>CP049712.1:4435765-4449228 GCA_004148225.2 Heterodera glycines
TATATTTAAATATATTTTTTAAAATTTCTTGTACATAGAAAATAAAATTTTCCGTGAAAATAAATTCAAAAATATCAATTATTTTTCGAGATTCTCGACGGTATCGAAGAAATTTAAATAAACACCGCACCGTTTAAATGGTATTTGGCCGAGGCATTGCGCGAGTCTCTGGGTCCATCCACGGTCACTTTGACGGCATTTGGCACAATAGCGACCTGAACAGGGTGAGGGTGAGGGGGTATATATAATTTTAATTTTCGATTTTCCGTAAAATGTTTTTGATTTTTTGCCTGTGCCAACGGATGCGTGTGCAGAGTGATGGTCAAATTGAAATTTTTGCCGCGACCACTTTTGCCGACAAAGCGCAGGTCGCTGAAGCGTGCCATTTGGCCACACACTTCCGCTTGGCCATTCTTCACCTCGCCCAGCCAATTCTCATCATTGCCAGCATTGACGGTCACACGAGTGCCGTCCGGCATCGGAAAAAGTGCCAAAACAACGAAAGGAGTTGGCAACGACTTGTTGGAGCTTAACAACAGAGAAGGGGGCACATGTATTGTGGAAAAATATATTTTTGCCGAAAATTTTCGATTTTCCTTGTTGGTACCCTATCGAAGAGATACCTCACCCAAATTTTTCCGAAAATCTAAAATTTACCAATTTTTGGACAAAATCTGTTAATAAATTACACTCTAATTCTCAAAAAAAGTCGACACCACAGGACCCCTCTATTTACCAAAAGTTGTTTGTAAAAAGGGCCGCAAAAAAAATTCGTCGCCCGGGGGGGGGGGGGGGGGTACCACTCAAGCCGAAACCCTGGGACCGTCACTGGTTATTGGCAGTGTAATTGTTGGTTCGAGAATCTCGTCTCCAACGCCCAAGGTTATACGGTAGTGCCATCAAAAGTGACCGTAATGCAATAGCGGTAAATTTCGCGACAAATACTCACCGCCAATGGGTGGGCAGCGTTGAGCAGAACACGTCCGCGTGCGCGGTCTTCTGCAGCCGGCATTGGCCCGCAATTCGGCGCATGGACTCTTCCGCGCGGTTCAGCGCAAAGTCCAGCGCCGCCTCTTCAGTTTCGCGCTTGGACAAAAGCGACGCGGTGGTGGACGATGATGAAGCAGCAGCATTGGCATTTGCAGCAGATTGAATAAATAGCGATGAGGTGCTAGCGGTCGGCGGATGATGAAGACGAATTGAGTTCATGGGGAAATATACCTGAAATTTTTTTGAATTATATATTTTGGCATAATGTAAATACGAACAAAAAAAATGCGAATTTGATGAATTCAGTTCATCCAAGAATTTCATTAGCGTATTCACTAGTAATTTATAGGGATTTATATAGGGAATTTTAAAAAAATCCGGTTCTGGTCCCGCAGAACAAAATTTCCATCCCGGACGGAAAATTCGTCCTGGAACACGGTCCACGAAATTTCGTTTTTTCATTTTTTTTTGTGTTTTCATCGTTTTCTTCCGGTTGGTTAGTTTTCCTTTTTGAATCACCAAATTTTAAAAATTTTGTCCTCTAGAGAATACATGCCTATGCAGCGCATAAATCGTCAGAACATTGAATGGAATAATTTTCGTTGGTACGCCACAAATTGCGCGCGGGGACAGCCCAAAAAGGGGGCGTTCCCCTCCCCCCCTCCACTACCGTACACCAACCAACCACTCAACCACCGCCAAAACCACCCCTGTTGCAAACAAAAAGTGTCCCCATTTATGGCACCGCCTCAATTTGTGTTTTGCGGGACGCTTCTGATTGCTATCTGGCGCCATCGCGCGCTGCTCGCGGTTTCTTTGCATGCGAATAAAAACGGGGAATGCGGGGTCACCGGACGGGGAAAACAATTAGAAATTCCCGTTTTTGCCTTACATATGATGTGAAAATTGAAGAGCACAAATCGCGCTAATATTATTTGTTATTTCGTGAAGCGCTTGAAAATTAGGGTTTTAATTGCCTGCTGCTGGAGGAGAGAGTCGCTAATTAGTGTTAATTATTTTTAAAATTTAATACAATTACTCTTTGTGTCATTGATCAACCCCCGTTCTGCTTATTCCCCATCTAATTAGGGTGGTGTGTGTTTAAGAATTTATGCAAAATTCCCCCCAAATTTCGACCAGCCCATCCCCCCGCTTTTGATGTGTCAGTGTGCTGCCTGCTGCGCCCGCGAGACAACAAAGAAATGAGCAAAAACGGAACAACTTTTTCGTCGGCGTCGTCGATTGGGGGCTGTGGACAACGCGACACGACACGACAACTCAAAGAACACCAACGAAAATGGGTGCGGAGGAAGCGGCGGCGGCAAAAAGTTGAGCAAAAAGGCCAAACGGCGGGAAGAGCGGGCACGTCAACAGCGACAGAAATCAGTTTCAGTGAGCATGGAGGATGAAGCAGCACAATTGTCGGACACTGATGAACAACAACAACAGGGAGAAACAACCCGAAATGATGCCGTGGAAGGGCGCACGACGACAACAAATGGTGCACAGCCGGCGGAACAACGGCAGCAGAAACAACAACAGAAACAGTGTAACAACCAGCAGTCCACAGCAGTGGCGGGAGCAACGACGGGAGTTGGGGAAACGAAACGGGAGCCGATGATGCGCGAGCCAAAGGTTTGGGTTGGGTACCAGAGAGCAGGCTGGGGAGGTGTACCATTGTTTTGGCTTGTTAAATTGATACTCTGATTTTTTGGTGGACTTGGGAAATTGATTTTTCTAATAATTGGTTTTTTCGTTCCGCTTCTATAGTTTACACGACCCAGAAAAATTGGACGGCATTTTTGTAAATTTTACGGGCAAATTAATCCTAAAGCTATTAAATGATACCACTATGTTCAATTTAAATGCTAGTTCTATTTAGACGCTATAAAAAATGTTGTCGTATAAGATATTTTGAAACGAACGGTTATCATGGTACATATCAGGGATGTGTCGGCATGTCGATTGCCAATTTTCGATAATTTTAGGTCGAAATAGCGATTTCCGAAGCTTTTTCAGCCGTCGGAATTCCGATTTCCAAAATTTTTTTAGCACGTCGGCATATATCCCTGGAACATATGTAATTGTGAAAAAAATAAAGTAGAAAGATGGGATTACAGTGGTGTGATACAATTTGACTGTTACAACTTGATGACTAATTAAAAAAAACATTGGTAAATTATTAATTAGATTTTTGGCAATGATCAAAAAAAGAGAGTCTTTGGCCATCATGGGATGAAGCCTAATTTGTAAGAAATATTTGAAAATAAAAAACGTATTCAATCCTAAAATGATCACTTTTGTTCATCCCAGACCCTTTTGGGTATGGGACAATGTCCAAAAAAGTGTCATGGATTGGAGTCGTCGGTTGGTTGTTCGTTCCCCTACTTTAATCCGGTCAAAAGATTTGAATGTTGCGCTTCCCATCAGAGCCGAGCAGTTCGCCAAGATTCTTGGAATTGGGGGGCGGGTGGGGTGGGGGATGTGGTGGAGAGAGAGGTAAAGGGTTATTTATTTGCAAGGATTTGTCCTTCACCCTCCATCATTCATCCATTCAGTTTCGGTGGTGGTGCTCCACCGTTTCGCTAATCTTTCACCGATCTCCGCCCCGAACTCGGCGGGGATATCGGTGTATATTTGCTGCTCAACAACCACCACGGGGAGGTGAGAGTGGGGAGCTGTGTGACATGTTAACAACCCGCCGCCGGACGCATAATTAATGGGCGGGGGACAGCAGGGGGAGAGGGGCGGTTGACGACAGAAGATGACGGGCAAAAGGCATGCCAATGGCGGGACAAATCGAATGCCGAAATTTGGAATGGACAAGAAAAAGCATGACAATGAATGGCGGGACATGTCGACCAATGTTCGGAAATAATGGCAAAAAATGCCAAAATTTGGGGGGATGCGCAAAATGGAAGAGAAAATTTCAGAAGACGGCACAAATGCAGTAGGCATTCATGAAGAGATTGCCATAGAAAAATTGAAGAAAATGACAAAATTTAGAGTGAAAAGGGAGAAAGAATTTCAGGATTGGCACAAAATGCCGGAAATTGAACTTAATGAGGCAGTAGGGAAAAGAATTTAAAAAATGCCAAAATTGGCGAAGTGTATCACGCGCCGTTTTTGCCTGAGGGATTGTGGGTCTAAAGTTCTTTCCCACTGATCAGTAGATGATGGTGGTTAGAGGGAATGTTAAAAAAATTAAATTTAAAAAAAAATTAACACCTGCCGGTCTGGGTGCTCACCCCTCTCCCCAAATGTATTAACTTGACTGATCAAAAATGTTGCCATCCCGATCAGCCAAAAAGTAATTAAATCCCCCTCACCCTCCGCCGACAGCAAGCAATGCCTTGGGGGGTGATCAGAGTGATTAACCGACTCACCGCCGTCCCGCCGGGCGCTCCGCCACTTTTCTAATCGCATTGTGGGGCCCCTCAGGCGCTGATTCTTTTATTTTTTCATTGGTACCTTTGTGGTAGACCAAATGATCCCCCTCTCCCTCCCCCTCACCACCCCCAAAATCGGTGCCCGCCGACGACGCCCGAGGCAACTTTCTTGATTAATTGCATTCGACCCTCCGTCGCCCCCCGTCCGCGGAATGCCCGCGGGAATGGCGGCGGCCACCAGGCGCCCGCCCGCCACAGCGCCGCCGCCGCTGGACGGTTAGCAAATGAAGATCCCGTGACGTGTCAGCCCCCCGCTGCTCTCCAGCGTTAATTGGCGCAACAGCACAAATTCAGTGCCAAAAACTGGCAATTGATAGACTGATCACGCACACGATCAGATCATTACCATGAAAACCATTCAACTTTTGCTTGCTTTTGCCGCCCAAAAAATGCCACCAAAAATTGTGGTACTGAACTGTCCCCTACACAATTTTCTGGCTCTGATTTTTTTGTCCACCACTCCTCCCCCGCCAGGGCCAAATCACACACCCACAGGGCGGCGACGGTTTGGGACGACAAATGACACCCACACACCAACCAACTTTTTGACTTTTTGGGGCCAAACAGCAGTCATTTGAGGGCAAATATTTTGCCGGAGCACACACTGTTGGAGCTGTGTGTTGGGGTTTGCCCTCTCCGCCACCACCACCAGCCAAATCACTCAATCATTTGGCCCCCCGGGGTGGGGGTGCCCGTGGGCTTGAAAAGCCGGGGGCGAAAAATTCACTATTCCACCGCAATCAATCATTTTTACGGGGCCAAATTCGTCGGTGGGTAATTGTCAGTTGAAAAATTCATTTGGAGAAAATTTAATTTTTTGAACTTGGCACTGAAAGAAGGAAAACAATGAGACAAACATGGCTCAAAAAGAGCGATTTCATGGGAATTTTAAAAATTTTTCTAAGTTTAACGAACTTTTTTTCGGCAAACAGAAATTATGGGAATTTTTTGAGTTAAAGCTATCAATATGGCCATTACCCTACAGTATGTGTACGTACCAAAGTCGTGGTTTGTTTGGATCGAAGTTCACTTTTATGCGTTTAAAAATTTTTGTGTAAAAAATGGGTAATAAAATATTTAAAGAAATGACACGCATAAACAAAAATGAACATATTTGCATCATAAATGAATGAATTAATCCGCCAACATCATCATCATTATTCACATTTGTTTGGTTGTCCCAAATTGCCCCCGCCGCCGCCCCAAATAATAAAAAGTCATTTTTTCATAAATTCCCCGCCCAAAATTTAGCCTACCCCCGGGGGTATTCATCCCCCCCCCCGCCGGGGTTAGCCACATGTGTGTGGGTGTTGGTCCGGGGCTAGATAATCGACGACCTTTTTTTTGCGTACAATTTTACTTAGGGGGGGGGGGTTCGCAGCGAAGGGGGGGGGCCGGTGTAAATGAGGTGGGGGAGGAGGTTCGCAGGGAGGGGGGTCGCAAATTTTGGAAATTTCCTTAACAAATTCATTAAAAAGTTCAAAAAAATTTCCCGGTGGCGCCTATCGGCGCCACCGAACCTCAAAAATCCCAATTTTTCTTAAACAATTGGTTTAAAATATCAAAATTTGGTCCTTATAGACAAAATCTGCTAGCAAATCACAGCCTAAATTTCAAAATTTTCCCCGGCGGCGCCTACCGGCACCGCCGCCCCCCCCCCAGTTCCCGAAAATTTTTTGGAAAAAGCGCGCCGCAAAAAAAGTCGTTTTGGAAAGCAAAAAAAAAAGGTCGTCAAAATATATCGGCGGCCGACCCCCCTTCGCAAAAATTTTGGCCGATCCCCCCACCTTTTTTATGTATGATTGTAAGGCCTTTGTTTGTTTTTTTGATATTTTGTAAATCAATTGGAAAAATACCTCTTACAGCTTGGCCGTAATCTGCGCAAGTACAACGGGCATATCCAATTTCCGCTGGTCTTGAATTTAGCGCCATTCTGCGCGTCGAATATGAATGTAAGTGTGGTCCATGCAACATTTTCCTTTCCTTTGCCCCTCATATTTATTAAGTTGGCACATAATATATTTCGATTGTTGTTTTTCATTTTTTGAATTGTTTAGTTCAAAACTGACCAAAATTTTTAAACAATTTTTTTTGCATGGAAATCCAAATTTTAAGAGAATCGGCGAAGAATAGCGCAAATTCTTTTACACGAGCAAATTTATAGAAATTAATGGACAATAATAAAAAATACAGAGCCCCACGGGGCTTTTTTTAGTTGCAGAAATGTGGTGTTTTTCATATATTTTTTTCATTTCTTAGCGCCTTCGACCCGGTCAAAACCGTCACCTGTTGCTGTACCGTTTGTGTGGTATTGTGTCCCATTCGGGCGGGATGGGCGGTGGGCATTACATTGCATATGTTGCCCGTTACCCACCGCGGAGTGATGGCGATGATTTGCTGCAGTCGGTTGACAAACTTTTCGAGCTGGTCAGTTTGGTTTTTATAAAATTCTATTTCATAAATTGTTTGTTGTTTTTTTATGAATTGTGATTCTATTAAAAGTGCAATTTGAATTCAAAATTTATAAATACGTTCTGCCTCCGCCGTCCCCCCTCTTCAGCGACTTTTTGAAAAAAAATTTTAAAACAGCAATTCATTATAAATTTTTGAAAAAATCACTAAAAATTTTTAAATAATGTTTTGATTAACTATTTAAAAGCCTTTAAATGATATCAAGAATTGTTAGATTGGATAAGTAAAGGTACTTTTTAAATTGTTCCTTAACATTTGTTGGAAATGTTCCTTTACTAAAATGTATATTTTTTTCTTTCATAATAAAATATCCATTTTCCATTTAGTCTCTCAATTGTTTCACCAACATTCCGACGTTGTCCAATTCGTTTGCTGAGAAATTGGCTGACCAATTGGGCACAGTTGCACTGGAGAACAACACCACACAGAGGCAACAACAACAACAACAGCCGACGAAAAGTGGCGAAGATGGCGACAACGAGAACAATGACGACAAGGACGAAGACGATGATGACCAAAGTGTCAGCACCACCAGCAGCAATGGGACAATGGTGACGACGGCACATGAACAAAATGATGCTACACAAGTTCAGGTTGTTTGGGAAGGGAGCGTTCGAAAATTTAAAAAAATGCTTTTTTTTGTGTGTTTGAAACTTTAAAAAAATGGGGGAGGGAGATTCAAATTTTTATTGGGATATTTTTAATCGTAGGAAATTGAACAGCAGACGATTTATGCTTTACACAATATTTTATTCAGTTAAATAAATTTAACAAAAAATAAATATGATATTATTAACATTTAAAATAATATAAATACAATAAAACGATTCTAAGCCTATGTGCCAACATTTAAAATTACATTAAAATGCCTAATTATTAATTATTATTATTTTATTTTTTTGCCTAATTTTTTTTTTTGATTTCATGTGCCAAGAAATGCAAATTGGTCATCCACCGTCATCCACTTGATTGAATAGTGCGAATGTTCAGTATAAATAGTGGAATTGTCACTGTGTGGGATCATCGACGTGGGACGGCCCCACACCAAATTGGTGGGGCCAATAATTGCATCTGCGCTGGACCACAAACTGACCTAAAATCGAAAAAAATAATTTTCCGTAAACTTACGGAGATCAAATGAGTGATTTTTTGCTAATGATGTTGTTAATTTGGCCAAAATGCTGTTCGGTTAATTAAAAATTGTGCTGGTGGTCGAGAACGAAAAATTCCAAAAAATTGTTGTTCACGAATTATTGACTCGTCTCCCTCGAGAAACACGAGATTGAGAAAGAATCATTTTTGTGACCGACAAAAACCGAAAAATTCTAAGTTAATTTAATTTACCATTTTTCTAATTAATTCATGGTATGAAAATTGACACTTTACCATTTTTAAAACTGAAAGGTTTTGGCCACGATTACTGTGTAATTCAAATACAGTATTCAAAAAAATGCATGGTGGCACAGACGGTGCCGAACGCATTTTCGCTCATGACTCACCACAAAATTGGCATCTTTGGCCTTGTCCGGCGCGTTCAGCTCCCGCAACACGGTGGAATATTGCTCCTCCTCCTCCTCCTTGCTTTGGCATTCTGTTCCCACGCTTTTCCCATCATCACAATGCCTCTTCTCTTCAAGTCTTCTTCTTTCCATTTGATGATGTTTATAAGTCATGGCGGCGGCACATCCGTCAGAATGTGTCCAAAAGCCGGTCTCCTTGTTACAAGCGGGTGAACTGAGCACAGCCAAATTTGCCGTGCACAGACAGAGGCCGTAGTTGGCACCAGCAATGCCGACCAATGTGTGCACACGGTGCCGAATTGGATTGCCAAGATGGCACTTGTTAGGGCTGGCACTTTTCTCGTCACCACCATCACCTCCAATATGTGCCGATCCACCTTGGATCACTTTTCGTGCCAATGTGACGCCCATTGAGTGCGCGACTATGTGTATTTGTTCGGCATCCGTGTAGATCAACACTGCTTCAACAAAGCGCCGAAGTCGGAGCAGAATTGAACAGTTCACAGATCTAATGAAGATAGGTTTATTATGGATTTAACATAATTCGGGCGATTGTAATTGCGAAAGCCGGGTCCGAAAAATTTCCAAAAATGCCATAATCTGCCGGGGGGAGTTGAACATAATCGCCAGAGAATTTGACCAAAATTTTTTGGAGAAATTCGTGCCCTCGCGTCTTAAAACCTTAATCCGTGTCTCGAGTCTTCGTTTTCGGTCGAGTCTTGAGGTTAAGCATTGATCATTGTTAAAGTATTGTGGTCGATCAAAATCATGGTCACAAATTTGGAAAATTTTCGTTTTCAAGCATCTTCATCACTATTAGAGATCAATTTCGAATAAACGGATAAGGGTAAGGGTTACGGGCTGAGCACCTAACTACACGGTGTATGATGGAATTACGGGCTCAATAACCCGTAAAACCCGTAAGTCCATAAAAACACACATGGATCGAAAAATACGGACTACGGATCCAGTCCGTATTCGGTCGCTGAACACTACCAAGCCCATGCACAATACCTCGTCAACGCGTTGGCCAACATTCGGTCCCCGTATGTGATGGCGTACAGCTCGGCCGTCGTGTACCCCATGCGGTGAAAGTGCTCAATGTTGGCACTCCATCCTTGGGCCCATTCCTCGGCACCGTCCGCCAGTGCGCCGTCCGAGTTTCCGTGGATGAACACAATTGGCACTTTTGCCACCCGCTGTTCCGGCCCAGTTTTGCCTCCGTAACTGGCTTGTGATCCGAGGGCGGATGACGCAAAATCGTACATTGAGTACTCATTGCTCAAAAACATTGAGCCAGATTAATGCCTAATGCCACAATCTTTTTCGGTTCATGCCACTTGGACCTCCCGAAACCAGGAATGCCGACATTTTTTTCGTCCTACCACGGTAACCATGATACATAGAATATCTCAATGGATCAGGAATGTGATTCCGATTGTAGAAATTTTTCGAATTTTTGTGCGTCGGAATTCAAATTTTCGATTGTCGAAAATTTTGAAATTTTTTGTGCCGCGGAACTCCGATTTCCGAAATTTTTTGACGGCGTCGGCTCCCATCCCTGATATGGGTGTTTTATATTTTAATTGAACGAACTGTTATTTTTAAGTAATTATGCAACTCAATTTCCTTAATTTGGCCAAGAACAGCCCAAATGGCCAAAAAGTCACTTATATTAAAATAAATTATGATTATTTTTCAAATTAAATAATTATTCTAATCACCTTTCAATCCATTTTGAGAAATGTTTTGTGAACGGTCCCTTTACTTTTGTTTCGGGAATCTTCAAATATTTCTTTACAATGTCTTCATTTTCAGTTACGTTTCCAACCATTTCACCTTTCATTTGAATACATTTCAAAAAATTTATCCAAATAAAAAATATTTGCAAAAATGGCATACAATTTATCAAATTTGCTTTAAAGCAACTGAACTTGTATAAATTGGAGATGGAAAAATCTAAATTCCAAACAAAAAATAATTTTATTCCTGAAAATTTTGAATTTTTTAAAAATTTTTACATAAATTTAAGAGTAAAAGCAAAATTGGGTCAAAAATTTGAAAAATATATTTTCGTATGATATAAACAAATTAATTGAGGCAGGCTTTTTATCCTATCCACATTTTTTTTGCCATTAGCTTGTTTGGATGGCAGGTGAAAAGTACAGCATGCCAATGCCAAAGCTGGGGACGGGACAGGAACAGGAAAAGGAAGCAATGAATGAATGGGCCAAGGAAATGATGTCAAAAGCAAAAGACAGCGGATGGAAAAGCAAAGCAAACATTCACACACAGACAAAAAATATTCATATATCCAATTTGGAGATGGATTAGTTTATGTGGAGCAAAACACAAAATGAGAGAGATATCAACAAAAAACAAAAATTAAATTTTGGCGATCAATTTTTGAGAAAATTTTTCACTTCTTAGGGGGTGTATTTTCTTAAATTTTTTTTCGGTTCATTTTTTAGGGGTGTATTTTTCTTTTTTGTTGCATTTTTGCTAAGGATTTTTCAAAAAAAGCCAAAAAATGCAATTAAAAGCATAATAAAAGTCAACATAGAAATGTCGGAATTAATGTGCAAAAAAAGGCATGTTATCTAATTATGTATTGGTTATGCATGAATGGATTGTTTCACCTGAGTATAAAGAATTTTTAGAATATTTTATGGACTGGTTTTTTTTTGATATATTTTATGTTACTGCCCCACGATTCGTCCGGATACGATAGGTCGGTGTGGATTTGTCTGGGTGGATTTGTCTGGGTCACGCTTTATCGGGATAGATTATCGGGATGATTGTTTGTCGGGGCGGCGATTTGTCTGGGCGACGGTTGGTCTGCCCAGACAAAAACATTCTCTTAATTATAAATATTGGAAGCGATTTAAATATTTTTAAATATTCCTCCTCTTATAAATTTACATAATTATTTACAAATTTTGTTCATATTTTCCAGCGACGGAAAAGGCATGAAAAGTCAAAAAGACACAAAAAGCCCGGCATAAGGCACCAAAATCGCAAAAAAGGCACCAAAAAATTAATTTGGGGTGAAATTCGTGCAGTGAAAATTTAAATTTACCCAATTTATTGTAAATAAATTATTCAGAAAATATTTGGAACTGTCTTTTGCAATTTTCAAAATGCGATGGTTGGGAGTCTCGCGGGCTTTTGTCACTTCTTGATCTCTCCGTTCAAGTAAATTATTAAAACCGAAAATGGGCAAATCATTTTGTTTTTCCAAATTCTTCCAACATATGTCCACCATTTCGGCATTTCCGCCCCAAATATCCCCGGCTGGCAGCCCGTGAATTCGCCTTCGATGGTTTGTTGGTTGACTTCTGCTGCCCACTCCTCCACCAGCAGACGGCACGCACGCCTCCAAATTGTCGCTCATGGCAGCTTGCATAAGCGGAGACTGTCCTGAAATTTTAGAGACAAAACGTTGCATTTTTGAGTACTGTAAAAGCTTCTTTCCAACACGCGGCCATCAATGCCGTTTTTCCGTCACAATTCTGCAGATTCACGGTGCCATATTAGTGATCACAGTGATCCTAAATCACCGGCATCCGTTTCGACCAATTCCGAATCCCGGACAAGAATTGGAAGAAAAAATAAATCCAAATTTCATTGGGTTAGAGTAGAAAGTGCGGAAAATTGGTCGAAATGGTGCCGGATTAGTGATCAAGTGACCCAAAACTCCATGGCAAAAGTTTCATCAACAACATCCACTCGTTTTTCGGTTGTTCACTGTGCCAACTATCGGCTCATTTGGATCTGCCCTTCTCCAACTGAAATATGCAATACAAAATTAGTCTCGATGAGACGAAGAAATAAAATTGTTTGGTGGCTACCAAGAGATCCACAACAGGGATGGCACGGAATTCCGATTTCCGAAAAAATTTTGGACGTCGGAATTCCGACTT
Source organism: Heterodera glycines (assembly GCA_004148225.2). NCBI lineage: Eukaryota > Metazoa > Nematoda > Chromadorea > Rhabditida > Heteroderidae > Heterodera > Heterodera glycines. The sequence continues at coordinate 4,448,120 of CP049712.1, forward strand.
CCGAAATTTTTGATAAAAAGTCGGAAATTTTCGGAAATTTTTTTTGAATTTTTTTTTCAAAAAATTAACAATTTTTTACAAATTTTGTTAATAAATTGCACTGAAATTTTCAAAAATTTCCCGGCGGCGCCTATCGGCACAGCCGGACCTCCCCCGCCATGTTTTAAAAAATTTTGAAAAAACGTGCCGCAAAAAAAGGTAAAATTTTTGATGAAAATCATTGAATAATTTTTTAAAGCAAATATGCTTTTAAATAGATCAAAAAATTTTTGAGTCACCTTTTACTTGGTTAAGAATTTAAAATTTAGCCTATTAAAATATTTATTTTTATTATGTTTTATGTTTTTTGAAAAATTTCCGACGTTTTAAGGGGTCGGAATTCCGATTTCCGACTTCCGAAAAATTTTTGGGCCTCGGAATTCCGACTTTCGATTGCATTATTTTTTTAAAGTTCAACACCTATCGTCAACTCCTCCGATTAAAATGTAAATTTGGTTCCATAGGTCGCTCAATTTCACAATGTTCTGCTGTCTCTTTTCGGGCACAATTTAGCGACGGAAAAGATTAAAACCATTTCCATCTTTTGGCAGTGTCAATTTCTCTTGAGTGAATTCGTTGGTCAGTTCAAAGGGCACAACGGAAGAAAACGAAAAGGACGGCGGAAAGCAAACGCAAATGCCGAAATTAACAGGAGAAGAAGCGATGGAAAAAGCCTAAAAATTCAGAAAATTTAAAGATTGATTAAATTGGAATAATTAATTAATCACCGATTTGATTTGTTCAACGGTTGCCAACCATTGGTCAGCAGAAGAATTCTCAATTGGTGCAAAGAGCATCTTCGGCAATTGTCGAGATGAGGCGTGAACAGCCATTTGGCCACCGCTTGGCCATCCGACGCATTGGCACTGTCATCGGGTGGAAAAGCGGGCAAAATGCCGAAATTAAAAATGACAAAGCGAAGGGATGGACAATCGTTTAGCATTGACGAGGCAAATTGGCGCATTTGACCAAAAGTGATGGAGTTGAATGATTGATACACATCATTTATAAATTCAATTTTTACATGATTCCAATGCTTCTGAATCCGATGACTTTGTTCGGCAACGGAT
>CP049712.1:4449451-4485465 GCA_004148225.2 Heterodera glycines
ATGAAGCTGAAAAAACAATTAGGTAATTACCATGGTACTTGCAAATATGAATTGTTACATCGCTTTTTCCATTTTTTTCTCAGCTTCTTTCCAATTGTCCGACATTTTTTTGCTTGTAATCAAATAAAATTTAAAAGAATTTTCCAAATTTATGCGCTTTTCATGCACCAAAAACATTTTTGATCGACTTTTTGGACCAACATGATCAGATCACTCCTTCATGGTGATCTGAAAAGCCAAAAATGGCTTGAAATTGGGAAAATTTTCGAAAAAAATCCCTAGGGGGTTAGGAAAATTTTTCTGGAAAATTTAAGTAAGCCTGTCAGATAGAAGACAAAATTCTCTACCGAATTGCTTTTGGAATGGTGGGTCTAGGACTAATACCCGTGGAGAAAGAGAGCGTGAAAAATTGGACAATTCAAAAATAACTGATTTCTACCGTATTTCAAGGGAAAATGATCAAAAATTGATCATTTTTGAAGTGTCCAATTTATAAACCAAGTATAACTTTTTATATACAAGTCATAGCCACATCATTCAAAAGGCAATTCGGTAGAGAATTTTGTCCTCTATCTGACAGGCTTACTTAAATTTTCCAGAAAAATTTTCCTAACCCCCTAGGGATTTTTTTCGAAATTTTCCCGATTTCAAGCCATTTTTGGCTTTTCAGATCACCATGAAGGAGTGATCTGATCATGTTGGTCCAAAAGACTTATTTGATCAGCATCAAAAGATAGCCTAGCAGGAATTTTTTCAGAATTTTAAGTCAACATAAAAATGACTTTTGGTCGATTAAAAATTTTGAGGCAGGACTTTTTCCGTCGTTTTTTGAGCGAAGTGTGATCACGTGACTCATTCTCGGGAATGAATGAGTCGATCAAAAATGTTTTTGGTGCATGAAAAGCGCATATATTGGAGTAATTAAAAACACATAAACTAAAAATAATCAGTTCAATTTTTAAGTCTAAATTTTAATTTCTGCAAATTTTATCACGTTGAGGCAAGACTTTTTTCCATCAGTGTAATAAAAATTTGCATTTCTTTTTCTCTCCTTTTGGCTAATTTTTTTTGTTTATTTTGATACAGAATGATGAACAGTAAGCATTAACAGCACAATTATGGAGAATAAAAGTATATTCATGATTTTATTTAAAAAAATTTTGCGAAACAGAAGCGTACCCCTTTGGTTTTTTGATAATATTCAAAATCTTTCACTTTTTTTTGTTGGTTTTTTTTGTCATTCGTACCATCTGGTAAAAAAGCAAATTTTGTAACAATAAACAAAAAAAATTATGTTAAAAAAAAGTGAAAAAAATTTTCAAAATACTACGCTTTTGACAAATGCCAAAATATTTAGGGCCCAATTTCAAGGACGTCCCTGTCATTTAATGATAAATATGAACCCTGATTTGCACGTTTTCAAAAAATTTTGTTTTGGCTTGAGAGATCCGCAAAAATTCTGTCATCAGCGCAGAAACGCGTTTATTTTTTCAAGAATTTCTCCGGTTTACTCGCCTTTTTTTTTGAAAATTTTCAATTTTGGCATAATGACATACATTAAACAAATTAATTTTTTTACTATCGAAATCCCTCGTCATTTCGTTTGAAGAAAGATTGCAACGGATATTTGTATTTTTGTTTCTCCAAAATTCATAATATGTATCATAATCAGAATAAATAACTAAAACAAAGTTGTTGTTTTTTGATAGGCCTAATAGAATATGTGAAAAGCTCGAATGATATCAAAATTGTATTTTGGCAATGAAAAAGTTTTAATCCAAAAATCTGGGCTGACGCTAAAAAAACCCATTCCCACTGATTCAGCAATCCTAAAAATGTACCATAAAACAGTAAAAAAAATGACGAATTAAAAGAGTTCCCTGCCTATAGTTTTTCATCGGGTCAATTAAACTAAAAAATGCCATTTCATTTTCCAAATTTGCAGACTGAAATATAAACCACAAATAAACCGACAAAAACGAAATGGCTCCACGAGGAAACAACATGGTTTACCAATAAACATTTGTGTGATCAACTTGCATTTGCGCACCTTTTCAGCTTCCCAATGCCCACTTCCACAAGCATTGGCAGCGTCGTATCAAAACTTGGTTCAACCAACCGGCACGCAAGGAACGTCGCCGCGCTGCACGTTCCGCCAAGGCGGCCCGATTGGCACCGCGTCCGGCCGGCGGTCTGCTGCGCCCTGTTGTGCGTTGCCCAAGCGTTCGCTACAACAAGAAATGCCGGGTGGGCCGCGGCTTCACACTGGAGGAGTTGAAGCGGTCCGGCATGGGCAAATACGAGGCCAGATCGTTGGGCATTGCGGTCGACACACGCCGTGTTAACCGATCCGTTGAATCCACCGAGGTTTGCTTTTGTTCAAAGGAATGCGTGCAAACTTAAAGTGACCCTAATTTTTGGCATATTGAATGTACCAATTATTCAAAATCCTAAAAACAAATGGAGTGACAGACTCTGACAAATTTGGTTCCATTTCATATTTATGTGCTTTAAATTTAGCGCTTTTTGAATTTGACAGAGAGCGGTTCTTTGTGTTAAAAAGTCTTTGTTATAAAGTGAAAAACGGGTCCGCCAGTTCTGAATATTTACAATTAGCATAATTCAAAAAAAGTTCGATCGGACTCAGTTTATTGATCGGAATTGGTTGTGTGGATTACAAACTTAGTGGCAGATTTTTATAATTTTGTTCGTTTAACATTTATCTATTTTAAGCGAAACGTTGCGCGTCTCAAGGAATATCGGTCTCGTTTGATCATTTTCCCGAAGAAGATGAACAAGCCGAAGAAGGGCGACAGCAGTGTAAGCTTTTAGATTTATTGACTCAAACATTGGGATTTCAAAAATTCAATGGGGATCTCGGCTTGGCATTTAATTATCCAAACTTCTTAGGGACTTACTGTTATAAAAAAAATCGGTTGCACTTTTTTCTTTTAGTGGCCCGGTTTTTTCAACAAAAAAGCTGAAGGGGGAATACTTTAGTTTGTGCTTATTGTCAGCGGCCCTAAAAAACAATAACTAAAATCGTAAGGAAAATGTTGCAAACAAAAAGTGTCCCCATTTATGGCTTTGCATCTTTTGCCACCATTTTTCAGCCGGAGGAGTTGAAGCTGGCCGCACAAATGCCCGGCTCTGTGGTGATGCCGCCGGTGGTCAAACAGCGCCGGTTGAAGGCCGAGCCGATCACCGAGGCGATGAACAAATTCTCCGCCTATTGTCACCAGCGTCGCGTGCGGGCGGACAAACGGTTGAAGGGCAAGCGAGAAAAGAAGGCCAAGGAAGCGGCGGACGAAGGGCTGGGCAAAGGGCGTTGATCAATCCTTGGACGATCAGTGGCGATCACAATTTATTGATTTTGCTTGTTACAATCCAATTTCCTTGTTGCGCACTGTGCATGAAAAAAAAATGCAAAATGTGTTTTTTAATTGTTATTTTTGACTCAAACATTATGCTGTTATAAAAGCAGGCATTTCAATTCTTTTACGAGAGATAATGTTTGGTTCGGAAATATTCTGTCGTGGTTAAAAATGTAATGAAACGCGTAAACTTGATTTCATTTATGAATTTAAGCATTCTTAATGGCCAATAAAGACCGTGCAAGCACAAAGAACACCAACGAAAATGGGTGCGGAGGAAGCGGCGGCGGCAAAAAGTTGAGCAAAAAGGCCAAACGGCGGGAAGAGCGGGCACGTCAACAGCGACAGAAATCAGTTTCAGTGAGCATGGAGGATGAAGCAGCACAATTGTCGGACACTGATGAACAACAACAACAGGGAGAAACAACCCGAAATTATGCCGTGGAAGGGCGCACGACGACAACAAATGGTGCACAGCCGGCGGAACAACGGCAGCAGAAACAACAACAGAAACAGTGTAACAACCAGCAGTCCACAGCAGTGGCGGGAGCAACGACGGGAGTTGGGGAAACGAAACGGGAGCCGATGATGCGCGAGCCAAAGGTTTGGGTTGGGTACCAGAGAGCAGGCTGGCGAGGTGTACCATTGTTTTGGCTTGTTAAATTGATACTCTGATTTTTTGGTGGACTTGAGAAATTGATTTTTCTAATAATTGGTTTTTTTCGTTCCGCTTCTATAGTTTACACGACCCAGAAAAATTGGACGGCATTTTTGTAAATTTTACGGGCAAATTAATCCTAAAGCTATTAAATGATACCACTATGTTCAATTTAAATGCTAGTTCTATTTAGACGCTATAAAAAATTGTTATTTTTTGGTCGTGAAACTGAAAACAAGCCTTTGGTTATTACGAATTTCGGTGTTTTTTCATTTTCCCTCTAACACTTTTGTCCGAATGAGCTGCAATCTGACTTTTCTTGCTTAATAAAGCGCCTTTTAAATCCAAAATGCTGTTCAGGGTTTGCCCAACCTGGGGAACACGTGCTTCTTCAACTCGACCATGCAATGCCTGTTGACCCACTGGCCATTCCTTCGGCATTATTTTGACATTGTGCCATCATTGCCGGACCGTGCCATACGCATTACTTCGCCGTACAGCGCCCGTGTGAGTGACACGGAAGTCAAGGTTTACCATCTTTTATATTTGTTACATCATTTTCAAAACACGAAAAATTCAAAAAGGTGCCAAAGATGGAAGTGCACTTGGGACGCGATTTTCCAATGCCAACATTTTGGGTGTTTGCCAAATTTGTTGACAGTTTCCACAATGATGACACGAGACGGCCGAGCCCGGCTACTCTGTTTGATCAGATCAGTAAGAAGTGAGTGTGCGGCGAATTTATGGTGGAATTTACTTGAGTTTTTTTAAAAATTTCCCGAGAAATCGCGAGAATTGCCAAATTTTTTCGGAGATTTTTTTTTGAAATTTCCAATTTTGAAAGTTGAAAAAATTGCGAAATATAGTACATCTCAAATCAGGCCCGGTAAAATTTTCAAAATCAAATGTGTTCGGCGACCCTGTAAAAATCCATCATCGTCCGAGAGCCCGTCCGGGCTCTCGAATTTAAATTGTATTACATAATTCGATTAAACCAATTCTTTTCTTTTTGTTCATTAGAGTGCCCCGCTTCCGAAGCATGGCGCAACAGGACGCGCACGAATTGCTGCACTATTTGATGGACATGTTGCGACAGGAGGAGCTGTCCCGCTTTCAACAAGCCTTTTCCACTGTCCAATACGACGAAGACGACGCTGGTGAAAATGAAGCGAAGGAAACAACCGATGGTGACAATGCGCCGCATAATGGTGGTGACGGAACGGGCTGTACAAGCAGTAACAGCAACAACAAAGACATTGCCAAACAACGCGGAGGAGGAAAAGGGGCACAGAAATCGCAAAGGTACAGCAAATGGAGCATTCAATTTCAAAATAAACTAACCAATAACAACGACAGGACGTCATCTTCAACACTTGCTGATCAGCGACAAATGCGACGACGTCTCATTTGTCGTGGTAAATTTTTTTTGGGTGTCATTTTATCAAGGGATTGATGTGGTTGCGTGCACTTCATATGCCTCCCTAATTATCGATTATACATCGAAAAAGGGGGTGTTGGTCAACTGGAAAATTTGCGAAAGGATCCCCAACCATGTAAATTTGCGGGATTTCCTCTCTTCATGGTTTATTGGAATTGAAATTTTTGGATTTTTTTTAATACCCCCCCCCCCTACAAAAAAAATTCAGCAATGCTCAATGGGCCTGCCCGTCCTGTGGTGGATGCCATTTACGGTGGGATGCTCCAACAGACAATCAAATGTGAACGGTGCGCACACGTTTCAATGGCACTGGAGCCCTTCTTCGACTTGTCGTTGCCCATCAAAACAGCTGCAGGGGGCGCTGCCACCAGTGGCAATGCCAATCGCAGGGACAACAGTGCCGTTACTGCTTTCAACGCTGTGCCATCGCTGGAGGAAGCGCTGCGCTTGTTCACCGCTGAGGAAGTGCTGCGAGGTGACAGGCACGCCTACCGGTGCGAGAACTGCACAAAACCAAAGATGACGACAAAACAGCAGTTGTCGGACAAGAACAAGACGGACTCGGATTACCAACAAAAAGAGGTGGTGGGTGTCGAAAATACTGACGGAAAACTTCATAAGCGTATAGAATATTAGGACGGTTTCCCTGGAATTTAGGATTTTCGGGGGCTTGGGAAGGAAATTTTCGCACCGCCCATCATCCAGGGAAAAAAATGGGGCACTTGTGCAGTATACGCCCCATAAAAAATTGTTTTTTTTTAATAATTTTCTAAAACCAATTTCAAGGAAAATTTTCTGATTTTTTTTTTTTTTGCTTCCTTATTTTAACAACAATGACTTTATAACTGACGAACACGTTACAAAATATGTTTTTGAAAATCAAAACATAACGCCAAATAATATTTTTTATTATAACGAAATGTTTTCGTCTTCATCCATCTCTTCCGCTGAATGTTCTTTGCCAAGTGCAAAATCAATGTTTCGATTCTTTTTTGCAAATTTAGCGTACACAATTTTTGCTGGGGAATAGCAAAAAAAAAAAAGGCGTTCAAGCGAAAAATTTTCAAAAATACACCCCTAAGAATTGACTTTTTTGATTTGGTACCCCCAAACCAAAATCCTGGGACCGTCCCTGCGCCCATCCCAATTTTTGTTATCCCAACCTCGACCCCAACAAAATTCTTTTAAGAATACCCCATGTGGTGTTTCGAAAAACTTTTCCATCTGCCATTTTGCTTGTTTGATCATTTAGCACCAGCGGATATTGTGTTGTTTGGTGTGCCGAAGAGCAATATTAGGCTGCACCCGGTTGGCACTCAGATTGGCCCATAAAATAAAGCAATTTCTTTGTGGACCAAACAGATCAAGACATCATAGGGTGGTGTGTATCTTTTGTATTGCAGATAGCATTTTGTATTTTTTTTTGGTTAAATGCATGTAATTTTTTTCGATAAAAATGCAAAAAATTTTTACGAATTTTTATTTACCTAATTTAGCCAACCCCCCAACCATTGCCTGCAAATGCACGGAAGCGTTACAAAGTGTTGTCACCACCGCCTGTTCTCACGCTGCATCTGAACCGGTTTGAAAAGGTGAGCGTGTGTTTGTGAATGGGTCCGGGGCTAGATAATCGACGACCTTTTTTTGATGGAAATTCGAAGCAAAATTGGAGAAAATGGCACAGAGGAAATGGAAATTGTCAATTCCAATGGAAAAGAATTGCCAATCCCACAAAATCCGTAAATTTTGGAAATTTCCTTAACAAATTCATTAAAAAGTTCAAAAAAATTTCCCGGTGGCGCCTATCGGCGCCACCGAACCTCAAAAATCCCAATTTTTCTTAAACAATTGGTTTAAAATATCAAAATTTGGTCCTTATAGACAAAATCTGCTAGCAAATCACATCCTAAATTTCAAAATTTTCCCCGGCGGCGCCTACCGGCACCGCCGCCCCCCCCCCAGTTCCCGAAAATTTTTTGGAAAAAGCGCGCCGCAAAAAAAGTCGTTTTGGAAAGCAAAAAAAAAAGGTCGTCAAAATATATCGGCGGCCGACCCCCCTTCGCAAAAATTTTGGCCGATCCCCCCACCTTTTTTATGTATGATTGTAAGGCCTTTGTTTGTTTTTTTGATATTTTGTAAATCAATTGGAAAAATACCTCTTACAGCTTGGCCGTAATCTGCGCAAGTACAACGGGCATATCCAATTTCCGCTGGTCTTGAATTTAGCGCCATTCTGCGCGTCGAATATGAATGTAAGTGTGGTCCATGCAACATTTTCCTTTCCTTTGCCCCTCATATTTATTAAGTTGGCACATAATATATTTCGATTGTTGTTTTTCATTTTTTGAATTGTTTAGTTCAAAACTGACCAAAATTTTTAAACAATTTTTTTTGCATGGAAATCCAAATTTTAAGAGAATCGGCGAAGAATAGCGCAAATTCTTTTACACGAGCAAATTTATAGAAATTAATGGACAATAATAAAAAATACAGAGCCCCACGGGGCTTTTTTTAGTTGCAGAAATGTGGTGTTTTTCATATATTTTTTTCATTTCTTAGCGCCTTCGACCCGGTCAAAACCGTCACCTGTTGCTGTACCGTTTGTGTGGTATTGTGTCCCATTCGGGCGGGATGGGCGGTGGGCATTACATTGCATATGTTGCCCGTTACCCACCGCGGAGTGATGGCGATGATTTGCTGCAGTCGGTTGACAAACTTTTCGAGCTGGTCAGTTTGGTTTTTATAAAATTCTATTTCATAAATTGTTTGTTGTTTTTTTATGAATTGTGATTCTATTAAAAGTGCAATTTGAATTCAAAATTTATAAATACGTTCTGCCTCCGCCGTCCCCCCTCTTCAGCGACTTTTTGAAAAAAAATTTTAAAACAGCAATTCATTATAAATTTTTGAAAAAATCACTAAAAATTTTTAAATAATGTTTTGATTAACTACTTAAAAGCCTTTAAATGAAATCAAGAATTGTTGGATTGGATAAGAAAAAGTACTTTTTAAATTGTTCCTTAACATTTGTTGGAAATGTTCCTTTACTAAAATGTATATTTTTTTCTTTCATAATAAAATATCCATTTTCCATTTAGTCTCTCAATTGTTTCACCAACATTCCGACGTTGTCCAATTCGTTTGCTGAGAAATTGGCTGACCAATTGGGCACAGTTGCACTGGAGAACAACACCACACAGAGGCAACAACAACAACAACAGCCGACGAAAAGTGGCGAAGATGGCGACAACGAGAACAATGACGACAAGGACGAAGACGATGATGACCAAAGTGTCAGCACCACCAGCAGCAATGGGACAATGGTGACGACGGCACATGAACAAAATGATGCTACACAAGTTCAGGTTGTTTGGGAAGGGAGCGTTCGAAAATTTAAAAAAATGCTTTTTTTTGTGTGTTTGAAACTTTAAAAAAATGGGGGAGGGAGATTCAAATTTTTATTGGGATATTTTTAATCGTAGGAAATTGAACAGCAAGCATTGGCAGCAGCAAAGCACCAGGCATCATGGTTTTATTGCTCCGATTCCCATGTGCGTTCTGCCCGCGTTGACGAAGTTCTTAATGTCCAGGTCGTATCTGCATTTTCAATAAATGAAAAAGAAAAGAATAATTATAATTTTATGGATTTTCTATTAAAAATTTTGGAAAAATTTGAAAAATCTTAATATTTTTCCGACAAAAACTCCTTCCTAATTTGTACTGTTGTTTTTACAGGCATTCTTATTGTTCTACGAGCGCATTTACTGACGACTTTTTGAGACGGGACGACCGACTAGCAACACACATACAAATGCCACTCTCTTTCGCTCTCTACTGACCCTTTTCACAATTTGGCCTCGGGGCGTTTTTTTGTGCCGCCGGCGGGTGGCTCACCGTTTTCCCTGTGAATTTTTGTTGCCAATAATATTATTATGGGATTATTATTGTACCTATGCAATTATTGTTGTTGTTTTGTTATTGTTGTTGTTGTTACTATATACAGAAGATGATTTGATGGAAATGGGAAATGGTGGCGGATCCCTTTCCCCCCCCCCCCATTTATTCCCCTTTTTTTGCGGGTGGACACCTTTTAAAAATGCTCAGCACATATTGTCGCATCATTAATCATTGCATTGCATAAAAATCGCCACACACACATATTGATCGAATTTTTAAATATTTTCCTCCAATTCTCACAGCTTCTGCTCCTTCCTTTCCACCGCTCTCTCTTCTCTCTCCCCTTCTACAAAGTCTTTCCAACTATTTTCCATAATGAACATATACAAAAATAATTAATAAAATTTAAAATATATTTTTTTTTCCGAGAAAGCTCTTCGGAAATCCACAGATTGCGTACACCCTCAAAATACCAACAAAAAAATAAAATTATGTTTGTGTTGACATATCACACTGATTCCGGTGATTCCAAGCTTTTTGGGCTCACCCTCCCATCTCATAAATTCGTCTAAATAATTTCTTTTTTAAATCATAAAAAAAATAAAAATGCCATTAGGCCCAGGGGGCGGGGACAGCAGGCAATTAAGAAATCATCCAATTTTTTGCTTACTGTAAATGTTTTTTGATGCGTCCTCACATAAAATAAAAAATCATTGGATTATGGGTGAGTTTTTGGGTTTTGTTTGCCCACCTGCGATTGTTTGATCAAATGGCTTTTTGTCGGTGCGGCGGTTGGAAAATCGTGAAATTTGAAGAGTATCCATCCTTTCCCCTTCTTTTTCATCATCAACTTTCCAATCAAATAAATCATCATTTTGCCCCTTCCATTTTATTTTTGTGTACTTTTTTTGGGGGCGGAAACGGACGGATTAATTTTCAAAAAAAAGGAAGCATAAATTTTGTTTAAAAATAAAATTTTTCTTCACTTTTCTGGAAAATTTAAATCATGTTTTATTTTGCACACAAAAAAAGTTGGTAAATTCCTGCTTAATTAGGGACAATTAATTTAATTATCCCTTTCCCAATTTTATTTTAGAATATTTCATTAGGGGCCTGGAATTTTGATAAAATTGGTAGAAAAACTAATTTAATCGCTTAAATTATATCATTAATCTTTTGTGTGGCCCTACAAATTTTCTCCATTTTTTGGTATTTGGAAATAAATTTGTTTCATTTAAAAGGAGATAAATTGATGATGATGTTCCATCTCTACTCATTAGTGTTTTGTTTCCTTTTCTTCATCTTGGCACTTTCTTCTCACTTTGGCACCTGCGCTGGTGCCACGGAGGGCGACGACGACAACGACCAAAATGGACAACAACAACAGCAGAACAGCAGATTTTCAAGCAGCAGTGGCAGCAGCAACGGATGCCAATTCAGCATTAATGTGCATATAGAAAGGGGCTGGGCCCCAAAATTGTTCCTGTTATTATTAATAAAACCCATGGAAATCATACATGAAAAATAGCCTGGTACTACTTAAAACCTTTTAAATTTAGGTGACTAATCAAATAATTCTGCAATTTTTCCAAAATATTTTTTTTAGAGGAATGTAAAAAAATCTCGATCTCACAAATGGAAAATCGAGATCCAAAACCCGAGACTTTTCTCGATTCGAGAGACTGAGACCCTTGAGCATCGCTAGTGTTTATGAGCAACAAAATAAATAACAAAGTCCCACAAAAGGTCACAACGATAGCATCAATCAATCAACCAAAAAATTCATTTCTGCTGTTTCTGATCACCACACGGCACGGCGGAGGAAACATCGTCGAAAAGACTTAAAAGAAAAACAAAATTAGCATTGAGAATTTTTAAATTGACACCTTTCGCCCTGGCGCACCCCTTGTTCATGTATGATGGAAATTAGTTTTATAGCACAAAAATTGTGCATATCATACTGCAGAGCTTGGTGGAGTTCTCGTGATAAAGTCTATCAGAAATTTCCCGGAAACGACTGATGCTAATGCCCTCGTCCCCTCAAAAAATGCGAGACTTTTGCCGGGCCATACCGAGACTTTTGAGCACCACTACTGAATGAATTCAGTGATCGGATGTCCTGTTCATCTTTTTTTTGCATTTTGCCTGTTTTTGGTCTCCAAATTTTTTTAAAATTTGCTAGGCTGTTTTCCGTGCCTTGAGGGGTTTGGAATTAATTCGATAATCCATACATAATTAAACGCATTCAAAGAATGGCATCATCAGTGACGGGAAAGGCCACTCGCGACGCATCACACCGGCGGAGGAGCAACAGATGGGCAATTATCATGCGCAGGTTGCGCGCGCAACGGAGGAATTCCAACAGCAAATGGCACAGGCGGTGCAGGCACCGTTCCGCGGCGGATTTGGCATTGTGGGGGAGAGAGATTAATGGATTTGACAATTTTTTTAAATTTGTTTAGCCAAGCATTGGCCAAACGCCCCAACTCCGTTTGCCCCAGCTGCCATGCTTCCGCGTGGACAGCAGCAGCGGCGGAGACGGCGCGCAATCGTCGCAAAACGCGGCGGCACAAAATTTTAGCGGAAATGCCGCTGGTGGTGTTGACGAGGAAAACGATGCCTCTGTTTCGGTTGAAGAATGAATTTCTCTGTTCTTCTAAGGATCGGTGGGACCAATCAATTTGGAGTCGCTTACCGATCGATTGATCAGATTGGGGGAATCGATTTTGGGAATGGAAATCAATTGATCAATATTAGTTGATCGTTTTATCTGAGTTTCTCATAGTATAAAAAAGGATTAAGAGCGCAATTGTTGACCCCTTGCTAATATTATGTATTGAAATTATGGAATTAATTTTCATTTTTGAAAAGCGATTTTCCAAAAAACAATTTTTTTTTTAAATTAAAATATTTTTAAGAATTAATCCATCAGTAAATTTGGAAATGATTTTTATTGTCGGTTGATCGCATTTAGAAACTAATTTCCTCCATTTAATGCCTTTTTGTTCATGTTAAATAATAAAGGCAATTTTTTATTTTATTGGTCCGCCAATGAATAAAACGAGATTTTTCATGGCTGAGTTGTGACACGAACTTTGGTCCCTCCCAAATTTGGGCACTCACTTTCCAACAAATACATAAAACCCACAAAAGTTACATACTTTTTTGGGGGGGTTTAAAAGATTCACACATCACCGATCAAAAGAATGAAAAAAATTTTCGGAATTGTAATTTAAATGTCTCTAAATTCACATTGAAATTGTAAAAAAAAACCCCAAAAAATATAACACAAAAACCCAAAATTTGCTTATAACTTTGCCCAAAAGCAACCAAAGAAAAACCCCAAAAAATTTCGTTAAATTTCAATAAAAATTATAGCCAAAAATAGTCAAAAACCAAAACCGGGTTTTTAACTTCTTTTGGTTCATAAGTTTTTTTGTTGGAATTTTACAGACTAATGAGAACACTTACTGTAGTGCTATTGGTTACAAAAGAAACTTATTGCTTCATTTTGTGAAAGTAAAAAATTTGCCAAAAATGTTTCATTTTACTGTTTTTCGCTTCTGCTCGTCCTACCGTTGTTGATCAGAAAATTAATGGATCTCGAGCTTTGGATACCCAAATTCTTCCCTTTTCATATCCCACCAGCAGCAGGAGTCCGTCCACACAATTTTTTGTTTTTTGTATTTGCACAAAAAGTCCATTCATTCGCTTCATTCATCCAATTCATTGCGTCATGCGCACACAACAACAAAACTCAGCAGAAAGTGCACAAAATCAAAGTGCATTTTGCATGTGATGTTTTTTTGTTATTGGTCCATCCCTTCATATTTATGAGCCTCGGTTTTCACCGAAATTATTTAGACAAAAAATTCGTCGAGCAGAGAGAAATTCCTTACCCTAGCGAAGAAACCCGAGAGAAATTTCCAAAAACTTGTTAACAAAATGAAATTTTGATCCATAACAGTGCAAAAATTTCTCTTGAGGCCGAGACACAAATTGCCGAGAAATTTCATGAGTTGACGAGAGAACCCGAGACTCTCGCACGTATGAATTGAACTCCAGTTTTTTTTCTCTAAAAATTTTCTGGAAAAATAGGGAAAGGATGTGTAGGAGTTTTCAGTGTTTCGTGAGACCAAATTTTGCTTTCTCGAGAGGAGAATTCTCTCTTTGTGACTCGAGACCCATCGAATTCAAATTATTATTAATTTGGACGGACTCGCTCAGTTGGGCCCCGGCACGTTTGGGCCCCAGCGGATTTTTGGCTATAACTTTTTTCATTGGCAACCAAATGCAACAATCCTGGTATCATTCGATAGTCCCTAACTGTCCTCTAGTAGCCTGCAAAAATCTGAAAAATTTTGGTTAAGGATCAAAAAAGTTATGGCCAAAAAACTTTAAAAAACCAGATTTTCCAACCTTTTTGGTCATAACTTTTTTGGACCCTAACCAAATTTTTCAGATTTTTGCAGGCTAATAGAGGACAGTTAGGGCTATCGAAGGATACCAAGATTATTAGATTTGGTTGCCAATGAAAAAAGTTATAGCCAAAAATCCGCTGGGGCCCAAACGTGCCGGGGCCCAACTGAGGTAAACCTTAATTTGGAGACTACCGATCACTGATCATTTTTTGGCCATTTTTGAAAAATTTAATTTTTTTTTTTGTTGAGAGGTCCAAATTTTGACTAATTTATTTGTGATTGTTGGACAAGTTTTAAAGCATTAAAATATTCCAAAATTTCAGTTAATTTTGTCTTCTTCAGTTTATTCGCCAAATAGAATTAGTGGTTACTTATCACCAGATCACCGCTACCAATCACTTTTCTTTTGACAAAAATGGCCCTGATTTTTGAGGGGAAAAATCGACCCGACAAAAATTCATTCAAAAAAAAAACCAACTTGAGGTCAATCCATTAAAATTCAGACTTTCGACAAAAAATTCATAAAAAAAATATTAAATTTGACAGATTTTCCATTAGATTTTCAGTGCTTTTTTGAGTTTTGTCATATTTTAATGGAAACCGGGATTTTGCCAGGCGCGCCAAGGTTTCGTGGGCACGCAAACAATGGCAAAAATCTCGACACATTTTTTGGTATGTAATTTTATTCTCGTGTTATAAAACCCAAAATATTTGATAAACTTTTTCAAAAACCCATGCATTTTTTTATGGAATAAGTGAATATAATTTTTCAATCTTTTTGCTACCAAAAAATAACAATCCTTTATAATAACGGCCGTATAAGTTTTAGCTCCAATTTCCTTATAAGAATTGCATTTCGGAAATTTGAACCCAACTACCTAAAGGTTTTAAGTTTGTTTTTTACAGTATGAGTTTCGAATCTGTTCAAAGCAAAGAATTCATAATGTTCTATAAGCTTTCTGTTTCCCAGTAACTTGGATTTTAAATCGAGAAAGCACGCGGATCGAAGTAAGGCAAACCAAGCCAAAAAGCACTCTTGAGACTCTCGGCTTTTCAGTTGCGGAAAAGCGGCGCCGCCCTCACAATTGGAGAGCACACTTTCCCTCGCGCGCACACTTTGTTTTTGTCTGTGTCGGACGACGCGGCGGAGAGACCGCCGCTTGCGGACGGCGACACTTCGCTGTCGCCGACCGTCGCTTTTGGCTTTTGCGACCATTGCGCCTCCGCGGAGTTCGCTCGTCCGGTGGTGCTCAGCGTCGACCATTTCGGGTTGATCGATTGTTGCTTTTTGTGAATTTTTAGTCGATCTCGGCCAATTCCCTGCTGTTCAACTTCACCGTCATTTGCATGGACGGCGATGCAAATTTCACCGCCAACCAAAACGGCCTTTTGATCGCCGGCACTGCCATCGGCGGCATTTTGGCCATTGGCCCCGTGCCGCATGCGATCGCCCTGTTTGGCCTAAGGCAAGCTTTTCGTTGGTATTGGGCTATGGTCACACTGAGTGATCATTCCCTAATCACCGCCCATTCAGATATGTGTTCGCTCTGTTTGGCCTCCTCTCCGGCTTGGTCACTTTGCTAATGCCCGTGCTGTTCCTCTCTGTTCCTTTTCCTCCTTTTTCTGTTCGTCTACCGCAATTCTCCCTCTCAATCCCCGTAATTTTTCTTCTAAAAATGCCATTTTTGTCCATTGCCATCGCTGTTTCCTTAAGTTTCGTCTCCCCGCGCGAATTGTCCGCTCTTTCCCAATTCCGTCGCCCGGCGTCCTCCGCCGCCGATGGCACTCGCATTCGTCGCCCCCAAAGGGTGCCCATCGTCCAAATGTGCCGTGATTTGTCCTTTTGGGCCTGCTGCTCTGCCGGGCTCAGTTTCGGCATCGCCTATTGGCTTTTCGCACAGTTTGGCCCCACTTACATGAACAAAGTGCTCAATTACAAGGCCGATTCCGCTGGCATTTTTGTTGCTGGTCAGTGAACGGCCATTTTAATCGTTCCCATGATGGATTGATCAGACTGATCAGATTGGGGTTGGTCAGTATTGATCATTCCTAGTACTTAAAATTTGACAAACTTTTTCAAAAAACCCATGCATTTCTTTATTTAGTGCCCTATTTCTTCGCCATTTTTGCCAAAATGCTCGTGCCACTTGCCGACCGCGTGCCGCGTCTGTCCCTCCGCGTGCGCATCGTTTGGATTCCCTGCGTTTGTCAGGTGCTAATTTAGACAAGTCAATGAAATTAGTCCACCATTTTCTTCCTTTGGTTCAGTTGGTGAACATCGTCTGCTACGTTCTGTTGGCTCTTTGGCCCTCGGCCAGTGCCATTTTGGCCCAAATTTGCTTCGCCGTCATTCTCTGCGCGAACGGTGCCGGCTTTGTGGCGGTGGCCAACAATTGTCAAATGGTCAGTCAATGGACCGATCGATTTAGCTATGGATATCATTTTGCCATCGATCGATTTGATTTGTGCCTCCCCCAATTTATCCTAAAACGCCACAGATTGCTCAACAGCACGCGCACTTTTTGCTTGCTCTGTTTGCGCTGATCAATTACATTATTACGCTGGTTCAGCCTCTGATCATTTCATGGATGGCCAGCGAAAACACTGCCGAAGAGGTCTTTCCTTCCTTCTCTCTTTGCGTTCATTTTTGCTCATTGCTCTGCTGATCACCGTTATTTTCGTGATCAGTCTGCTGATCACTCCCCCACGTGTCTCTCTGATCATTGCTGTATTTTCGTTCATCTCTCCCTCTCTCTCTCGCTCTCTCTCTTTTCTTCAATTGATCGGTGATTATTCCCCCTAAAATTTGTTCAGTGGTCACATCTCTTTCTCACTTACGCCTTCATTTTGTGCGTTTTGAATTTGGCGTTCGCTTTTGGCGCCAGCACTGAGCCGCGCCCGTGGACAAAAGAGGAAAACTGCTGGAGGGAACTCAACGCAGCGGACGGAGGAAAAGAAAGGACAAAGGAGGAAAAATTCTAAGTCAAACAGCAAAAAAAAAAACAACTAACAAACAGACGACTTGAGTACTGTACCAGTCAATGGGGGGTACTGTACTCAAAAAGAAAATTGTTTAAAATTATATTCGAAATGTATTTATATTTATTTATTTGTATAAAATAGAATAAATCTATTGGGCGGAATTTGTTTAAAAATTGAGAAAGCACAAAAAGAGAAAAATGGACAATCGAATAAACTGCGTTGAGCTGGCTGCTTCAGTGTCTGTTCTGCGGTTTGGCTTGCGATTCGCTTTTTGTCCTCCGTCAGACCGTTGCGATAATTGACTAGTCATTTTCCAATCACTTCCGATCAGTCATTAATCACTCTTTCTGATCACTCACTGCTGATCACTCTCTGAGAATTTTTTCCAAGCACTGATCAATCCCAATCGCTTTTCCGTCCACTCACTTTCGCTTCACTCACTACACGCCCTCCTCAGTTCGTCGCGACTCTCTTCCGGCGAAACATTCAATGAACAAAAAGGCGCCGGAGGGCATGGCACCGGCATAAAATATTGTTGTTGTCGCTGATGAAGTTGGCCAAAGGAATGGTCAGAAAGGCACTGCTCCAACAGATGGACGGCGTCGGCACAGCCCAAAACGCGCAAATGCTGCAAAAGGTCGAGAAGGGCACGCTCGGAGCCGGCATGGATGGCCTCCCACAGATCGAGCAGAGTCAGCGCGGGGCATAGCTCAGTCTCAATTACCTGCTAATGGACGATGAATAACCAACCACTCATAGAGCAGCACTTTATGTCCCAGACTTTGTCTCTCTCTCTCTCTCTCTTTTTGTTTATGCCATTCGCCGCATTAGCCTATCGGCTTAAACCAATGGCTTTACCTCGTGCATGAAAAACAATCTCTTACGTCCGACATTCGCTGATTCCGAAAAGCTCTATAGACAACTGAACGAATCCGTTTTTCATAGACAAAATTTAAATTCCAATTATGTTTGAGACAAAATTAAAATTTCAATTACATTTCATTTGTTATTCACACATACACATACATACAACCAATACAATATATCCATAGATACAAATAATTGGATTGACAACAGCAGTTTTTGCGGGAGTTGATCATGTTAAATGGGAATACAGTAGAATATAATAAGGGGCATCAGATGGTCCGGTTTCTCCACTCGCGTCCGTCTTAAGGCGGTTCCAACATCCTTCAGTTCTGTTTGTGAGTTCGGTCCTTCGTGTCATCAGGCAGGCGGGAAGTGCGTGATCGTGTGGCTCAAATCGGGCGCGACGGTCAGTGTTGCTGCGGTGTTGCTCCGACGACAATAGTCCGGCGCCGAAAAGATTGTGATCAGACGACCATTGGCAAAATAGCGCACTCCATCCGGGACTGCCTGAAAAAGGGGGGGGGGAAATTAAAATATACGAAAACATGAAATCAATGGCAAAACTCACTTGGTGTGCCCGGATTATGTAGTCGAGGCCAAGCTGGGCAAGCACTCTTTCGACCACGTCTTCGCCGAACAAAACGCCCGCGCCTCGTGTACTGGGGATGACTCCACTGACTCCTGGTGCTGGGTCGGCCCAAAGCAAATCCATCTCAAGCGAATTGAGTGACGGTTCAGTTGTCGGTCGACGCAGGTGGCTGAGTTGGTCCATGCTGAGTAATTTGTCGGAAATGCCACCGTGCATACCTAAAAAAAGTAAGTGATTTCACAGAAAAAAGGGTCAAAAGAACAACTCACAAATGATCTTCTCGCCAATAAGCGCGACGAATGGCACCCACTCGAAGACATGGTTGAAGCGGTCGAAGAGCCTACGAACGTGCGGTCGCTTCCAACGTCGTTCAATCTCTGCGTACAAGCCATATCTGAAAAAAATGGTGAGATTATTTTAAAAGGCACAATTTTTTAAACGCACTCTTTGTTAATGTTGGGACACTCGTGATTCCCGCGCAGCAGTACGAATTTTGTCGGATATTTCACCTTAATTGTGGGGGGGGGGAGCATTTAGTTTGGTTTTTAGGTCCCCCAAAAACTGCACCTTATAGCAGAATAGGAGGACGATCGTCTCCATCGAATGTTGTCCTCTGTCGACGTAATCACCCAGGAACACGTACTGCCGAACGGGCGGAAGGCCATGCGTTGAGAAGATCCTCTGGAGATCCGCGAATTGTCCGTGGATGTCTCCGACGACTACAACCGGCGGTTGGATTTTGACGAGCGTCGGCTGGCTTTTGAAGGCGTTCGTGGCCGCAATGCAGAGTTTTTTGAGATCATCGTCGGTAATCTGTTGAAAAGTGGAAATTTAGTGACATTAATGGGATTGGATTTTTCCAATCTTTTGATCTCGCATACGTTATTCGTGAACAGATCGGCGGAAGGTGGGCTGTTCAGATTGTTTATGATCCTGTCGACAAGCGCCATGTCCATGTCGATGGTCAATGTGAGCGCCGAATGCGTAGCAGAACGTCCAGGCACACGGATGAGCTGATCGGAAAAATGCCCTTGAAAAAGTGATTCACATATTAGCGTTAAAATGATGAATCCGTAAAACGCGATCAAATCCACGCCACCTTTGCGATGATCAATGTCGGCGCCAAATGCGTTGCAGAACGTCCAGGCACACGGATGAGCTGATCGGAAAAATGCCCTTGAAAAAGTGATTCACATATTAGCGTTAAAATGATGAATCCGTAAAACGCGACCAAATCCACGCCACCTTTGCGTTAGTCAATGTCGGCGCCGAATGCGTTGAAGAACGTCCAGGCACTTTGCCTCCAGTACGCAGAGCTTGACGGTGTTGTGAAGAACAGAATTATAATAATAATACGCGCAGCAGTCGACGAACTGTCGTAATACTTATGCCGATGACACAATTAAAATTAGGCACAATAGAAAATTATGAGCTGTTGGCGGAAAATTCTTCCTTTTATAGAAATTTTTATTTGAAAAGCGGCGGTCTCTTTTAAGTTGTTTGCGCGATAGAATCAGAATCACTGCGTATCATCGTGCCCGTTATGCACATATGAGAATCTTACCGTGTAGTGTAGCAGCAGGATTCTGATTCTCGCGCACTCAAGCAATTAAAAAGTAAATTGGCGAGATGCCCGTCATGGCGATACATTTGTACAAATATCTGCACATCTTTCAATTTCGTTTTTTTGAAGATATTTTTATTTTCTTTTTTTTCAATACAGAAAAAAATTTTTTAAATCGGAAATGTGAAATTTTTTTCGAAATTTAAAGTTGAGAACTGACAAAAATAAATACAATAGAAAAATATGCTAATTCCATCTTTGGAAAGAAGGCATGCTTGAGTTAAAATTGTGTCAAAAAAAACTTTGAAAGTTTATCAATTCGACACTCATTTTCGCCTTTTGATTGACGAACAGCAGGCAGAGCAATTCATGGACAAATTAGCCGCGAAATTATCGCCCGCTGAACGCCATTGTATTCCGATAACAGTTTTCAAAAATCATAACATCAAGGCCAAAAATTAAGACTTTATGGTCCAAAAGTAAGACCATTTTGGAAAATTGCTTTAAATCGCTGTCAATAGTCGGACATTTTCTGCTTCACCCACATAGCACAGGGCTCCTCATCATCCATGCTCCGTTTCCAAGGACGTGTGTGCCGATTTTCCAGGACGTAACGGGCAATTTTCGTAAAATTAAAGGACATTTAAAATTTTTATTATACTCAAAGAAAAGACGTTTTTGGCATCCAATGACATTTTTTATTTTCAAGAAAGAGGGCCCATTTTCAAGGACGTCCTTGCCATTCAAGGACGAATGAGAGCCCCGAAATACATAAAGAATACATTTTTCAATGACCTGCTCGTATGTTAACAAACAATACAAAAATAGACACACAATAGTGACACACAAATATGGTACAACAGACAGTACAATATATACAATGAATGTGTAATAATTGGTAGTGGATAAGAAAGACATGTTTGAATTGGTCGGTGAGCTGTTCAGATTCTTTGATCCGGTCGAGGTCCATGTCGATGGCCAATGTCGGCGCCGAATGCTTTTGCAGAATGTCCAACACACTTTGAGCTGATCGGAAATGCCCTAAAAAAAGTGATGCAGAGTTAGTGATCGATTCGTAAAAAATTGGAAGTTGCCGCCTTCGTACGGTGTGCCGGCCCGGCCTCGGATGGTCACCGTCCAGCTGGTCATGTTCGTTTATTAAGTGGTCTTGCAGTGCATCCCTCAGGCAATGGGTTCTTCTCCATGTCCTTGAATTCCTGGAAAAGGGAAAAAAGAAATCAGCATTGAGATTGAGTGACAGACAATTTATTGAACCCTGCCCTGGAAAAACAGATTTTTAGGGATTTTTTGAGCCTCGGAACTAAAATTTCCAAAAAAATTCGTTTTGCACCTGACTGTAATTGTTGACTCAAAAATGCGATCAGACAAAATGAAAATGAGACCGGCAAAATAAAAAATGGGGCACTTGTGCAGTATACGCCCCATAAAAAATTGTTTTTTTTTAATAATTTTCTAAAACCAATTTTATAGGTTTCGGGGTCGCTGATCACGAATCTTAACTATGTAGAATCGTGCTAATTTAATCTCGAACCTGAATTTGTAACAAAAACAATAACGATTTGCCAAAATAAATAAAACAACGAAGTAAACAAAGATGTTAATTCACTTTGGTAGGGCTACAACTTGTACATAAAAAGTTATACATACTTAGGTTGAAAATTGGACAACTCAATGATTTTAAAAATAAAAAATAAGAATTTATGGGGCGTAAACTGCACAAGTACCAAAAGATGGGACCGGGATTCCTGTAAAAATCCAGAAAAAAGGCAGAACCTTGTTGTTCAAGTTGGGGTCCCTTGTGCGGAATCGGCTGAAATGTTTTCAGACTTGAGCTTTTCGAAACAAAATTTTGTTCCTGAAAAGGCTCAAAAAACAAGTTGAATACCATAGCGGAAAGAAAAGGCATTCATTTACAATATATTTCCCTATAATTTTTACAAGAAAATTTTTCCAAATTGTAAATGAAGAGTTGGGTCATTTGTATATCGATCAGTCCACTTTCTCATTTGTTGTCATCCTCCAGCTTCCATTTTCTTGCTTTAGGCACCGGCCAAAATGCTACAAAATTGCCATGTTTCTTTTTGCCATTTTTTCTTGGAGCAAATTACGCAAAAAGAAAGAAATGGAAAAAGCGATGTATAATAATATTCAATTCGAATGTACATGACTAATCATTTTATTGTTTCAGCTTCATCTCCGCCGACTGTTGGCTTTCGGTGTTCGATTTGCTTCCGCCTTCTCAGCTTGGCCTTGGCATTGCGCTGATCAGCCCCAGATTTGATTATTTCGTTGACGAACACTTCAAAACACGACGATGGACATTGGGCAAAATGGAAATTCGAAGCAAAATTGGAGAAAATGGCACAGAGGAAATGGAAATTGTCAATTCCAATGGAAAAGAATTGCCAATCCCACAAAATCCGTTGCCGAACAAAGTCATCGGATTCGAACTCATTTTGATCAAGTAAAATATTGAATTTATAAGTGATTTGTGCCAATCACACTTTCTAATGGTTTTCAGCTTCTTCGACCAAAATGTGCTCACTTTCATTCGCCATTTTCACCGGTTTTTCGCCACATGCACAACAAAATTGTACATTCGCGCTGAAAACATTCACATTTCGGAATTCGATCACAGTTTGCGCGTCCAATCAAAAATTTATGTGTCCAATCAAAAGTTTATGTGTCCAATCAAAAGTTTATGTGTCCAATCAATTATTAGAAATTATTTAATTATTTAAAATATTGGCATTAAATGCTTAAATGTCAAAATGAAGAAAAAATCACAAAAAATTTTGATATCAGAGGTTATCGAAACCAAAATAAGCACGCACAAATTAGTCTCTCTATTATTAAATTTTATAACAATTGATTGAATGCGTATATACTAGAGCCCGGCGGGATCGGGACTCCCGCGGGATTTTACGGGAGTCCCGCTCCCGACTCCCGCTTTTTTCGGTGAACGGGATTTTTAACGGGAGCGGGATTTTTACGGGATTCCCGTTCGGGACTCCCGTCCCGGAAAATTTTGAACTCCCGATCCCGCTCCCGCTCCCGGAAATTTTTACCCAAAAACGGGAGTAAAAATGCACTGGTAAGAATTGATTTTTTTTGGTAAAAATTAGAGACCGGAATTCTCAAAAATGCCGGACCGGACTGGTATTTTCAAAAATGACCGGATTCGGGATCCGGTCTCTCATAATCCGGTCAATCCGGTAATCCGGTCAATCCAGATTTTCAAATTGCCGGATCCGGAACCGAATTCCGGATTGGTAAAAATTTATATTTCACATGTTAATTTGGGAAAAAACCCTTAAAATTTCATCTATTATATGTAGAAATTTGGTGCACCAGAAAATGTCGTCATAGAAAAGACAATGCGCCGAAAAAAATATATAAAATTTCAATTTTTCAAAAAAAAATTAAAAAATTTATTTTAAAGTTTTTTATTTTTGAAAACCTATGTTTAATGAAAAAATAAAAAATTTTTTTTGCGGCGCCCTTTTTCCAAAAACTTTTGGGAAAGAAAGAAGTGGGTCTGGCGGTGCCGATAGGCGCCGCCGGGAAAAATTTTGAAAATTTGAGGCGATTTGTAAACAGATTTTCACCAAAAATGAGCTTTTTTTTTTTTTTTGCTTTTTTGGGCAAATTTTTTAAAAAGAAAAAAGTTTTGGAGGCCCGGCGGTGCTGACAGGCTCCGGCGGGGGAGAAATTGAAATTTTGACCATTTAAAGTTAAAGACATTATGCCAAATAGATATTTTTCAAAGAAAAACGAACAAACGTCAAGGTTTTTTGGTTGAGACCAAGCCGGACCGGATCCGGTCAAAAATTCGCCGGACCGGACCGGATTGGCATTTTCAAAAATAACCGGATTCGGGATCCGGTCTCTCATAATCCGGTCAATCTATGTAATCCGGTCAATCCCTATTTTTCCAAAAAATCGCCGGACCGGATTCCGGATCCAGGAAAATCCGGTACCGGATCCGGTCCGGTCCGCTCTCTAGTAAAAATAATGATTTTTCATTGAAAATCTGTTAAATATATAGCCAAAATTTCAAAAAAATTTCCCGGCGGCGCCTATCGGCACCGCCGGATCCTTAAAATCCTTAATTTTCTTAAAAAACTTGCTCAATTTGCAAAAATTGGTCATTTTTGAACAGAATCTAACAATGTAATGTATTAAAATTTTCAATTTTTTTCCCGGCGGCGCCTACCGGCACCGCCGGCCTCCCTCCCCCTCCTTGGTCACCAAAAAGTTTTTTCAAGAAATACACCGCAAAAAATTTTGTAAAATTAATAAAGGGAGTCAAAAATATAAAGTTAATAAATGTTTTGTTCGAATTAATTATAAAAAATAATTTATTTAAGCAATTTGAAAAAATTTTCTGATTTTTGACTCAAAAATAAGATTTTTTATTTCAAATTTCTCCTTTATAAATTTTTCTATATATTTTTAATTTAATAAATTGATTGCCCTTTAAATTTGTGCATTAAAAATATTTTTGTGAGTTTTTAATTAAATTTTCGAATTACTCCCGCTCCCGCCCGGGACTCCCGTTAAAAATGGACGGGATTTTAACGGGAGCGGGATTTTTACGGGAATCCCGTTCGGGACTCCCGTCCCGGAAAATTTTGAACTCCCGATCCCGCTCCCGCTCCCGGAAATTTTTTTTACCGGACTCTAGTATATACCTATCGATACTTTGATAATAAGTAGAGTAGAGCGGTACCTTATTTCTTTTTGCAATGGTTGGTATCTTATGTCAAAAGGATGTTCGATTTAGGAAAATTTTGATTGGACGCGTAAACTTTTGATTGGACGCGTAAAAGTCGATTGGACGCGTAAACTGCAGTAGAGCCCCCCA
Organism: Heterodera glycines; assembly: GCA_004148225.2. NCBI lineage: Eukaryota > Metazoa > Nematoda > Chromadorea > Rhabditida > Heteroderidae > Heterodera > Heterodera glycines. Next base: position 4,474,130 of record CP049712.1, read on the forward strand.
ATCTGCGGAGTAGGACAAAACGTCGTCAGCCGAAACGTCGTCGAACGAATTTTTCGACCATAACTTTTTTCTTTCTCAACAAAATTTAATATTTTTGGTATTATTCGAAAGCATTCGAAAAATGCTATTAGCCTGCAAATTTTCAAAAAATTTTATTTATGCACAAAAAAATCAGAGCAAAAAAAGTTCGAATTACTGGGTTTTTGAGTTCCTTCTGGCCATAACTTTTTTGAAACTTAACGAAAATTTTTGAGATTTTGCAAATTAATAATAAACACATAGAGCTATCGAACAACACCAACAATTCTTAATTTGATTGACAGTGAACAAAGTTATGGTTCAAAAAGTCTTCCGACGACGTTTCGGCCGACGACGTTTTGGGGTGCACCGCCCGCCCCCCCCCCCGCCCCCATCTTTTTTTGATCATTTTCTCTTGAAATACGGTAGAAAATAGTTATTTTTTATAATCATCAAATTCAATCGTATTACTTTCTATCTACAAGTCGTATCCCTACCATTCAAAAGGCGTTTCGGTAGATAGAGAATTTTGTGCTCTTTCTGGGAAAAAAAAATTTCCCAGCTCCCTAGGAATTTGTTTTTAAAATTTTCCCGATTTCAAGCCATTTTTGACTTTTCTGATCACCATGAAGGAGTGATCTGATGAAGTTGGTGTAAAAGTCTTTTTTGATCAGTATTAAAAGGTAAACTAGCACGAATTATTTCAGGTTTTTAAATGAACTTCAAGGTTGGGTGGTTTTTCATGTTTGAGTCAAGACTTTTTTCCGCCCTTTTTTTGAGTCAAGTCTGATCAAGTGAATCAATCTCGGGAATGAATAAGTCAAATAAATTTACTTGTTGTGTGGGGACGAGTCATATATTGAGGGTAATAATTATACAAAAAGAAAAATAATAAGTCGACTTAAAAAAAGCAAAATTTTAAATTTTACAATTTTATCACTTTGAGTCAAGACTTTTTTCCATCACTGTATTTAATATTTCCATTTTTATTTTATTTATTTTTCGTGGAAAATTTCCCGATTGGTCCTGGTTCCCGGAAAAAAACCGAGGGTTCAGGGTTCGGTCCCGGCTTCTCAGGCCCGGCAAGTCCCAGTCCCGTACAACTCTAATTTATTGGCATAATTAGAAATTTCATTGCCAGCGCCGGGCTCGAAAAATTTCATGTAATTTTTAAAGTAAAATTCACATTTTTGGTTTTGGACACTACTAAAAACTGTGCCAATAAATAGCCTGGTACTACTTAAAACCTTTTAAATTTAGGTGACTAATCAAATAATTCTGCAATTTTTCCAAAATATTTTTTTTAGAGGAATGTAAAAAAATCTCGATCTCACAAATGGAAAATCGAGATCCAAAACCCGAGACTTTTCTCGATTCGAGAGACTGAGACCCTTGAGCATCGCTAGTGTTTATGAGCAACAAAATAAATAACAAAGTCCCACAAAAGGTCACAACGATAGCATCAATCAATCAACCAAAAAATTCATTTCTGCTGTTTCTGATCACCACACGGCACGGCGGAGGAAACATCGTCGAAAAGACTTAAAAGAAAAACAAAATTAGCATTGAGAATTTTTAAATTGACACCTTTTGTCAAATCCGTCGTCTTTGATCATAATCCCAATTTTGTTCATTTGTCCATCATTAAATCCATCCATCTCTTTTATCCATTTTTCCAAATCGACGGCAATTGGAAAACGGATGAGCACAAAACTTTTCTTATCATCTTCTAACAGTGCCAATTTCTCCCCGGTGAATTTGTTGGTCAATATAAATGGCACAACCGAAGAAAGCGAAGAGGACGACGAAACAATGGCGAAAGAAACAGGAGAAGCAGCAGCGGAAAATGCCTAAAAATAAAAAACGGATTAAATTAGAAATAATTAATTAATCACCGCTTTGATTTGCTCCACAATTGCCGACCATTGTTCTTCAGTCGCTGAATTCACAAAGTAACCGAGCACCTTCTTCAAATTGTCGGGACGAGGCGTGAACAGCCATTTGGCCAACACTTGGCCATCCGACGCATTGGCACTGTCATCAGGCGGAAATTCGGGGAAAATTCCGACATCAACGAAATCGACAATATGAAGTGACGGACAATTGTTAAGCATTAACGGGGCAAATTGACGCATTTGACGAAAAGCGATGGGGTTCAAACACATCCAATGAATGTTTAATGCCAATATTTTAAATAATTAAATAATTTCTAATAATTGATTGGACACATAAACTTTTGATTGGACACATAAATTTTTGATTGGACGCGTAAACTGTGATTGGACGCGCAAACTGTGATCGAATTCCGAAATGTGAATGTTTTCAGCGCGAATGTACAATTTTGTTGTGCATGTGGCGAAAAACCGGTGAAAATGGCGAATGAAAGTGAGCACATTTTGGTCGAAGAAGCTGAAAACCATTAGAAAGTGTGATTGGCACAAATCACTTATAAATTCAAAGCAAAGAATTCATAATGTTCTATAAGCTTTCTGTTTCCCAGTAACAATTACGCTTGGATTTTAAATCGTCTGAAGTTCCGAGAAAGTTTAAACTTGCACAGAGTACGGCTCCATGTGATTTTTATTTCTAGCAATTATACGTAATAAGTCGAAATTTTAAAAATTCCCAATTTCTAGCAATTATACGTAATAAGTCGAAATTTTAAAAATTCCCATTCAATATGGAGATTTCGGTCTCCAAATCAAAAAAGTGTATCGAATGGCTCAAAAAGCGCTAGCGCCTGCTTGTATTTACATTTATTATTTTTAATAGTCCTTTAAAAAATGTTGTGGTCGAATATTGAACATTGGCTAGCAGTTTCATAAATTCATGTAATAATTAATCCGTTAATGAGAAAAATTCCAAATTTACACGGGGCGGTTTCAAGACGTTCTCTCAATTGCATTAAAACCCAAAATATTTGACAAACTTTTTCAAAAACCCATGCATTTTTTTATGGAATAAGTGAATATAATTTTTCAATCTTTTTGCTACCAAAAAATAACAATCCTTTATAATAACGGCCGATATAAGTTTTAGCTCCAATTTCCTTATAAGAATTGCATTTCGGAAATTTGAACCCAACTACCTAAAGGTTTAAGTTAAGAATTGCATTTCGGAAATTTGAACCCAACTACCTAAAGGTTTAAGTTTGTTTTTTACAGTATGAGTTTCGAATCTGTTCAAAGCAAAGAATTCATAATGTTCTATAAGCTTTCTGTTTCCCAGTAACAATTACGCTTGGATTTTAAATCGTCTGAAGTTCCGAGAAAGTTTAAACTTGCACAGAGTACGGCTCCATGTGATTTTTATTTCTAGCAATTATACGTAATAAGTCGAAATTTTAAAAATTCCCATTCAATATGGAGGCCTGCTTGTATTTACATTTATTATTTTTAATAGTCCTTTAAAAAATGTTGTGGTCGAATATTGAACATTGGCTAGCAGTTTCATAAATTCATGTAATAATTAATCCGTTAATGAGAAAAATCCCAAATTTACACGGGGCGGTTTCAAGACGTTCTCTCAATTGCATTCACTTGCCAACCCTTAATAATAACAATCCTTTATAATAACGGCCGGTATAAGTTTTAGCTCCAATTTCCTTATAAGAATTGCATTTCGGAAATTTGAACCCAACTACCTAAAGGTTTAAGTTTGTTTTTCAAAAACCCATGCATTTTTTTATGGAATAAGTGAATATAATTTTCAATCTTTTTGCTACCAAAAAATAACAATCCTTTATAATAACGGCCGGTATAAGTTTTAGCTCCAATTTCCTTATAAGAATTGCATTTCGGAAATTTGAACCCAACTACCTAAAGGTTTAAGTTTGTTTTTTACAGTATGAGTTTCGAATCTGTTCAAAGCAAAGAATTCATAATGTTCTATAAGCTTTCTGTTTCCCAGTAACAATTACGCTTGGATTTTAAATCGTCTGAAGTTCCGAGAAAGTTTAAACTTGCACAGAGTACGGCTCCATGTGATTTTTATTTCTAGCAATTATACGTAATAAGTCGAAATTTTAAAAATTCCCATTCAATATGGAGATTTCGGTCTCCAAATCAAAAAAGTGTATCGAATGGCTCAAAAAGCGCTAGCGCCTGCTTGTATTTACATTTATTATTTTTAATAGTCCTTTAAAAAATGTTGTGGTCGAATATTGAACATTGGCTAGCAGTTTCATAAATTCATGTAATAATTAATCCGTTAATGAGAAAAATCCCAAATTTACACGGGCGGTTTCAAGACGTTCTCTCAATTGCATTCACTTGCCAACCCTTAATAATATAAGCCTTCTTGCTGTTCTCGTGTTATAAAACCCAAAATATTTGACAAACTTTTTCAAAAACCCATGCATTTTTTTATGGAATAAGTGAATATAATTTTTCAATCTTTTTGCTACCAAAAAATAACAATCCTTTATAATAACGGCCGGTATAAGTTTTAGCTCCAATTTCCTTATAAGAATTGCATTTCGGAAATTTGAACCCAACTACCTAAAGGTTTAAGTTTGTTTTTTACAGTATGAGTTTCGAATCTGTTCAAAGCAAAGAATTCATAATGTTCTATAAGCTTTCTGTTTCCCAGTAACAATTACGCTTGGATTTTAAATCGTCTGAAGTTCCGAGAAAGTTTAAACTTGCACAGAGTACGGCTCCATGTGATTTTTATTTCTAGCAATTATACGTAATAAGTCGAAATTTTAAAAATTCCCATTCAATATGGAGATTTCGGTCTCCAAATCAAAAAAGTGTATCGAATGGCTCAAAAAGCGCTAGCGCCTGCTTGTATTTACATTTATTATTTTTAATAGTCCTTTAAAAAATGTTGTGGTCGAATATTGAACATTGGCTAGCAGTTTCATAAATTCATGTAATAATTAATCCGTTAATGAGAAAAATCCCAAATTTACACGGGGCGGTTTCAAGACGTTCTCTCAATTGCATTCACTTGCCAACCCTTAATAATATAAGCCTTCTTGCTGTTCTCGTGTTATAAAACCCAAAATATTTGACAAACTTTTTCAAAAACCCATGCATTTTTTTATGGAATAAGTGAATATAATTTTTCAATCTTTTTGCTACCAAAAAATAACAATCCTTTATAATAACGGCCGGTATAAGTTTTAGCTCCAATTTCCTTATAAGAATTGCATTTCGGAAATTTGAACCCAACTACCTAAAGGTTTAAGTTTGTTTTTTACAGTATGAGTTTCGAATCTGTTCAAAGCAAAGAATTCATAATGTTCTATAAGCTTTCTGTTTCCCAGTAACAATTACGCTTGGATTTTAAATCGTCTGAAGTTCCGAGAAAGTTTAAACTTGCACAGAGTACGGCTCCATGTGATTTTTATTTCTAGCAATTATACGTAATAAGTCGAAATTTTAAAAATTCCCATTCAATATGGAGATTTCGGTCTCCAAATCAAAAAAGTGTATCGAATGGCTCAAAAAGCGCTAGCGCCTGCTTGTATTTACATTTATTATTTTTAATAGTCCTTTAAAAAATGTTGTGGTCGAATATTGAACATTGGCTAGCAGTTTCATAAATTCATGTAATAATTAATCCGTTAATGAGAAAAATCCCAAATTTACACGGGGCGGTTTCAAGACGTTCTCTCAATTGCATTCACTTGCCAACCCTTAATAATATAAGCCTTCTTGCTGTTCTCGTGTTATAAAACCCAAAATATTTGACAAACTTTTTCAAAAACCCATGCATTTTTTTATGGAATAAGTGAATATAATTTTTCAATCTTTTTGCTACCAAAAAATAACAATCCTTTATAATAACGGCCGGTATAAGTTTTAGCTCCAATTTCCTTATAAGAATTGCATTTCGGAAATTTGAACCCAACTACCTAAAGGTTTAAGTTTTTTTTTACAGTATGAGTTTCGAATCTGTTCAAAGCAAAGAATTCATAATGTTCTATAAGCTTTCTGTTTCCCAGTAACAATTACGCTTGGATTTTAAATCGTCTGAAGTTCCGAGAAAGTTTAAACTTGCACAGAGTACGGCTCCATGTGATTTTTATTTCTAGCAATTATACGTAATAAGTCGAAATTTTAAAAATTCCCATTCAATATGGAGATTTCGGTCTCCAAATCAAAAAAGTGTATCGAATGGCTCAAAAAGCGCTAGCGCCTGCTTGTATTTACATTTATTATTTTTAATAGTCCTTTAAAAAATATTGTGGTCGAATATTGAACATTGGCTAGCAGTTTCATAAATTCATGTAATAATTAATCCGTTAATGAGAAAAATCCCAAATTTACACGGGGCGGTTTCAAGACGTTCTCTCAATTGCATTCACTTGCCAACCCTTAATAATATAAGCCTTCTTGCTGTTCTCGTGTTATAAAACCCAAAATATTTGACAAACTTTTTCAAAAACCCATGCATTTTTTATGGAATAAGTGAATATAATTTTTCAATCTTTTTGCTACCAAAAAATAACAATCCTTTATAATAACGGCCGGTATAAGTTTTAGCTCCAATTTCCTTATAAGAATTGCATTTCGGAAATTTGAACCCAACTACCTAAAGGTTTAAGTTTGTTTTTTACAGTATGAGTTTCGAATCTGTTCAAAGCAAAGAATTCATAATGTTCTATAAGCTTTCTGTTTCCCAGTAACAATTACGCTTGGATTTTAAATCGTCTGAAGTTCCGAGAAAGTTTAAACTTGCACAGAGTACGGCTCCATGTGATTTTTATTTCTAGCAATTATACGTAATAAGTCGAAATTTTAAAAATTCCCATTCAATATGGAGATTTCGGTCTCCAAATCAAAAAAGTGTATCGAATGGCTCAAAAAGCGCTAGCGCCTGCTTGTATTTACATTTATTATTTTTAATAGTCCTTTAAAAAATGTTGTGGTCGAATATTGAACATTGGCTAGCAGTTTCATAAATTCATGTAATAATTAATCCGAATCTTTTTGCTACCAAAAAATAACAATCCTTTATAATAACGGCCGATATAAGTTTTAGCTCCAATTTCCTTATAAGAATTGCATTTCGGAAATTTGAACCCAACTACCTAAAGGTTTAAGTTTGTTTTTTACAGTATGAGTTTCGAATCTGTTCAAAGCAAAGAATTCATAATGTTCTATAAGCTTTCTGTTTCCCAGTAACAATTACGCTTGGATTTTTAACGGCCGGTATAAGTTTTAGCTCCAATTTCCTTATAAGAATTGCATTTCGGAAATTTGAACCCAACTACCTAAAGGTTTAAGTTTGTTTTTTACAGTATGAGTTTCGAATCTGTTCAAAGCAAAGAATTCATAATGTTCTATAAGCTTTCTGTTTCCCAGTAACAATTACGCTTGGATTTTAAATCGTCTGAAGTTCCGAGAAAGTTTAAACTTGCACAGAGTACGGCTCCATGTGATTTTTATTTCTAGCAATTATACGTAATAAGTCGAAATTTTAAAAATTCCCATTCAATATGGAGATTTCGGTCTCCAAATCAAAAAAGTGTATCGAATGGCTCAAAAAGCGCTAGCGCCTGCTTGTATTTACATTTATTATTTTTAATAGTCCTTTAAAAAATATTGTGGTCGAATATTGAACATTGGCTAGCAGTTTCATAAATTCATGTAATAATTAATCCGTTAATGAGAAAAATCCCAAATTTACACGGGGCGGTTTCAAGACGTTCTCTCAATTGCATTCACTTGCCAACCCTTAATAATATAAGCCTTCTTGCTGTTCTCGTGTTATAAAACCCAAAATATTTGACAAACTTTTTCAAAAACCCATGCATTTTTTTATGGAATAAGTGAATATAATTTTTCAATCTTTTTGCTACCAAAAAATAACAATCCTTTATAATAACGGCCGGTATAAGTTTTAGCTCCAATTTCCTTATAAGAATTGCATTTCGGAAATTTGAACCCAACTACCTAAAGGTTTAAGTTTGTTTTTTACAGTATGAGTTTCGAATCTGTTCAAAGCAAAGAATTCATAATGTTCTATAAGCTTTCTGTTTCCCAGTAACAATTACGCTTGGATTTTAAATCGTCTGAAGTTCCGAGAAAGTTTAAACTTGCACAGAGTACGGCTCCATGTGATTTTTATTTCTAGCAATTATACGTAATAAGTCGAAATTTTAAAAATTCCCATTCAATATGGAGATTTCGGTCTCCAAATCAAAAAAGTGTATCGAATGGCTCAAAAAGCGCTAGCGCCTGCTTGTATTTACATTTATTATTTTTAATAGTCCTTTAAAAAATGTTGTGGTCGAATATTGAACATTGGCTAGCAGTTTCATAAATTCATGTAATAATTAATCCGTTAATGAGAAAAATCCCAAATTTACACGGGGCGGTTTCAAGACGTTCTCTCAATTGCATTCACTTGCCAACCCTTAATAATATAAGCCTTCTTGCTGTTCTCGTGTTATAAAACCCAAAATATTTGACAAACTTTTTCAAAAACCCATGCATTTTTTATGGAATAAGTGAATATAATTTTTCAATCTTTTTGCTACCAAAAAATAACAATCCTTTATAATAACGGCCGGTATAAGTTTTAGCTCCAATTTCCTTATAAGAATTGCATTTCGGAAATTTGAACCCAACTACCTAAAGGTTTAAGTTTGTTTTTTACAGTATGAGTTTCGAATCTGTTCAAAGCAAAGAATTCATAATGTTCTATAAGCTTTCTGTTTCCCAGTAACAATTACGCTTGGATTTTAAATCGTCTGAAGTTCCGAGAAAGTTTAAACTTGCACAGAGTACGGCTCCATGTGATTTTTATTTCTAGCAATTATACGTAATAAGTCGAAATTTTAAAAATTCCATTCAATATGGAGATTTCGGTCTCCAAATCAAAAAAGTGTATCGAATGGCTCAAAAAGCGCTAGCGCCTGCTTGTATTTACATTTATTATTTTTAATAGTCCTTTAAAAAATGTTGTGGTCGAATATTGAACATTGGCTAGCAGTTTCATAAATTCATGTAATAATTAATCCGTTAATGAGAAAAATCCCAAATTTACACGGGGCGGTTTCAAGACGTTCTCTCAATTGCATTCACTTGCCAACCCTTAATAATATAAGCCTTCTTGCTGTTCTCGTGTTATAAAACCCAAAATATTTGACAAACTTTTTCAAAAACCCATGCATTTTTTTATGGAATAAGTGAATATAATTTTTCAATCTTTTTGCTACCAAAAAATAACAATCCTTTATAATAACGGCCGTATAAGTTTTAGCTCCAATTTCCTTATAAGAATTGCATTTCGGAAATTTGAACCCAACTACCTAAAGGTTTAAGTTTGTTTTTTACAGTATGAGTTTCGAATCTGTTCAAAGCAAAGAATTCATAATGTTCTATAAGCTTTCTGTTTCCCAGTAACAATTACGCTTGGATTTTAAATCGTCTGAAGTTCCGAGAAAGTTTAAACTTGCACAGAGTACGGCTCCATGTGATTTTTATTTCTAGCAATTATACGTAATAAGTCGAAATTTTAAAAATTCCCATTCAATATGGAGATTTCGGTCTCCAAATCAAAAAAGTGTATCGAATGGCTCAAAAAGCGCTAGCGCCTGCTTGTATTTACATTTATTATTTTTAATAGTCCTTTAAAAAATGTTGTGGTCGAATATTGAACATTGGCTAGCAGTTTCATAAATTCATGTAATAATTAATCCGTTAATGAGAAAAATCCCAAATTTACACGGGGCGGTTTCAAGACGTTCTCTCAATTGCATTCACTTGCCAACCCTTAATAATATAAGCCTTCTTGCTGTTCTCGTGTTATAAAACCCAAAATATTTGACAAACTTTTTCAAAAACCCATGCATTTTTTTATGGAATAAGTGAATATAATTTTTCAATCTTTTTGCTACCAAAAAATAACAATCCTTTATAATAACGGCCGGTATAAGTTTTAGCTCCAATTTCCTTATAAGAATTGCATTTCGGAAATTTGAACCCAACTACCTAAAGGTTTAAGTTTGTTTTTTACAGTATGAGTTTCGAATCTGTTCAAAGCAAAGAATTCATAATGTTCTATAAGCTTTCTGTTTCCCAGTAACAATTACGCTTGGATTTTAAATCGTCTGAAGTTCCGAGAAAGTTTAAACTTGCACAGAGTACGGCTCCATGTGATTTTTATTTCTAGCAATTATACGTAATAAGTCGAAATTTTAAAAATTCCCATTCAATATGGAGATTTCGGTCTCCAAATCAAAAAAGTGTATCGAATGGCTCAAAAAGCGCTAGCGCCTGCTTGTATTTACATTTATTATTTTTAATAGTCCTTTAAAAAATATTGTGGTCGAATATTGAACATTGGCTAGCAGTTTCATAAATTCATGTAATAATTAATCCGTTAATGAGAAAAATCCCAAATTTACACGGGGCGGTTTCAAGACGTTCTCTCAATTGCATTCACTTGCCAACCCTTAATAATATAAGCCTTCTTGCTGTTCTCGTGTTATAAAACCCAAAATATTTGACAAACTTTTTCAAAAACCCATGCATTTTTTTATGGAATAAGTGAATATAATTTTTCAATCTTTTTGCTACCAAAAAATAACAATCCTTTATAATAACGCGGTATAAGTTTTAGCTCCAATTTCCTTATAAGAATTGCATTTCGGAAATTTGAACCCAACTACCTAAAGATTTAAGTTTGTTTTTTACAGTATGAGTTTCGAATCTGTTCAAAGCAAAGAATTCATAATGTTCTATAAGCTTTCTGTTTCCCAGTAACAATTACGCTTGGATTTTAAATCGTCTGAAGTTCCGAGAAAGTTTAAACTTGCACAGAGTACGGCTCCATGTGATTTTTATTTCTAGCAATTATACGTAATAAGTCGAAATTTTAAAAATTCCCATTCAATATGGAGATTTCGGTCTCCAAATCAAAAAAGTGTATCGAATGGCTCAAAAAGCGCTAGCGCCTGCTTGTATTTACATTTATTATTTTTAATAGTCCTTTAAAAAATATTGTGGTCGAATATTGAACATTGGCTAGCAGTTTCATAAATTCATGTAATAATTAATCCGTTAATGAGAAAAATCCCAAATTTACACGGGGCGGTTTCAAGACGTTTTCTCAATTGCATTCACTTGCCAACCCTTAATAATATAAGCCTTCTTGCTGTTCTCTTGTTATAAAACCCAAAATATTTGACAAACTTTTTCAAAAACCCATGCATTTTTTTATGGAATAAGTGAATATAATTTTTCAATCTTTTTGCTACCAAAAAATAACAATCCTTTATAATAACGGCCGGTATAAGTTTTAGCTCCAATTTCCTTATAAGAATTGCATTTCGGAAATTTGAACCCAACTACCTAAAG
>CP049712.1:4486764-4499791 GCA_004148225.2 Heterodera glycines
CCAAGGAAATTGACAAATTTTGGGGGAAAATTAATGAGGAAAAAAGCACAAAATTCTCAACAAAATCATGTGATTATGAAAATTTTGTTTTGGCTGCCAATAAATTGGACCTCACCCGACATAAACATAATTATGGGAAAAATAGAAAACTTTTAGTGGGCGAATGGAATATTGAGGCCTCGAAGGGACTGCCTTTCGTGTTTTAGGATCACCATGAATTGTGATCTGACCAATTCGCTTACATTTTTAGACTTTTTAATCAATTACCTTTTGAGTGTACTGTATGCTTTTCATACTGTAAATCACTAACATTTCAATAATGATAATATTTTACAAAATTTAGTGTTTAATTTGTAATTCATTGTTTTTTTTAATTTCACAAATAAATATTTGGGGTTTCTATGCTTTGCTTTTGAGTCAACGGATGAATAATCCACACAAACGGCAAAATTTAATCAGAAATTTTACAGGTCTAATTAATGTCAAGAATTTTGTATGGCACCATGAATTTTGGGCAAAGACTTTTACATGCGGCAAATTATTGCAAAATTTTTATTTTTATTATTTTTTTCATACAGAAGAGATGAAAATTTTGAAAATGTTAAAATATCATTCTTTTTAAACTGATACATATGCAAAAAGAATAATTTATTTTTTTAGAAGAAAATTAATTGACTCAAAGCAAATGCATAGAAATTACATGACGAGTCGGACATATGCGCGAGCACAGCCCATGCGCAGTGCGGTCGAATCGGTCACATTCATCGCGGAACACTTCCGAGAAAATTTTTTTATTTTGTTTCCTTAATTTTTATAACATTTATTTTTTCCGGCGAGGTTTTTGTCTTGTCCTGCTCCGGGTGTTCGAGAGTCTCGAGTCTTGAAAAAGTACAAGTTTTTAGTCTGCCGGCACGATTTTGAAAAGTAACAGAATATGTTTGAAATTTTTAAACTACGCGAGGCCTTAGGGTGGGAAAGTGCCATTTGCGGAGGCGGCACATTGTCGGGCAATGCCGGCGGTGCTGGAATAGTATTGTACCACTTGGATAGAAAGAAAATTTAAAAAAAACAAAATTGTTATTCGCATAATAAAATGTAAATTTTTTATCGATATTTTTGAAACGAAGCATTCATCCATTTTCATCCATTTCATTTATTTGTAATGTTTTTTCCAAATGTTTTCTTTTTCCATCGCTCCAGCGGCAGCGCGTCTTTTATCTGATCGGCCAAGGAATGCGAAAACGGACGGATGGTCGGTCGGTCGATTGGCGGAGAAATCGTTGGCCAAAAGGGAGGGAATGGCAAATTTCAAAAAGCAATTCGGCAGGGATTCGTTTTTTGGACATTTCCAATTTCAGGCAAAAATGGGCAAAGAAATGAGTGACCATTTGTTGAGGGAACACTAATTAAGACTAATTGCCCTTTGCGCGTCCAATTAACAAAAGAAATTATTACCATTTAAGGCCATGGGAAACCAAATGAAATCAAAAATAAATTCAACATACAATAAAATTAAAATTCAACCAAAGTAATTAGTTACTAATTAGCAGGGAATACTTTAAATTGTGAAAAATGCTAAAATAGTAAAAATGTTGAAAAAAACCATAAAACAATAGAAAAAACAGCTTGACCTATCAAACATCTGATTTTGCGGGATCAAAATCCTCTATTATTTTTTCAATTCAATCGTAATTGCATTAACTTTCTGAGAAATGTAAAGTCAGAAAATTAATGAAAACCGTTTTTATTGTTTCAATTAGAGGATTTGGTTGATATATAACTTATATACATTTTCAATCCCGGCAGTTTTCTTCAATTTACCAAAAATTCTCTGCATTTTTTCTATGGTAAAAAATTGTGCTGATCATGAATCGGAGTTCAAATCGAAAAGCAATATACAATTTTTGGAATAGAGAATTTTTCAAAATCCTTATAAAATTTTTGAACAATTTTTAATTCAAATTTAATTTTTACTCTTTCGAAAAGTAATTTTCTTCGAAATGTAATGTCTTCAAATATTGTTTTTCTATATTTTTATTTTGAATAAGAATGGGGTGCTCAACAATTCAAAAAATACAGTACAAAAAAGCAAAACCACCGTACACGCGCATTATCATTACAATACCGTAATCAACAAATAATTAATCATCCATCATTCATTACTCGTCCATCCCTTCTGCTCCGATCATAACCGTTGACTCAAAGCAAATGCATAGAAATTACATGACGAGTCGGACATATGCGCGAGCACAGCCCATGCGCAGTGCGGTCGAATCGGTCACATTCATCGCGGAACACTTCCGAGAAAATTTTTTTATTTTGTTTCCTTAATTTTTATAACATTTATTTTTTCCGGCGAGGTTTTTGTCTTGTCCTGCTCCGGGTGTTCGAGAGTCTCGAGTCTTGAAAAAGTACAAGTTTTTAGTCTGCCGGCACGATTTTGAAAAGTAACAGAATATGTTTGAAATTTTTAAACTACGCGAGGCCTTAGGGTGAAAATTTCGGAAATTTTTTAGTGCTTCCTCTAACGCTTATCAAATGAATTTTAATGCAACATGACAACATCTTTTGGATTTAAATCCCGGATTTGCTTGGATTTGAATCCCGACCCCGGGATTCAAGTCCAGGTTTTATTGTTCCTGAGCCGACCTTTTGTTCAAAAAAGCGCGGTTCGAGAGCAGGGGAAGATCCCGGCTAGATCTCGATCCCGTAAAAAAATTTTAATCCAATTTTTTACACAAACAAAAATTAAAAAAGATTGATCTCGAGTTGCGACTCGACAAGAACTCAAAACCGAAATAAAATTCAGAAAAATAACCACTTACGGAAAAATTTGCATAAATTTCTCTTATTTTCCCATCAAAATAATTTATTTTTTATAAGAAAAATTTGTATAACTAATCTAATATTCATTTTGAACAATTTCTATCCCGGATCCGAATTCAAACAAAAATTCTTAATTTTCAAAATTCACTTTTATGTTTATATCTTTAAAGTAGGGTTCGAGCCCCGTGGGCGGGGGTGGCTTTTCGCGGGGGCGGGGGTTTGCGGGGGTCAGAGTCGCGGGGGCGGGGTTGAGCAAATGACTCGCCCCCGGGGACGGGGACGGGGGTTTGCTTTTAATTAGCTCCAAAAAGTCTCACAAAAAATTAATTTTTTTGAATGATGTGTTTGGTATAATTGCACAGATATTGTCTAAAAATGACCAAATTTAGGGATTATAAATTATGCCAGAATAGTCAATTTTTATGGGTTTTTTGTCTATTAATCCAGTGTTTCTATCTCAAAATTTTCAAAATAAGAACAAAGACCAAAAAATTAGATTTTAGTGTCAAAAATAAGAACATTTTGCAAAATTGCTTCAAATATTTTTACATTTTACAATTTTTTGATATTTCAATGGTTTTGACTAAATTTAGCTTTTTTTGATCAATTTAGGAACAAAAGTGAGAATTTTAAATATTTAGTATGGCCATAAAATCTGGACCAAGAATCGCGAAATATGGACATAAAATGGCAAAAATATGGATATAAATTCTTCCAAATTAAGGGTATAATTTCTTAAAATTAAATTCCTCAGATACGCTAAATTTTTCGCTTATTTTTGACATAAATTAGCCATTTTTGAGAAAATTTAAATTTATTCAATATTTTTCGTGAGAAATGTAAAGTCAGAAAATTAATGAAAACCGTTTTTATTGTTTCAATTAGAGGATTTGGTTGATATATAACTTATATACATTTTCAATCCCGGCAGTTTTCTTCAATTTACCAAAAATTCTCTGCATTTTTTCTATGGTAAAAAATTGTGCTGATCATGAATCGGAGTTCAAATCGAAAAGCAATATACAATTTTTGGAATAGAGAATTTTTCAAAATCCTTATAAAATTTTTGAACAATTTTTAATTCAAATTTAATTTTTACTCTTTCGAAAAGTAATTTTCTTCGAAATGTAATGTCTTCAAATATTGTTTTTCTATATTTTTATTTTGAATAAGAATGGGGTGCTCAACAATTCAAAAAATACAGTACAAAAAAGCAAAACCACCGTACACGCGCATTATCATTACAATACCGTAATCAACAAATAATTAATCATCCATCATTCATTACTCGTCCATCCCTTCTGCTCCGATCATAACCGTTGACTCAAAGCAAATGCATAGAAATTACATGACGAGTCGGACATATGCGCGAGCACAGCCCATGCGCAGTGCGGTCGAATCGGTCACATTCATCGCGGAACACTTCCGAGAAAATTTTTTTATTTTGTTTCCTTAATTTTTATAACATTTATTTTTTCCGGCGAGGTTTTTGTCTTGTCCTGCTCCGGGTGTTCGAGAGTCTCGAGTCTTGAAAAAGTACAAGTTTTTAGTCTGCCGGCACGATTTTGAAAAGTAACAGAATATGTTTGAAATTTTTAAACTACGCGAGGCCTTAGGGTGAAAATTTCGGAAATTTTTTAGTGCTTCCTCTAACGCTTATCAAATGAATTTTAATGCAACATGACAACATCTTTTGGATTTAAATCCCGGATTTGCTTGGATTTGAATCCCGACCCCGGGATTCAAGTCCAGGTTTTATTGTTCCTGAGCCGACCTTTTGTTCAAAAAAGCGCGGTTCGAGAGCAGGGGAAGATCCCGGCTAGATCTCGATCCCGTAAAAAAATTTTAATCCAATTTTTTACACAAACAAAAATTAAAAAAGATTGATCTCGAGTTGCGACTCGACAAGAACTCAAAACCGAAATAAAATTCAGAAAAATAACCACTTACGGAAAAATTTGCATAAATTTCTCTTATTTTCCCATCAATTTGTGGGATTGGTTATAAGAAAAATTTGTATAACTAATCTAATATTCATTTTGAACAATTTCTATCCCGGATCCGAATTCAAACAAAAATTCTTAATTTTCAAATTGCGCGTTTTGAAATGTTCCTCAACGAAGCAGTCAAATCGGCGACTGATCAGCGCAATTTCGAGGCCAAGCTGAGAGGGCGGCAGAAAATCGAACACTTCCAACCAACAATCGCCGCAAATGAAGCTAAAAAAGCAAAATGATTAGCTATGGACATTCAAATTTAGATTATTACATCGCTTTTTCCATTTCTCTCTCCGCTTCCTTCGGATTGTCAGAATTGTCTAAAAATGACCAAATTTAGGGATTATAAATTATGCCAGAATAGTCAATTTTTATGGGTTTTTTGTCTATTAATCCAGTGTTTCTATCTCAAAATTTTCAAAATAAGAACAAAGACCAAAAAATTAGATTTTAGTGTCAAAAATAAGAACATTTTGCAAAATTGCTTCAAATATTTTTACATTTTACAATTTTTTGATATTTCAATGGTTTTGACTAAATTTAGCTTTTTTTGATCAATTTAGGAACAAAAGTGAGAATTTTAAATATTTAGTATGGCCATAAAATCTGGACCAAGAATCGCGAAATATGGACATAAAATGGCAAAAATATGGATATAAATTCTTCCAAATTAAGGGTATAATTTCTTAAAATTAAATTCCTCAGATACACTAAATTTTTCGCTTATTTTTGACATAAATTAGCCATTTTTGAGAAAATTTAAATTTATTCAATATTTTTCATGAAAATTTTGCTAAAAAATCATTTTTTGGAAAATTTTCTGGTCTTTAGGGAGTCAAACGTAAAAACATACAAAGATGATGTAGAGCTCAAAAAGGCGATTTATTTTGAGAAAAAAATTAATTAAATTATTCTTTTTTTATTTTGAAGGTTACCAGCGAAAAATTTATGATGAATGATTAAAAGCTGATGGATGATGATAAACAATTGAAGAATGATCAAGAGAGGGAAGATTTTGAAAAACATAGCAATTATTTGGGCATTATTTATGAATATTTTTTAAATTTTCTTGACGAGAATTTTTGATTTTAAAAATTATGTACAATTAACAAAGAAATTACCATTTAAGTTCATTGGAAACCCAATAAAATCAGAAATAAATTAAAGATTTCACAGGAAAAATGCAAAAAAGCGAAACACATAACCTTAAGAATAGTTTTCACTGACAAAAGAATGAGATTATTACAAAAAAATCTTGAAATGCAATCATTGAAGCTAGAATTTGATAAAAATTTTGCATTTTCCAAGGTTTAAATCCATTTTTTTTGGTAAAGTCCATGTTTTATGTCCATTTTGGTTTGTATTTTTAGTCCATATTAACTCTAATAATGAGAAAAGTCTTCGTTGAACTGATGAGTGGTTCTAACTGATTGACACTTTTAAATTCTCATTTATTCATTTCATTTAAACGGATATTTAAAAATCACATAAAATGCCAAAAAAGCATAAAATAAACCAAAAAAGTCCTGAAAATTAGCAAAATGTAATTAAACCCAAAAGCCGTTTAAACATTCTTCGGAGAACGTAATTTAAAACGACTATTTTAACGGAAAAAATTTTCAAAAGTGTTACAACGCCAGGATTTGGTGTTACGACAGTTCACCCAAACGGCAGAATTTAATTTAAAACATTGACACTTTAATATAATTAATTTCTTTCAAAATTAGTCCCAGTCAGAAGAGATGAAAAAGGCCAGTGGAAATTGGCAAGGGAGGTTAATATTCCGAGATTTTCTCGCGAGTGAAAATTCCGAGTTATACTCCAAAATCTCCGAATTAACTATCCAAATTTATGCTGCCTGATTCTTTTTCTCCGATCAGAGCAAGGCCAAATTGGACGGCGCGGGTGGCCAAATGACGCTGAAGGTGGAGGACGCGTTTCGCTTTGCAGCTACGCGTTGCCGGCCTTCTTGCCGTTTCGTGCTCGGAAAGTGCCATTTGCGGAGGCGGGACATTGTCGGGCCATGCCGACGGCGATGGAATAATGGCACTTGGGCTGAGTGCTGATCATTTTTTTTGAAATGTTCCTCAACGAAGCAGTCAAATCGGCGACTGATCAGCGCAATTTCGAGGCCAAGCTGAGAGGGCGGCAGAAAATCGAACACTTCCAACCAACAATCGCCGCAAATGAAGCTATCATAAAATAATAGCAAAAACAGCTTAACCTATCAAACATCTGATTTTGCGGGATCAAAATCCTCTATTATTTTTTCAATTCAATCGAAATTTTAAATTAATTTGTTCATTTCGCAAAGCCATCGATTATCATTAAATTAAATTAATCCCAGTAGGCACTTGGAAAATTCGCAAAGAAATTCATTGATTATTGAGCGATTTCAAATTGTGTCTTAAGTAGCAATTAGGTACCATGAATCTTTTAATTCTCTTAAGTACCGTATTCCTAGGGATTTGACAAATCCACGAGGGATAACCGCTTGAGGCGTGGAAATGAAAGTTTATATGAAAATTTCTGACAAAATCTCCGAATTTGTCCTCCATGTTTATGCCGCCTGGATTTATTTTCTCCGGCTCAGAACAAGTCCAAATTGGGAGGCGCGGGAGGCCAAATGACGCTTAGGAGGAGGACGCGTTGCAGCCGAGCGTTGCCGCGTCTTTCTAGGAAAGTGCCATTTGCGGAGGCGGCACATTGTCGGGCAATGCCGGCGGTGCTGGAATAGTATTGTACCACTTGGATAGAAAGAAAATTTAAAAAAAACAAAATTGTTATTCGCATAATAAAATGTAAATTTTTTATCGATATTTTTGAAACGAAGCATTCATCCATTTTCATCCATTTCATTTATTTGTAATGTTTTTTCCAAATGTTTTCTTTTTCCATCGCTCCAGCGGCAGCGCGTCTTTTATCTGATCGGCCAAGGAATGCGAAAACGGACGGATGGTCGGTCGGTCGATTGGCGGAGAAATCGTTGGCCAATACCGTACACACAACACCCACTACAGTATTCAACCGCAAGTGCAAATTTCAACTCTCGACAAATTATCTTTTTTATGAATTGTGTACATATGATTTAACTTTTATCGGACCAAAATCACTTTTAATTTCTCAGTGTGCCGTTTTGTGGGGATACACCCACTGATCAACGCAAATTGGGTTATGCGTTGGTCAGCAGTGGGTGTGTTGTGGTTACTGTAATGGGTATTGTGTGTACGGTATTGGCCAAGGATTTCTCCGCCAGCCGACCGACCGACCCATCCATTCTTTCACATTCCTTGGCCGATCAGATAAAGGAATAAAAAGCATTTGCAAAAATGTTTCTTTCTTTACGAAGAATGTGTTGCCTTTTGTAAAGGTGAGAACGAACATTCATTGCCTTGGGGGTGAAAGCATTCTCCGACACAAATGCAAATTCATTTCCTCCCATTAGTTTGGAATTTGCATTTTTTTCGAATATTCCTAATTGTTCCTTTTTATTTGCCGTCTTTTTAAATATATATATATATATATATATAATATATTTAACAGGGCTTTTCCTTTACTGGTTTTTTTTTAACATTTCGTCCATTTCTTCCTTTCATCGACAGTCCAAAATGGCATTCCAACCGACGATGGTTGGAGCTGTGAGTTTTGGTTTTTATGGAATTATTTTTGTATATATGCTTAATCACTCACTCATTTGTTTGGTGTTTAATTTATTTCAATTTAAGCTGCGTATGCTTTCCGATGCAACTGGCCAAATTACAAGAAATACGCAACAGTTGTTGCGTGTTGAGCTTATGGGAAAAATAGAAAACTTTTAGTGGGCGAATGGAATATTGAGGCCTCGAAGGGACTGCCTTTCGTGTTTTAGGATCACCATGAATTGTGATCTGACCAATTCGCTTACATTTTTAGACTTTTTAATCAATTACCTTTTGAGTGTACTGTATGCTTTTCATACTGTAAATCACTAACATTTCAATAATGATAATATTTTACAAAATTTAGTGTTTAATTTGTAATTCATTGTTTTTTTTAATTTCACAAATAAATATTTGGGGTTTCTATGCTTTGCTTTTGAGTCAACGGATGAATAATCCACACAAACGGCAAAATTTAATCAGAAATTTTACAGGTCTAATTAATGTCAAGAATTTTGTATGGCACCATGAATTTTGGGCAAAGACTTTTACATGCGGCAAATTATTGCAAAATTTTTATTTTTATTATTTTTTTCATACAGAAGAGATGAAAATTTTGAAAATGTTAAAATATCATTCTTTTTAAACTGATACATATGCAAAAAGAATAATTTATTTTTTTAGAAGAAAATTAATTGACTCAAAGCAAATGCATAGAAATTACATGACGAGTCGGACATATGCGCGAGCACAGCCCATGCGCAGTGCGGTCGAATCGGTCACATTCATCGCGGAACACTTCCGAGAAAATTTTTTTATTTTGTTTCCTTAATTTTTATAACATTTATTTTTTCCGGCGAGGTTTTTGTCTTGTCCTGCTCCGGGTGTTCGAGAGTCTCGAGTCTTGAAAAAGTACAAGTTTTTAGTCTGCCGGCACGATTTTGAAAAGTAACAGAATATGTTTGAAATTTTTAAACTACGCGAGGCCTTAGGGTGAAAATTTCGGAAATTTTTTAGTGCTTCCTCTAACGCTTATCAAATGAATTTTAATGCAACATGACAACATCTTTTGGATTTAAATCCCGGATTTGCTTGGATTTGAATCCCGACCCCGGGATTCAAGTCCAGGTTTTATTGTTCCTGAGCCGACCTTTTGTTCAAAAAAGCGCGGTTCGAGAGCAGGGGAAGATCCCGGCTAGATCTCGATCCCGTAAACGTGCAAATTCTGTTTTCATCCAAACACATTGGATTTTTAGAACGAAATGATCAAATGCCAATGCCACGCGGTCGTTGGCCCATCGAAGGCGAAAAGGGAGGGAATGGCAAATTTCAAAAAGCAATTCGGCAGGGATTCGTTTTTTGGACATTTCCAATTTCAGGCAAAAATGGGCAAAGAAATGAGTGACCATTTGTTGAGGGAACACTAATTAAGACTAATTGCCCTTTGCGCGTCCAATTAACAAAAGAAATTATTACCATTTAAGGCCATGGGAAACCAAATGAAATCAAAAATAAATTCAACATACAATAAAATTAAAATTCAACCAAAGTAATTAGTTACTAATTAGCAGGGAATACTTTAAATTGTGAAAAATGCTAAAATAGTAAAAATGTTGAAAAAAACCATAAAACAATAGAAAAAACAGCTTGACCTATCAAACATCTGATTTTGCGGGATCAAAATCCTCTATTATTTTTTCAATTCAATCGTAATTGCATTAACTTTCTGAGAAATGTAAAGTCAGAAAATTAATGAAAACCGTTTTTATTGTTTCAATTAGAGGATTTGGTTGATATATAACTTATATACATTTTCAATCCCGGCAGTTTTCTTCAATTTACCAAAAATTCTCTGCATTTTTTCTATGGTAAAAAATTGTGCTGATCATGAATCGGAGTTCAAATCGAAAAGCAATATACAATTTTTGGAATAGAGAATTTTTCAAAATCCTTATAAAATTTTTGAACAATTTTTAATTCAAATTTAATTTTTACTCTTTCGAAAAGTAATTTTCTTCGAAATGTAATGTCTTCAAATATTGTTTTTCTATATTTTTATTTTGAATAAGAATGGGGTGCTCAACAATTCAAAAAATACAGTACAAAAAAGCAAAACCACCGTACACGCGCATTATCATTACAATACCGTAATCAACAAATAATTAATCATCCATCATTCATTACTCGTCCATCCCTTCTGCTCCGATCATAACCGTTGACTCAAAGCAAATGCATAGAAATTACATGACGAGTCGGACATATGCGCGAGCACAGCCCATGCGCAGTGCGGTCGAATCGGTCACATTCATCGCGGAACACTTCCGAGAAAATTTTTTTATTTTGTTTCCTTAATTTTTATAACATTTATTTTTTCCGGCGAGGTTTTTGTCTTGTCCTGCTCCGGGTGTTCGAGAGTCTCGAGTCTTGAAAAAGTACAAGTTTTTAGTCTGCCGGCACGATTTTGAAAAGTAACAGAATATGTTTGAAATTTTTAAACTACGCGAGGCCTTAGGGTGAAAATTTCGGAAATTTTTTAGTGCTTCCTCTAACGCTTATCAAATGAATTTTAATGCAACATGACAACATCTTTTGGATTTAAATCCCGGATTTGCTTGGATTTGAATCCCGACCCCGGGATTCAAGTCCAGGTTTTATTGTTCCTGAGCCGACCTTTTGTTCAAAAAAGCGCGGTTCGAGAGCAGGGGAAGATCCCGGCTAGATCTCGATCCCGTAAAAAAATTTTAATCCAATTTTTTACACAAACAAAAATTAAAAAAGATTGATCTCGAGTTGCGACTCGACAAGAACTCAAAACCGAAATAAAATTCAGAAAAATAACCACTTACGGAAAAATTTGCATAAATTTCTCTTATTTTCCCATCAAAATAATTTATTTTTTATAAGAAAAATTTGTATAACTAATCTAATATTCATTTTGAACAATTTCTATCCCGGATCCGAATTCAAACAAAAATTCTTAATTTTCAAAATTCACTTTTATGTTTATATCTTTAAAGTAGGGTTCGAGCCCCCCCCTAAAACAATATTCCAACAAAATTTCAGGCCCTTGCCCTGCACAAACACTCCGACTTCAAGCGCAACGAGCCCAGCTCGTTGGCCGCCATTTGTGAGCTGGTCGCTGCCTTCATGGACTGTCCGGCGCACGAATTGGCCAATGCGACGACGGCAAATGCGCAGAGAGTGTTCGTTGTCTAAAAATGACCAAATTTAGGGATTATAAATTATGCCAGAATAGTCAATTTTTATGGGTTTTTTGTCTATTAATCCAGTGTTTCTATCTCAAAATTTTCAAAATAAGAACAAAGACCAAAAAATTAGATTTTAGTGTCAAAAATAAGAACATTTTGCAAAATTGCTTCAAATATTTTTACATTTTACAATTTTTTGATATTTCAATGGTTTTGACTAAATTTAGCTTTTTTTGATCAATTTAGGAACAAAAGTGAGAATTTTAAATATTTAGTATGGCCATAAAATCTGGACCAAGAATCGCGAAATATGGACATAAAATGGCAAAAATATGGATATAAATTCTTCCAAATTAAGGGTATAATTTCTTAAAATTAAATTCCTCAGATACGCTAAATTTTTCGCTTATTTTTGACATAAATTAGCCATTTTTGAGAAAATTTAAATTTATTCAATATTTTTCGTGAAAATTTTGCTAAAAAATCATTTTTTGGAAAATTTTCTAGTCTTTAGGGAGTCAAAAAGGCCAATTTAACTGATGGGGGCCGTTTCCTATGCGTTTTTTTCAAAATATTGGTAAAACAAACTCATTTTATGAATTTATGAGCAAAGTCAAATACATTATGTACGACTACATTACATTTAAATGGCAAGTTCCAACATCACTTCAAATAATCATACATTTCATTTTTTGCTGTTTCTGCTGACCATTCGGCCCAGGTGAGGAACCACCGAGAAGACTGAAGACAAAAACAAAAATAAACATTGAATTTGTTAAAATTGTTAATCACCCGTTGTCAACTAATTGGTCTGCGAAGGCAATTTTCATTTGGTTCCATCGGTCGCCCAATTCCTTCTTGAACTTCTGCCGTTTCTTATCATCGGGCACAATTGGACGACGGATGAGCATAAAAACATTTGCATTTTCTTGTGACAGTACCAATTGCTCCCCGGTGAATTCGTTGGTTAATTGAAATGGCACAACAGAATCAATCGGAGAGGACGACGGAAAGTCAACAGAAATGCTGAAATTGACAGGAGAAGAAGCAGAGGAAAAAGCCTAAAAAGAAGACAAAAAAATATTTTAAAAAATGAATTAAATTTGAGTAATCAAATAATCACCGCTTTGATTTGTTCCACTGTTGTCAACAATTGGTCCACAGTTAAATTCTCAATGCAGAGTATCTTCGTTAAGTCGGGACGAGGCGTGAACAGCCATTTGGCCACCGCTTGGCCATCCGAAGCATTGGCACTGTCGTCGGGCGGAAATTCGGGCAAAATGCCACCTTCGAAAACAACAACGCGAAGTGATGGACAATCGTTTAGCATTGACGTGGCCAATTGACGCATTTGACG
>CP049712.1:4500791-4625796 GCA_004148225.2 Heterodera glycines
AATTTTCATCATGTTCCCGTGCCATTATTGTATCGCCAGCGGCATTGACCGAGAACAGTCTGCCTCCGCAAATGGCACTTTCATAGAAAGACGCGGCAACGCGTTGCTGAAACGCGTCCTCCACTTTCAGCGTCATTTGGCACCCGCGCCGCCCAATTTGGCCTTGCTCTAAGCCGGAGAAAAACAATCCAGGCGGCATAAAATACTAAGATCAAATTCGGAGATTTTGGAATGAAATCAGAATTTTCATATAAATTTTCATTTCCTGGCCTCAAGCGGTTATCCTTCAGTGATTTGTCAAATCCCTAGAAAAATGGTACTTAGAAAGAATTACAAGGTTCATGGTACCTAATTGCTGGTCCCGAACAAGATTAAAGCTGATGACACAATTTGAAATCGCTCAATATTCAAATGAATTTCTTTACGAATTTTCCAAACATTCATTAATTTTCAGACTTTATATTCTCAGAAAATTAATGCAATTACCATTGAATTGAAAAAATAAAAGAGGATTTGAATCCCGCAAAATCAGATGTTTGATAGGTCAAACTGTTTTTTCGATTATTTTATGCTTTTCAACATTTTTCGTATTTGACATTTTCTGAGAAATATAAAGTCTGAAAATTAATGAAATGTTTGGAAAATTCGTAAAGAAATTCATTTGAATATTGAGCGATTTCAAATTGTGTCATTAGCTTTAATCTTGTTCGGGACCAGCATACTGACCTGATCAGCTTGATCTTCATGTTTGGACATTTTATAAAAATTAATTATTATTTCATTCATAATTCACGACATTATTAAAGAGTCGGTGTCATTCATCGCGGAACACTTCCGGCGCGATGAGTTAAAAAATAAATAACAAAATTTTTTTTTGTTTCCTTAATTTTTCTAGCATTTTATTATTCCCGGCGCGATTTTGTCTTGTCCTGCTCCGGGTGTTCGAGAGTCTCGAGTCTTAAAAAATCCAAGTTTTTTATTGGCTGGGAGCTCAGTACGCCGGCACGATTTTGAAAAGCAACAGAATTTGTTTGAAATTTTTAGCGTTTCCTCTGACGCTTATCAAAATATGGACAACGCACGTATTAAATGCCACTTTTGTTTACAGATAATTATTGAGGATTGGTAAAAATCATTATTTTTCCAATTTTTGTTTTTTCACTAATTAATGCGGGTCAATTTGAATTAATTATTATGCCCAAAAAGGCAATGCTTCCAAAAATGAACACAGTGCTCTCTCTTGATGTTTAAGTGATCACATTGAATGAGTGATTTGATCGAAAATATGTCCACAATTTTTGGATTTTTTGACTAAAAATCAGTTTTGTAATTTGATCGATCAAATCTCTCAATTCTTATGCAAATGTGTATGTATTGTACAAAATAATAAAGTTATCATAAATAAATATTTTTTAAATTTAATTACACATAAACAACAGACAAAAATCGCTTTGGCTTACAACAATAACAATACAACAATAATAATAACAAAAAATCGAAAACAGTATAAATTTCTCGAATAGAAAGCATTTTTCAAAATCCATGCAAATTTCGAGAAAATATTTCTATTTCAAATATTTTTTTCAAAAAGTAAATTTCTTAGAATGTTTAAAACCCTGTTCTACTGTGCTCTCTTTATGTTTAAGTGATCACATTGAGTGATTGATTTGATTGAAAATATGTCCAAATTTTGTGAATATAAAAATCAGTTTTATCACTTGATCGATCAAATCTCTCAATCTTATGCAAAATGTGTAACATATAATAAAACTATTATAAATAAATAATTTTTTAAATTTAATGACATATAAACAACAGAAAATTCATCAACAACAACAACAAAAAATCGAAAAGCAATATAAATTTTTGGAATAGAGAATTTTTCAAAATCCTTATAAATTTCTGAACAATTTTTTAATTCAAATTTAATTTTTACTCTTTCGAAAAGTAATTTTCTGTAATGTCTTCAAATATTGTTTTTCTATATTTTTATTTTGAATAAGAATGGAGCTCAACAATTCGAAAAATACAGTACAAAAAAGCAAAACCACCGTACACTCGCACCATTATTACAATACCGTAATCAACAAATAATTAATCATCCATCATTCATTACTCGTCCATCCCTTCTGCTCCGATCAGTTCACCATTGAACTCTCGTCATTTTCGTTTTCGTTGTCGTTACACTGCTGCTGTCCTTGTTGTTGCTGCTGGTGGTGGTTGTCCTCCAACTCCAAGCCGAACACTCTCTGCGCATTTGCCGTCGTCGCATTGGCCAATTCGTGCGCCGGACAGTCCATGAAGGCAGCGACCAGCTCACAAATGGCGGCCAACGAGCTGGGCTCGTTGCGCTTGAAGTCGGAGTGTTTGTGCAGGGCAAGGGCCTGAAAATTATGCAAAAAAATAGGGGAAATTTTTTAAAATCATTAGAACTAATGATTTCTAATTTCAAGGGCAGTAAACAGCTCGTTCTCTCCGTCAGGCCCGTAGCCAGGGGAAAAGTGTGGGAGAACTCCCCCCTAAAAAATCGAGTCCAACCCTGACACCAAATTCTCGATTATTTGGTAGTTCAAATAGTTTTCTCCCGCGACTGTCCATTTTTTAATTCGTTTTTTCCCTATTTTCTGATCCCAAAATTGTCGCTTTGCTGTTATTAGTCCTCAAACTGACTTCGGTGCTGATCCGTTGCCGAATGTCAATGTCTTTGCGCAATTTTTTGTCCTCCAAATTCGGGTACATGTACGGCGCGTCCGTTTCCAACAAAAGGCGATCCATTCGAATGGTCCGTTGCCGCAACGCGTGTTTTACGCCGTCCACGGCACGGTCCTTCCACAGAAAACCTACAATGTGCCAAGATTATAATCCCGTAATTGGTCTTTTTGCTTTATGGCCATGGTCCATGCCATAGTTTGGACCAGGGTTGGCTTGGGTCGAGAAAAATTCTGTCGAACACCGGTTGGGTGGCAAAAAAAAAGTTCGCTCGGAATTTGGGACGAGAAAAATATGGAATTTCGGGATTCGGGCGGTAATACAGGTTTAAACAACCATCACAATCCATGGATTCCTGGTTTGTAGTCCTAGAAAGGCCTTGGAATTAAAAAAAATTTTTTTTTCTTCTATGGATCATTTATTTTGGCTAATTCTGGCAACTACAATTTTAAAATTCATAATCCAAAAAGGTTTTCTCGTACCCGTTAGTCCGATGTACAGTCCCATGTCCATGTACTGCTTGGCCTCCATTTCTGTCCCAGTGAAGCAATGGATGACGGTGGGCGGCAACGATTTGCTGTGGCGACTCAAAATGGCCACCATTTCTTGGTGCGCTTCACGTTCATGGACAAACAACGGTTTGCCAAGCTCACATGCCAATTGGACCTGGAAAAGCCAACGCAAACAAAAATAGCACTAACAAAAAGGAAAAATAATTTTTCGATGTTTGTTTTGAAATCAGTTAGGAATTGGATAAAATGAATGTCAAAGCCCCGCGGAAAAACATTTTCACGATTTTTGAATATAAAGAATTTAAAAGAATGGAAAACGCTGGAATTTGTGTGTATGAAATTGCATTTAAAAACGCCAAAAAAAAACCTGGGCCTCGAAAACCCGAAGTTGTTGGTCCCGTGGCGAGAAATTTCTGTTGAAGTCCAACCCGCATTCGCCGACCGCGACACATTGCGAATTTGTGGTCAAATGAGAGCGAAGGAAATCCAACGTTCGTCCGTCATCGAAATCTTTTGCGTCATGCGGATGAACACCTTAATGAAGAACAAAAAATTTTTTTGACATTTAATTTTTTTAGGACCGGCAGTGTAATAGAGAAAGTCCGGCTCTTTGCTGGCCAATTTTGCCGCTTCATCTGTGATTGATTCGCTTGCGCCAGTGATCAACAATTTTACGATACCTTAAAATGAAAAAAAATTAATTTTTGATTCAAAAGTCATTAGTCTGGTTTTATTATAGCCAATGCTTTTCCTAAGGCCCTATGTAGTCCTTGTCGTTGTTGGACCTGGTTTGGATTTTTTTCCAATTCCGGGCTTTAATTTAAACTAAAAATTCATTTGACCTGCCTTTTTTGCTCTGTTCAAAACATCCGCAAAATCGGGCTGAAACGATGGATGGCCTAAATTGGCGCCAATATCGACAAGTTTGTAGAGGCTGTTCATGGCTTTTCGCATCAATTAGTTAGGTATTCAATCAAAAGAAAAAGTCAGGCTAATTCGTGTGGATGGAAAAGGAAATTTAAAAAATGATAAATGGCATTTTATTTTTTTAAGCGGGAAATCTTTTTTCAAAAATCAGTTGCTGATTTTCGGCTTCGGTTTCAAAGAATTTCATTATGCTCCAATAAAATTAATAAGCAGAAAGCTTCAAAAAATTACTACTTTCTGAGTTTTGAATATTAAAGTTATGAATCATTAAATTGTCAATTGTCCTCACAAATCAATTGATTAATTCTGACCTTGGATTTTTGATTGACATATGTAATTGCCGTTTTCCTTTCTCACTGCCTCAGCCATCCATTTTGTTCATTAATTCAAATTAATCATTATTCCGAATTACAATTTTCTTCAATAATGTACCATCCAAAACAAAGTAGTATATGTTTTCTATGTATTTTAAGTTTTTAGTCAAATTTTCCAATTGAAATTCTGCAAAATGAGGCCTCCAAAACGCGTCCCTTTAAAGAAAAAGGATTCCACAGTAAATTTCATGTTTCCAATTTTTTAAAAAATCCAATCATTTTTTAGCCAATTTCATCCGTTCCCGATGGCTTGGGTGAGATCTTCAGCCGGTACATGTTCAACATCGGCAAGATTGAGCAGAGAGTTCGCAGCGAACCGAGCAATGGGATCGTGATCAACTGTGCCACCGGCGAGGTGAACAAAAAAAAGCTGGGAAATCGGTGTAATAAAAGGGGCGGATTTGAAAAATCTTAAAATCCCCTGCTGAATGGGATTCCGAATTGATTGCAGTCAGGGGTCAGACTTGGAATTTTTTGGGCGGAATTTCAAAAACCTGGATTCGGAAAATCATAAAATCCCGGATTGGGAGTCCGATGAGTTTTGAACTCTGACACGGAAAAAATTTGTTTTCATTGTTACCCATAGGCTAACCAACTATTTCAGTACGAATTCGACCCCGAGTTGTGCAACGCGCGCTCGGATGAGGAATTGGTGGAAGCGGTGCGCCGTTTGGAGCGCCAACCGAAGTTTGGCCGTTCAGTGTTCTCATCGGTGGCGCCGGACCCGGGCCAAAAGAACAAAGCATTGCAGGCCCAGTGTAATCAAACAAATATTTCTAATTAGAGCAATGACCTAATTATGTCGCGAAATTATGTGACAGCATTAAAGGTAAAAAAATGAAACAGACAAAAAACCAAACAGCAGGGGGATGGTAAAAAAAAAATTTGCAAAACCAAATGGGGCGGGACTGTCTCTGTTTTTTTTTGAATATTGTTTTAGGGGTTTTCAGGGTAGGGAAGACCGATTTTGGCACTTATTTGGCCCTATTCGAACCAAACCCGGATACGAATAAAAAGTTTAAAATTAACTATTCACCCAAATTCATGTCTATTATGCAAAATCTCTTTGAAAAAAAATTCCAAAAATTTTTAACCCTCCTTTATTTGGTGCATGCTTTTAATTCCCCGGTTTTTTTTTTGCAGCAATTCGAAGAGGAGTACAACAACAAGAACAAGGAGAACAAATCGGAAGAGGAAATGCGTCCCGCCAAAAAGAGAAAGGTGAACTAACATTTCGCCAACAAAAAAATTTGTATGACAAAAATTCAAATTTCAGCCCTTTTCCAAATGGGCAGTGAGCCCTCCAAGCAGTAGCAGCAGCGACGACCGTTCCACCACTTCACCGGCATCGGATCCGTCGTTGGACTCGAAAGAGGACTTGCTGTTGAATTGCTCCAATTCGTCGTCGTCAGTGGTCCGTCCGGTGGAAAAATTTCGCAAATTGTGGGCATTGGCATTTCCGCCATCGCAAATGCCGTCGACTTCTTGGGCAAAGGACCGAAAAATGTTGTCATCGATTCGTGGCGGCTGCTCCTCGTCGTCGGCACAGGCTTCGTCTTCTTCGGCATCGTTGTCCTCCAACACTGCGCCCACCGTTTGCAGCACGCGTTCTTACAAATCGCCGAAGAAAAATGCACCAAAACGCCACAAAACTAACCCATGATCAAAACGGGAAATCGGGCACCAAACGAAACGAAAATATGAGTGAAAATGTCCGGTTATGATGAACAGCTCGAACTCCTTGGCTTTTTTGTTGCATATTATTTGAATTTCTTCTTCACTTTGCTTTTTTGCTACACACTTTACTTTTACATATTTTTTCGATAAATTGGATTTCTCTCATAAACCATTAAATTGGCGTGGATTAAAAGCTTTAATTTTAAAATGTCTTGAATTTCATGTCCCAAAAATCATTTTTGTCCATTCGTTTTGTTGTTCTGATTCTCACGCTTTCGTGCATAGAATTCAACGCAAACAATGAAAACCTTAATAAAAAATTTAAAAAATATTAATTTAATTTTAAAAATTCACCGAAAAAAGTAGGCCCATTGAGAGAATGACGAACAGGCCGGAAACGTTGTGCAAATTCAGTGAAATGCGCTGCTGCTTAACCGACGAACCAACGCCATGGCATGAGGCACCCCTAAAATTTTGGAATTTTTGGGCGAGATTCTCCTCGCCGCCGCATTACTTTGAGCGCCACCATTTTGTCTGAAATTTTAATTTAAAAAATCGTATTTATTCCCCACTTTTTTCATTGCGATAATTCCGCGTTTTTGGTAAAGCAAAATTTGGCGAGAGATTCGATCAGTCCATTCGGAATCTGTGAGGAGAGAGAAGACAGCAAGGAAAGATTAAAATTTTTGAAAATATTGCAGGAATGAACATTAAAAATTTGCACCGTACTTTTTTGCAGTGCAATACCGTAACCCTTTGAGCCGAGCACACCGCCAATTTGTGTCAGATTACAATTCTGCTGCACTTCGTACTCCAGCGAGCTAGACTCCATCTGTAATACCAAAAAAATTAATTGTGATGATCATTCAAGATACTTTTGAAGCAAAGGCTTAGCCACGGGGGAGGCTAAAGCCTATGCCCTTGTCTCGAAGGGTCAAATTGTGACTTTCGAGCCAACACTATGCCAATTTGGCAAACAACATTTTGAGTAGAGATCGGACCGGTCAGCTCTTTCGGTTTTTAACCGAAACCGACCGACCGAAATAATCAAAAAACCGAAACAATCGACCGACTTTTATGAAAAATCAGCTGGCCATTTTTTTTTTGAAAAACTGATAAAAAATTTTAAATTTTGCATGCTAATAGAAACATTAAGGGCTATCGAATGATACCAAAAATATTGAATTTGGTTAATAATGATAAAAGTTATTAGCAATGGTGCCGAAAGTGTTGGCGCCGAACTGGGAGGTCCCCTTTTTGATTCGGGTATTTGAAAAAATTTCTAAGGGACCTAGCTCGAATTTTTTAAAATTTTTCCAACTTATAGTAAACAATTCGATAGAGCTTCAATAGTTCTACAATTTTGCTGATTTTTAGCTTTTTCTGATTAGAAAAATGGTTTCAAATGGTTTCTTGCATTTTTGGAAATAAATAAACAAATTCAAAAAAACCGAAATAAACCGAAAATTTTTCTTCGGTTTTACCGATTTCGGCTTTTTTCGGTTTTTTAACCGAACCGTTCGACCGAGAAATTTTTGAATTTTTCGGTTTCGGTTTTTTCGGTTTTTTAACCGAAACCGTTCGACCGACCCTCTTGTCCGGTCGCTAATTTTGAGTCACCGTTTTTAAAGCGCTCATTTCCCGACAAAATTGTCCGGGAATTCCTCCCCAATTTTTCTCTCTCCCCCCGAAGGTGCCGGATGAGCAGCCATTGTGTTTGAATTTACCAAGTAGGCATATCGCTCACGCAGCACCTTCTCCACCCCCTCGCGATTGTTGCGCACAAAAACGTCGCCCATACGGCGCATTCGAGCCCACATTTTGGCATGCGCCTCAATCTTTGACTCCTGTGAAATAAATTTAAAAAAACAATTGAGTTTCGCTGAGGGAGGGCCTCACCCCCGGGCAATCAAATTTCGATATTTTCAAAATTATCCGAATTCTGATTATAAAACTGTCTGAATAACAATTAGTAAATTTCTGAGGCACCCGATTTTAAAAAATCTAACTAGGGGAGGGCCTTTCCGGGCGAATCCAATTTTGATCAGAAAACTGTCAGAGAACAGATCAGTAAAATTTCTGGAATCGGAAATATGCCAAAGTCGGGTCAATTAGAATTATTTTGGCAAAATGTTTGTGCCTGAAAAAATTGCATGGTTGAGCCTCCGTTGATTGTGCCGTACGAAATGTCTGTTTGATTGGCCAAGTCATCGATGTTCCGGATGGTAATGTGCGGGCGCGACACGGTCAACACCGCGGCCAAATTAGCGGTGTACGCGCTGGAAAAGGGGAAATGGATCGCGCTAATTAACATTAAATTTGCAAACATAAATTTTGTTGAAAGCCAGGGGGTGCTGGCGAATAATAAATTTTAGTAAATTGTCTAAATTTGAAATTGATTTAATATTTGTAATTAAATGTAAAAAAATATTAAATTTTAATTTTTTTAAAATTATTTTCTTCGACAATTTACAAAAATGAATTAAATTATTTGCCTTTAGGAAACAATAAATGTTAAATAAATTATTTGTCAAAAATAATTGCTTAATTTAATTAGTTTAAAGCAAAAATGTTGCGCTGCGTCGTGCGGGAATCGAACCCGCCCCTACTGCTTGGAAGGCAGCAATGCTACCACTGCACCAACGACGCACATGAATATAGAAAAGCATTTCAACCATATCTTCAAAGCATTAAACAAAATTGATCAATTAATGCGATTGATTTTGCGCACACCATTAGTTATATTAATTCACCATTTAAGGAATAATGAATGATGACAAGCATGTGCGTCGTTGGTGCAGTGGTAGCATTGCTGCCTTCCAAGCAGTAGGGGCGGGTTCGATTCCCGCACGACGCATTTAAAATTTTTTACTTTTTATGGATTTTCTAATGAAGAAGAAATGTGCAGATAATTGGTTAATTACGTCATTAATTTATTTTCTTTTGATCAATTATGGTTAAGCGCATTTATGTTATGACCAGGATCGCTCAAAAGTATGGGCGTCGTTGGTGCAGTGGTAGCATTGCTGCCTTCCAAGCAGTAGGGGCGGGTTCGATTCCCGCACGACGCAGCGAATTTTTTTTCAAATTTCCTCAAAAAATTTTTCTCCATTTTTTTTTGTACCTGACAATGACCAGCGTGAACACCCACCAGGAACCGCCGAGCAATCAAAAATGCAATTGTTTAATGAAAATTTATTTATTTGGGGATTTAAAAAACCGTGTGGACACTGCCCGAGGGCCGAAATCGCAGCCGCCCTTCAGCATTGTTGACATCACATACCTGTGGGGAGGAAGAAGAAAATACCTGCCTAGCTGTGGAAAATTTTCAGTGAATTTTTTTAAAGAGCGGGTGCCCTTTTCCAAAACGTGTTTTTAGAGCAAAATGCCAAACTCATTATTGCCAATGTGGTGCAAATTTCAATGTACTGGCCAAATTATAGATACAATAATGTGGAAACAATTATTTTCAAAATTTCAATCCATTGACGGACATTATAATGTGTTTAGATGTTGCCAAATTTTTAACAATTTTTAACAATTAATCCCGATGAACTTCAACCCCTATCCCCTTACGAATCTTTTTTCCAAACACCAAATTGTCGATGATTAAAAAAAAAGAATAATGGCATGGCTCCCCAGTACCCCGCCTCCCTGCCCCCAATGAAATTCACTCATCGGACCAAAGTGTGTTCCAAAAGCTGTAATTGTTGGACAGCTGAATGTGTGTTATGCTGCCTTTCTTTGGTGCGGCACCACCAGCAGCAGAAGAAGTTGGAGCAGTTGCGGTACTAACGGTGGAAAATTGGGCCGCCGGATGGGGCTGATGGGCGGTGCAGCAGGAAAAATTCAAATTCCATTCATATGGCGTTACGTTGGCTACAAGATACCTAATTTTTGAAAAATCGTGGAGGGGTGAGAATTTTTTGAAAATTTTCCCTTCCCGAATAATTCCACACACATTCCAAAAGTGATGCCACAAATTGACAGCAAAATGCACAGCCAAATTTCCAAGGACAACGGGTTCAGGAAGGAAAAAATGTCCTGGAAAATAATTGGATTTACAGCAGAGGGGAGAAGGAATGGCTGGCATACTGTACCGGTTGGTAGTCTTCCGGGATACGGTACAGAATACTGATGCCCAGCGACAGGAAGGGTTTGGTGAAGTCGACCACTTCGGCACGCCGAAAATTGGCCTGAAATGCCGTAGCAGTTCGTTCATCTACTTTCACACAGTCAAAAATTTATTTACTTATTTATTTTTATTATAATAAAATTTAAATTAATAGATTTCAAATTTCATAATGAATAATCGCAAATATTTTCTTAGAACCAGAATTTTTAGATTAAAAAAATATGCTGCATGCCTTTACACACCGTTTCAATTTTGGCCTCCCAGTTCCAATTATTTTTGTCCAAAAAATTAAAAAATGACGATTTTTAAAAATTATTTTTGGAGGTTTTTACCAACCAAACTGGACAATCTTGTAATTATTCGAAAGCCCTTGATTGGG
This sequence comes from Heterodera glycines, assembly GCA_004148225.2. Classification (NCBI taxonomy): domain Eukaryota; kingdom Metazoa; phylum Nematoda; class Chromadorea; order Rhabditida; family Heteroderidae; genus Heterodera; species Heterodera glycines. The sequence continues at coordinate 4,511,505 of CP049712.1, forward strand.
AGAAGCCTTTTCTAAGCAAATGCTAAACGATTTGATGAATTCGAAAAAAGATATGAACGTTTGAATATTTGTTTTTCTTATAACTCATGAAATAATGTATAAGCCCAAAAATGGCTGTATTACTGAATGCGTTATATTTTTCTCTATCGATATGCAAAATTTGGTGTGGATTTAACGTGCAGGAAAAAAGTTAAACGTCACGAAGTAAATCCGGAAATCCGGTTTTTCTCTATTAACAGAGATAAAAAAATAGTACGCCAAAAAGAGAGATGTTTTTTTCTCTGCACTCTCTATTTATTGGTTCATGTCTCATTTTTTGAAACGGTGTGTTTATGAGGATAAAGCTTACTATAATAGCTCCCCTTTTAGTTCATTCCTTCTCCCAGAGTCAAAATTTAATTTTTTTTTTTTAAAAATTTTTAAATCCCAAAATAAAATTTGAAAAATTTTAATTTTTAAATTCCTTTAATTAGTATGGTGTACGGAAGGACGCATATAATTCAGTCATTGTCCAAAACCTATGCCGGATATTTTCGGCACAGCACACACCGTGAACGGTGCCATCACCATGTCCGCCTCGCCTCTCAACAGTTCACCAATCATTCCGTCCCAACTGTTGTTACCGTTGTCTTTACCGTATTTGTTGTCCCGTACAACGTGGATCTTCAATTCACAGAAATTTGTTTTTTGAAAATGCCAAAAAAATTATTTATTTTTGACATGCCGTGTAGGTAAAGCCAAGATCTTGGGCCAACTCAGACAACAAATCAATGCAAAAGCCTTAAAAAAATGAAATATTGGCTTACAAATTAGCAAAACAATTAAATGATTTATATAAATTATTATTTTTAAGAATTAATTATTTCCAATATTTTACAAAAAATGCCAAAAACGAGTGCCACCTTCGAATTTTGCATTTTGTTGTTCATGTGCGTCTTGGTGGTTGTCATTGTGGTCAATGTTTGTCCTCAACATCACATAAGGCCGTTCCAAAATAGTTGTGACACGGAAACGGGGCTTCAACTCATTTGACACCTTTTTGAATGTAATTATTTATTATTAATTTTTTATTTCGAAAATAATTTAAAATCTTTTTAATTAATTAAATTTTATTTAAATATTTTTAATTATTTACGTGGTTCAATTTATTTACATCTTTTTATGTAATTATTTCAATTATTAATTAATCTAAAATATTTTTACAAAAACGTTAATGGGCCAAATAATGAAAAAAATTATAAAAGAATGGATAAGCTCTGCAAATTAATTTTTAATTAAAAATATATCAATTGTATTTTAAATTACTTTTTCAAAATTAAAAAAATTAATTTTATTTTAAATTATTTTTAATCCACACTTTCACATTGCGACGCAGTTGAGCTCGCGAATTGTCGGACATGTTAAGAATCGGCGCAACCGCGGAGCTCTCCCAATAACCAATCTGAAAATATATAAAAGCAAAAAATACTTGAATTCAAAACTGTGCCCCCATAAATAGCGGCGTTAATAATCGAAAGAATCGAAACAAAAAAATTATGATTTTCGACCTCCTCATTGCCCTTAACTAGAATTTATTTACGTCAAATTAGCTAGTGTGATTTTGGCCTATTAAATACTGTTTCTCAAGCACTCATTAAAACGCTAATTACCCCCTCATCCCCCCAGAAAAGTTAGGCATAAAAACGACATCGTCAATGTTGCCCGTGTAGCCAAGCAAGTTGATGCGGAATGTGAAATTTGTGCTGCTAGCTCTATTGTTGTTGTTGTTGTTGTTGTTCAGTCTGTCCAAGGGACCGCTAATGCCATGGATGTTGGCATTCTGTCGCAATTGGCGCGCAATTTGAACCCCAAATTTGGACGGACGATGCGCGTGCTGACCGCTGGCGCACCGTGCCGCCGCCGCGCCAGTTGAGCCGGAAATGTTGTTGTTGTTGGGTATGGACCACTGACGCGCCATCAAATAAACCGCATCAAAGAGAAAAGCCGCCTCGGACTAAGAAAGCGCCAGCAATTTCAGTCCCAATTTAGGTTACTAACAGAGAATTACTGACCATTTTGAGTCCGCCACTGCTTGTGGACGGGCCAACGGCGTTCACATGGGCCCGTATGTACTGCTTGAACTCGTCAAAGTCTGGCAATTGTTTATTGGCAGAAAATGATGAAGACAGCAAGTGTGTGTCCTTAAATAATTGGCGGTGATTTTATGTACTAATTCAGAAAAAATAAATTTGCAATTTTTGGACTGAAAATTCAAGACTCTCGAGCAAACCCGTAACCAGGGGGCAATCGCCCCACGCCTCCTGCCACAGAAATTTTCACCGGTGGTGCCTAACAGTTCACAATTTTTCTTTGATTTTTTTTCGCCAAAACTTGGTCTCAAAATGGCAAAATTTTAAAAGGCTAAAACAAAAATTTAGACAATTTACTATGGACAATTTTGGGCCAAAAGAGCAAAAAAAAAATTTTCTTGGCGGGCCTGCTCTCGAGAATCATCGACTCAAGAACCGGAACTCTCGAAATAATTCGGGTATATGGTTTTACGCACCACCGGGTCCAAGCCCACAAAATGCGCATGGTTGTGCCGGAACAGCTCCATGTCCATGTGCCGCATGTCCAACGAGGTGGTCAAGAACCAATGCTTCAACTCCACCAGGCCCACTTTGAGTGCCTAAAGTGAATGGGGAGGGGTGAGGTGCCAAAAATTTTAATTTTCCAAAATTTAATTGATGTACGTACGGCTAGCAAAAATTGGTGCGTGTCCTGCGGGTCCATGTCCAACAACAGGCGACTGAACTCACTGCACTGGCCTTGCTGGTGCCGATTTGTCACTTCTTTTATATGTATGCACAAATAAGAAACGGCACTTTTCGATTATGCCACCCCTTCCCCTCCCAAAAAAGTTTGATGATACCGACAAAGGAAAATTCTATGATAGTTTTATGCTCTGTTCAAGAATCGGAAAAACCAAAATCTAGGCTTTTATCTATGATTTTTATCATATGTCTATGAATTTTTTTTAATTTCCAGAAAATTATGTTTATTTTAATCTGGAAAAACCAGAATTCATCCTGAAACCCGTCCTATCGTCCAACACCATTTGGGTACTTCTCCTTTTTAAGAAGAAACGATACTTTCAAATTAGACATTTCCTTTCTATGCCTTGAGGGGAATTGCTGATTCGTTTGGCAAAAAATGCCAAACTTATGGCCCATTGGCAATTTGATTTTTTTTTTACCCAAAATGACAAGGCCAGCGGCACAATTACCTCCACAATCCTCCAACTCCTTGACCAGTTTTGCGGCGCTCAAAAAGTCGCCATGCTCAATGTTGACAAGATGGAAGCGGATGGAGGACAACGCGTCGCTCTCCCAAAAAATGGCCAAGCGTCGAATTCCTGTCCAATTTTTGGGGACAATCCAAATTTGGATTCTGAGTAGTTCAAAAAAGGGTTCCTTTCAGATAATTGTAGCCCCTTCCTTAAAAAGGGGGAAATTTTCAAATAAGACAAGAATTTAAATCTGCCCCCACCAGGGCTGGGCGAAACTTCGGCTTCGGCTTCGAACACTTCGAAAACTTCGGGTTTTTTGGGCTTCGAGCTTCGGACTTCGGCTTCGAATAAAAATTGGGCTTCGCCTTCGGCTTCGGCTTCGAGTGCAAAGCCGAGCTTCGCCCAGCCCTGGCCCCCACTCCTGTTGAAAACCATTAATTTTTTCAAAAATTTTCTACATTGGTCTATAATAGTAATAATAAATAATTGATTGGTGATCTGTGCCCCTTTTTGTCTCACTTTCGGGCTGTCGGTAGACAACAATCACACGGCTCCATCGCCAATATTTGATCAGATCAATGATCGCTTCAAACAGTTGCGTGTGAGGGAACATTTCAATGTGCACAATCTCCTGCTCTTTAAACAGAGAGACGAAAATAATGGGTTTTAAAGTTTGTGATACTGTATTCATCAAAAGCCTTTACTGTACTTAGAGGCAAACGGATATTTAAGGAAAAAGGCCAATTGAAATAGTCATGAAAAAAAGTGATCAGCAGAAAATCCCTCCCTATCGATTGATCAGCAGGAAATCCCATCTTATCGATTGATTAGCAGGAAATATTGAGAAATAACCCTGTGAATTTTGGAGCGGTTTTATGATCACTTTTGGAAAATTAAGACAAAAAACTTTTAAAAAATAAACACCTGCTGTTGTTTGTTGCCCTGCTTCAGCGCTGTTGCCATCCGCATCGGCATTTGCTTTGATCAGATTGCCATCGGACGGGTTTAGGAAATGGTGTGCCAACGGGTCGATCAGCGAAAAGAATGGCACCTTCAGCTTGGCACTCAGATCTGCAAGCAGTTCGGACAGGTGCAAATGCGCGGGTCCGATCAGTGCGTGCACGTCGCGTTCATTGATCAAACGGCAAGCTAATTAAAACATAATTGGATTAAACAAAACTTAATTGGGTAATTGAAACTTAATTGATCAGTGTGAATGGAATGGATCAAAAAGGTAGGCCTAAAAAGCGGAAATTGAAACTCCATGGTTGGAAACCCCAAAAATGCCGAAAATTTTCTAAAGCTTTTTCAATAAAAAAGTAATGCAATTAGTTTTACCCTTCTCCAATAGCTCATAGTAATCCTCCGGGTCTTCCAAAATCTCCATGTATCCAATCACATTGCCATCTCCGCCGCCATTTTCATTATTTTTGTTGGCATTCGCAGCCGACGGCACCAACAAAATGTTGTTCTGATGTTCATGTAACCAGTGCAAGCTGTAGTTGAACGCAGCCACCAAATGGGCGTCTTCTTTTGCTCGAAAAACAGCGCCTGAGGGGGCGTGGTGTTTTTTTTTGTCATGGCTATATAAGAAATTATGGGAGCTTGGAGTAAAGAGTGCCGAAGTTTGACTTGTCACTAAAGTCAGGAGTTTGGGGCGGGACAGATTTTTGGGATCGTGGCCTACCAAAAAGTCGGGAATTGGGGTAGGGATAATGAGCTAAATAAGTTGATGCTTTGGGGAGGGATGGGCCAAAAAAATTAAAGCTTTTGAGGCGGGTGTTCCCTAAAAATTGAGCGGATCGGCATCGGTACCGTTCGTTATCCTGGATTTATTCTACCGTACAATTTTCCCATTTTTGACTGTACCAATTCGTAAATTTTGTTGCTGTTCACTGAATTCAACTTTCGCAGATGTTAAATGAAGAATTGTGAAAATGAATAACAGAATTGTGTGAAGCATTTGCTTAAATGGCGAATAAAATCTAATTTAATTTACGCTAACAAATGAATTATTTCGCAGCGATTTTTTCTCTCGTAATTTGCCATTTTTATTATATTTTGATTATAATTTTTGCACAAATTCATAATTAAGAAAATTTGGCATCATTCGATGATAGCCTCTAAGTGTTCACTATTTTCACTTTCAAAATTTTGATTCGTTTATCAAAAAAAAACATTACCAAAAATTGCAAAAAATATGCAATTTTTTGTCTAAAAATACCAAACTTAGCGGATTTACAAAACGACCTAGCCCTACAGATATTGATTTAATGCTTTCAATTTCGAATGGAAATTATTTTCTTGGCCCTAAAGCATTGTCCGGCCAAAATAACGACGAATTCCCTTGGGCGGGGGGGGGGCGGGCGAGGATGGCACAATCTTTAGCACTGTCCTTCGGCAAAATGCGATTATCGCGCGCCCCACAAAATGCGGCAATTTTTTTTTATTTTGCCCAACGCTTCTGCTGCTAACAAAATTTACTTCTTCTTAACCAAACACTTTATTGAATGGCGTTGAAATTCAAAAATTGTAAAAGAAATTGTTAAAATTAAAATGCCACAAAATTTGCAAAACTTTTTCGTCGCTGTAACTTTTATTTATTTTTTAAATTAAATTTGGTTGAATAAGAAAAAAGTTTGGCATTAAACAGTAATATTTCAATTCATTTAGAATTTTTTTAAATAAATTATAATAATGAAAATTTTTAAAGGCCTGAAAAAATTTTGAGGGTCTCCGATTTTTTTTCATCCACAGAAAAGATGGTTGGAACAGGCGACTTTGAAGCGCGAAAACATCCGCGGTTGCAACGAGTTGTCCACCTTGATTTCCATCTCACCGCCAGCGCCGTCAATTCTCGCCTTGGACTAAAAAATAATTAAAAATGTTTAAAATTTAATTTTATTATTTATATAAATCGAAAGCAGAGACCCGCATGGGATTTTGCGGGCTCACAGTCCTCAATCCCATATTATTTTTTGCAAATTGCTGGATGGGTGGGGTAAAAACGGTTGAATTTCAATTTGATCCTCCAACCAAAATCTAACAGATTATATCAGGCCCCTGGTAAATCCGTCCATTTCTAATTCAGAATTTGTGTTCATACCGCCTTGGCCAATTGCCATTGTCCATTCGGGTCGCGTTGGAAGGTGTTCAGTTGCCAATCCGCGGTCCCACAATTGTTGCCTTTCAGCTAAGAAATAAATTACGATAATTGATGGTAATTAATTAAAAATAAATCTAGGTAATTATTGGGCAATATTTAGACGGTAATTTTAAAAAAAAATTAATCCCATTTTTACAATGACGCGCGAAGTTCCCGGACCTTCGAAGATCAACTGTTCCACCTGTTGTCCATGGGGTACCTTAAAGGAGTATAAAAATTCAAAAAATTATTTTGAAAATCCTGGGACCTCAATTTTGAACAGGAATGGCGTTTTCGTCTCCGAAATTACATTGGCCAGAATTTCACAGTAGGTCATGGGAGGCGGCGGCGGTTGTGGCGCTTGGGGCGCCACCTGCTCAAATGGGGCCAACAAAGGGAAGAGGAACAGGGGAAAAACGGTCGTGGCAATTAGTAATAGCATTTGAAATTCTAATTAAATTTAAAATTTCTAATTAAAAATATATTTTTAAAATTTTTAATTCCTTAAATAATAATTTTTTAAAGGCTATGTGCAAAGTTTAAAAAAGTTGAGTTCACAACTCTGTTTTATTTAAACAAGGGAAGAACAATCATGGCAATTAGTAATAACATTTGAATTTTTATTCAATTTAAATATTTTCTACTTTAATATTTTTGGAAATTATATTTTTAAGGAGCAAATTTTGAAAATTAGAATTTTATATTCAAAAACCATGTTTCCTTTAAACTTCCCGATTGGACTCATAAAGTGCGATTGAATTGTTACCCCAAATAAATTATATAATTACTTCCCGAAAAACTAATTAATCATTTGTCAGAAAAGTAATCCGTGCGCCAAAATATGCCCTAGAAAAGCGAGGAGATGAAAGTGTTGAGAAGACTTGAGAAGATTGAAATGAAATGCATAAAAATAGGCTAATGTGCTTCGATTTAAAAAAAATTATTTTAAAAAAAAGTTTTTGAGTTAATTTATTAAACAAAGTAAAATTAGCGAAATTGTTATGAGTAGGGATGGGATTTTTATGTTTTTACATATTTTTTCTGCGGCTTAGTTATGGCGAGAGAAGCCCAAAAATAGCATTTTCTCCGAACAATTTTCGATTTAGAGCGACTTATAAAAACATAAAAACACATATTTTGGCATTTTGGCACATAAAAACATATGGCACATATTTCGGGGTTTTGGCACATATTTTGCACATATTTTGGCATTTTTGAGAAAAATTTGCAATAAAAATACAAGAAAATTGAAAAATACACCCCCTAAAAATCAACTTTTTCACAATTCTTATAGAATTTTCAAATTTTTCAAATTTTTTTTCGAATGTAGAAAGTAACAAAATCGAATTCATTAATTCGTCATTGGATTTCAAAGTTCTCTGCTGGAACTTTCAATTTACAAAAAAGATTAATCAAAAAAAAATCAATTTTACCCCAAACACTTTGAAATGTATTTGATTGCGTTGTATGGGCGAAAAATGATAAAGAATGAGATTTTTGGGAATTTTTATGCAAAAAGACACTTGATTTTTCCAATTTTTAACACATATTTTACCACCTTTTTTGGCATTTTTGGGGTTTTTAGCACATATTTTATTACATATTTCAGGATTTTTAGCACATAAAAATCCCATCCCTAGTTATGAGTTAAATAATTTGACTTTTGTTCCTGCACGAATAACATAACATTTTTAAAGAAAAAATTACAAATGAAATCAAATTTAAATAATTAATTACAAAAATAATTATACTAAAAGATTTTGATTTTCTTTCTATCCCCATGTCATTAGTCCATCGCCGCCGGCATTGCCCGACAATGGGCCGCCCCCGCAAATGGCACTTTCCGAGCACGACACGGCAAGACGGCCGGCAACGCGCGGCTGCAACGCGTCCTCCACCTTCAGCGTCATTTGGCCACCCGCGCCGTCCAATTTGGCCTTGCTCTGAAACGGGAGAAAACAAAACAATGAATGCGGCATAAATGTGGATGGTTAATTCGGGAATTTTGACATGAATGCGGCATAAATGTGGATGGTTAATTCGGGAATTTTGACTCAAGAAATTCTCGGAATAACACTCATTTTAATGTATTCAAGCGGTTATCTCTCGTGGATTTGTCAAATCTATAGGAAAATGACACAGTGAGAGATTTACAGATTAATTTTGATCCAATGAAAATGAAGGCGGATATTTAAGTTCTAAATCTATCGGCTTTCTACTGAATATCTTCAGAATTTTCAAAATGCCTCAGGGATTAAATCAAAACGAAAAAAGTCGAAGTTTAAATAAAATGGCACTCGATAAACAATGAAATTATGAGAAAATTTTCGATAAATTTACCTCCTTCGCCAATTGCCACTGGCCATTTTCATCTCTTCTGTGTAAAGACAAAATTTTGTAACAAAAAATTGAATTAAATTAAAATGCCACCTAAAAGTGTTCAATTGCCAATGTTTGCTTGCACAATTATTGCCCTTTAACTAAAAAAAATTATTTAATTTGTTTAATTAATTTTTAAAATACTTAATTAATATTTTGCTTACAATAACATTTTTGGCTCCCGGCTCTTCGAAAACCAGTTTTTCTGTCTGCTGTCCATCGGGAAGCTTAAAAACATAGACAAATTTAAAATTTACGTTTAAATAAAATTTAATTGAATGATTTGGGATTAATTTATAATTTTACGTTGTTATATTAAAAGTAGTGATTCATAATTATCATTTTAATAAACAATAATTAAAATTTTAAAAAATATCGTAGCAAAATTTCAATTTTTTTTTTGCGTCTTTCACCTCAATGCTAATCATAAATGGCGTTTTGGTATTCGAGACGACATTTGCCAAAATTTCGCAATAAGGTGCCGCATGTGAGAATTTTATGCCGTACATATTGAACAAAACAATGGAAGAAATTGAAAAAAAGAAAATGGCACCGAACATTTCAATCCCAATTTTTAAAATCTAATATACCTATTTAAAATAGAGAAAATAGAATATAAATAAAGAACAATTTTGTAAATTTCAATCAATTTCAGCAATTTTTTTGAAAATTATTAAAAATATTCATTAAATATTTTAGCCAATTTAAAATATTCAAGCAAAGGATTTTAGTAAATTTTTTCGTTTAAAATTTCTTTTATTCAAATGGTTAATTATGAAGATAACTAACTAATCAAACAAATATTTCTAATTAGAGCAATGACCTAATTATGTCGCGAAATTATGTGACAGCATTAAAGGTAAAAAAATGAAACAGACAAAAAATTTGTACAAATTCGTGCTTTCTCATTTATTCCTTCATTTTTAAACTGATATTCAAAAAGATAAGTTGACCTCTTGGTTCCTCAAAAAATCAAAAGAATATAAAATTAAAATATGAATAAAATTATATATTTTTTTATCATTTGAGCAAATATATTACAGTCGAGATTTCTCTAGTTGTTTGTCAAGAAAATTAATCGATGAATGTTATACATATATTTTATTATGTGAGAAAAATTTGCTTAATAATATTTTTAAAAAATTAATTATAAAATAGTTTTATTTGATTAATTTGCTTAATAAACATTTTTAAATAAATTGATTATAAAATTTTGCGGTTTTCGCGCAACGCCCTTTTTTGCGGTTTTCGCAAAATAGCTATTTTTGCGGGTTTCGCGCAACGACGCGGCACCGAAAGCGCAATAAAATCAGAAATAAATTAAATATGCAATAAAATAAAACCATTAAACAAAAAATTTATGTCCTTATTTGGTGTTTTTAGATAAACTCTAATAATGAGAAAAGTTATTACCAACTTCGCCGAACTGAATGGTTCTCATCGATAGACACTTTTAAATTCTTATTTATTTATTCCATTTAACCGGATATTTAAGAAGATAATTTATGTAAAATTTCGAAAGATAATATTTTTGAAAAATCAAAATAACTATTAATTTTTGCAAGTTTAAAGGCCTAATGCCCAAATAATCACATTTACAAAAGAGAAGATGACGTTATGAAAAAATTCCACTTTAAAACTCAAAATTAAATTCAATTACTCCAATTAAATGTAATAATATTTAACCAACAGGCACAAACCATAGAAATCTGATCATTTTTTGCATATAATCCGGTCATTTTTTGATAAAACTTCTGCATCCAAATGTCAGTTCACTCACCAGTTACTATGGCAGCATTTAGTATAAAAACATAAAAAATTTGTAAAGTTGATTATTTTGAAGAACCATGGGGGTAAGGAACCTTTTAAGCGCCCAAAAATAAAATCAAAGGGAGACGGTAATTAAATCAGAGAAAAACGTAAAAATATTCAACTAAAATGTCAAAATAATACAGCGACCAATTATTAATTCTGGCAAAAATCCACTTTATATTCCCTTAGAAAAGCTGCCGAATGATTTAATTTGGAAATTTACCCAGTGACAAAAGGGGCCGCTTTAACAGAGATCCCTTTCAAAATGAAAAGAAAGTGCCAATGTGCGGCAATTAGCTAAGTTCGAGACATAAATTCAAATTAACTATAAAAACCCACATGTTGTCGAATGATTGATAAAGTCGGCGTCCCTTTTGCCTTGGCCCCTTGCCAAAAGATGTTTCTTAAATTGAAACAAAATTAAATACTCAATTCCCAAAAGAAAAGCAAATTGAATGGATAGGGGTGTATTTTTTCGTTTTTGTAAACCTCAATATTTAGGGGTGTATTTTCGTGTGTTTTTTTTAATTGAATTGATTGCATTAGACGCGTTCAATTGTAAATGATCTGTTTTTTTTCATTTCATAAACTCGTTTGTTATTTTTACAAAAAAAATTAATATAATATTTAAAAAAATAAATACTTTTGGACATTTCGTGGCTTGGACAATTCGTGGCTTGGACATTTCGTGGCTTGGACATTTCGTGGCTTGGACATTTCGTGGCTTGGCCGCTCCATTAAAGCGCCCATCCGATGGATGGGAGGGTTGAAAAATAGAAGCAAGTCCTCCTCCTCCAAAGGAGGGGGTGGATAAAAGAAATTTTGCAAACAATATTTGTCGAAATGTTCCATCTTCGAAAACAGTTTTAAACTCATAATTGCATAGACGAACTCGAATTGGGTCAGGTAATTGGCGTGCCAATTCGAAGAGACGAACACGCGACGGCCAAAGTTCTGTCGCTTAAGCATTATTTTAATAAAAAAATTTTTTTAAATATTCAACAATTATTATTCGAAAAGAAATTGCCTTTTGGAATTTTCGTTTATTCGCAAATATTTGGAGGGAGAGAAATTTTGTTGATCATCAACTGCTGATCATTGATTCGAAAGTGATTAACAAGTGATCATTGATTGAGTGATCAGAAACTGATCAATCATTAGATGTTATAAAGCTGGACATATAATCGCCATCTACATATAGGGGTTTTCAATTTTTTTAAAGTTTCGGGCGGGCGACAAACTTTTATTATTTCAAAATTTGTTCGTTATCTCATCAAAACTAGAAAATTTTAAGAAAATTTCAAGAAAAAATTCAATTTTTTTTTGGAATTCGGAAAATATGTGTGTTTCAATAAAATTTATATAGGTTTTCAAAAAAAAATTTTTTTTTAATTTATGGCGACGTTTTTCGACGTTTTGTCCTGCTGATGTTTCGGCAGCGACGTTTTGGAGTGCATCGACGGGGACGACGACCCCAGGGGGTGGCACGTACGACGTACATCCCGACAAATCAACAAAAAACGAGAAGGGCACTAACGTGCCGTCGCGCGTCCCATCGTTTCGGTGTTGGACCGTTCAAATTGCTCAAACATGGCAATCATTTGCGTTTCAAATTGGCACTCGCTCATTGCCAATGTGCCATTACAATCATCATCATTTTGATTCGTCTTGTTGTTGGTGTTGTTCATCAAAAAGAGCAAGTCCAATGGAGCCGACAAATTGGGACAATGCCAAGTCGAAAAAAGTGAGTTATTTTAAAATATTTTAGCTTTAAACTAAACAATTTCATTGACTAATTTAAAATTTGATGATATGATAATTATTTTGGCTATAATTTTTATGGTCTAAATCGCCGAAATATACAATAATTTGTAATATAAAAAGCCAATAAAAATGTGCTTTAAAAGGTTTTGAAATTTGTTTGTATAAATAAATTTATGAAATAATTATGGAAAAAATCTCAAATATAAGTTTTTGGAATAAAAGTATATTTAGAAATTTTTTTTTTGTTATTTATTGCGTTGATTTTCTTTTTCTACGCATTTTTTTGTTAAGGAATTTTATTTAAAAAATGTTTTTTTAATTTTTTTGGAGCAAATTTATGAAAAATATTAAATTTTATTATAATTTGTAATGTTGACCTTTAAATAAATGTCAAAAACAAATTTCAAATTTGTTGGAATAAAAATATAATTTTAAAAATATTTTGTTTCCTTCCGGTTTTTTTCATACATTGATTTTTATGTGTTGGCCCCAAAGATTACTGCCCCCGACGGAATTCTCGGAATTTAAATTGAGCGTAAAAATACAGTGCAAAAAAATTCATTGGCTCAAAACGATCTGCGTTAATGATCACCAATGAATACTTGGATCAGTCGAATGTGATCGATGGATGGATTAATTTTGTCAATTAGACAGAGTACAAACAAAAGTATGCGGTGATAGACAACGGCAAATGAGTGATGGTTGATCAGTACAACAACAAGATTGATCAATAATGGTCAACATTTCTGGCACTGATTTCCTCAAGCCGGCGGGTGACGCTGATGAGGGTTCGTCTGATGTGAAGTGCTCGGCACCTCCGGATCATCAAAAAATTCCTCGTCGGAGCACTCTTCAAACTGATCAAAGTCCGGCTGCTGGGAGGTGCTCGGTTGATCAGACAAATTGCCACCACCGTCAGCAACATTACTGTACTCGTTGAACCAAACATTGTATAAATTGGGCATGATTTGTGAGATGGCCTCATTGGTCCCAATCACATGATAAAAACTTCTGTAGAAGGCAATCAAAACTAAAATTTAAGGCAATTTATAAGTGATTTCTCTCAGGCCAAGTCTTTGTCTCGGCTCGAAAAAATAACTCGCTATTTTTGAGACCTCGTAATAGTCTCGGATGAGGAAGGGAAGTAACGACGGCCTTTGCGAGTGACGCCGGACAGAGAGAGCGGCGGACCATTTGCACTGTCGTCGCCGGCACTGACCACCGCGGGCACCGAAGCGACGGCCGACTTGGCTTTGTTGTTCGGCTGATGGGAAAAAACAAATTTGACGGGGAATCAGCCGAAGGCAGGACACCTTGCTGGTACACCCCTCCTAGACTTATCCTCACCCAAATTTTCCAAAAAATTTCTCTAAATTTTTCAACAAATCCACAATTTTTTGATGAAAATCTGCTAAAATGGCTCAAAATCACAAAATTTGTCATTTTCTGGACAAAATTCGTTAACAAATCGCATTATAAATGAAAGGGCTCCATGTTCCATAAAAAGTTTTTTGGAAAAACCGCCGCAAAATAAAAGGTCGTCGCCCGAGGGGAGGTACCGCCCCCCCCCCCCCCCAAGCCGAAATCATGGGACCATTCCTGAGAGAGGCGATGTTCAAATCTCGGCCTAGAGTGTTAATAATAATAATAATAATTAGCACAAAAAACGCACAATCAATTACACGCTTGAGCGTGCCAATGTCTGTTGCTCGGAGATACTGTTCAACCATTGCTTTTAACTGGCGCTCGAACTGATCCCCGGAAAGCGTGGCACCGGCACTTTGTTGCTCCTCAGCGGAAAGTGCAATAGATGTTTGCGAATTGAACGTGAGTGCTGCCACTGACAAAATATAAAATTGGATTAAAAAGGTAGCCAATTAATTATTCGAAATAATTATAAAAACATGGTTGAAAAATTTAATTAAAATATTTTAAGTCATAAAAGGGGATGAATTTTTAAAGTTTTCATAAAAAAAGTTAGAACATTGTTGGAAAAAACATGGAAAATTGAGAAGAATATGACCCAAAAACTTTATTTTTTATTTTAATTTTTTCAACAAAATCTATCAACAAATTCCCTCAAATTTTCAAAATTTCTTCAGCGCAGCTATCGGCTGCGCCGAACTAAAACTTATTTTTGAAAAATCGCCTTGAAAAATTAAACATAGTTATTTTGAGCAAGCAAAAATATTGTTCATATCAGATTGGCAACTAATCTGATCAAACAAACTTACAATCTCGCAAGCTGACACGAATAGACGACGGAAAATGTCGAGCCAATTGGATGAGACGGTAACGGGCCCCGGCGAGTTTCTTGCGCTTAATCAATTATTTTAAAATTAAAATTTCATTATTTTCAAACTATTATTTACTTATATGAGAAGAAATTTTCTTTTTTGCTTTTCTCGAATTCTTGTCAAACAATCCCCCCGGGGAGGAAATGGAAACATTGGCGAAAAGCTTGCTTGGTAACCCAAGGACGTAGTGCCAGACCCCTGGCTTTTGGGGGGGGGGCTGTTTATTAAAAAATTCCATTTGGATGTATTTTTCTTTTTTTAATTTGCCCATTTTTTGAAAATTTTTATTTTTTGTATTTCGGGGGGGGGGGGGAGCTTTAACCCCCTTAGCACCCGCCCTGGCTACGCCTTTATGGTAACCAACCCTCACCCGACCCCCTCAAACAGATAAGCATTGTAAAATGATTTCTCAAAATTGCCTACAGCCTCAGTAAGTGCTGCCGGCTGTATCATTCGCGGTGGCATATTTGAATGTAATGCAAATGAGTACAATTAGTAAATGTTAATTAATGAAACGACGATTAGCTGAAGCAAATAATTAACATTTTTACTTGGTAATCAGATTTTTGCTTTTATTTCTCTTCAAATTTTACATTTAGCTTAATTAAAAGCTTGAAAATTTTTAATCATTTTCTAAATTTTAAAAATTTCCAATTCCCGTCATTTTGGGAGGTAAAAATTCCGATTTCCGAAAAATTTTGGAGCATCGGAATGATGCAATCGGGGATTGTCAGAGGAGAAGAACCGCCCAGTTCGGCGCCGACCGAGTCGGTGCCGTTGGTATAATCCGAAATGTTTTGGATATGCTAAAAATTTCCCCGACCCAATCTCAACAGCGGGTGTACTATAGTCAACCCCCCGGAAAAAATGGTATAAATGATATACCAATCGATCGTCTCGAGGAGCTATGCACGAAAAAGTAGGTATCCAATTGCGGAAATGCCAAAAAATCGGTTTTTGAACCGGTTTAAAACTCGAAAATTTGAGTGAAAAGGGGGGTTCTTGACTTTTTAAAACGGCCAAACTCGGACAAATTTGGCATTCTTCGGAAGCACTTGTTCGAACCGATGCCGTTTAAGCACTGGGACAACTGAGTTCCACTGAAAATCGACACTTCAGTACCAAAAAAGACGTAAGAAAAAACAATTAAAAGCAAAAAAAAAGAGATGCAAAGACATAACAAATATGCCTAAGCCTAAGCTGAAGTCTAAGCCTAAGCTAAAGCCTAAGCTGAAGTCTGAGTCTAGGCCTAAGC
The DNA here is from genome assembly GCA_004148225.2 of Heterodera glycines. Lineage (NCBI taxonomy): Eukaryota > Metazoa > Nematoda > Chromadorea > Rhabditida > Heteroderidae > Heterodera > Heterodera glycines. The sequence continues at coordinate 4,527,425 of CP049712.1, forward strand.
ACGCCGAAGCCTATGTCTAATCCTTTTGCGTTTTTTTTTTTTGCTTTTAATTGTTCAAGAGCTTCCGAATGATGCCAAATTTGTCCGAGTTTGGCCGTTTTAAAAAGTCAAGAACCCCCTTTTCACTCAAATTTTCGAGTTTTAAACCGGTTCAAAATTCAGAATTTCGAAAAGATCCTTTAAAAAATGCGACAAAACGAAAAACGAAATTAAGTTTTATTGTTAAGTTTTTGGAGCCTCGACAATTGCGTCTATGTCCAAAATCGGATTCAAACTAGAACTTTTTTTCTTCAGGACCTGATAGTCTAAAAATCACATTAAGATTAAGAAAATACAGTCTTCAAGTTTATTAGGAGCATTAATTCTGCTGTTATGGTTTTATTTTTTTTTGTCTGAGCTTGTCAGCTGCACTTACGGGGTTGTCAGAAGCGGGTAGAAGTGCGGCGCCGTCCATTTCGTCGGGAAATTCGTCGGCAAGTTCGTCGGGATGCGGCAAGTGTGCGTAGATGGTTGAATTTGGAAAATCGGAAGGACCGGGGGGCCACCAGGGGAAAGGGCCCTGGGCAGCGCCGGGGGCAAAGAATGCCTCGTAAACCAAGGGATTCTGCTGGGCGATCACCGCCACCACTTTCAAATAGTCGTTGGCAAATGCAGAAACGGAATGCAGCACTGAAAAGTGGGCGGAAGAATTGGGTGTTAATTATCCAATTAAGGCTAATTAATTGGGTACTAATTCATTAATTAGGTATCAAATAACTAACCAAATATTTAATTATTGGTCATAATTAATTTTGTCATTTGAATTTTACAAGCCCAGGCGTGGGAGCGGATTTCGGAAAGACAAATAGATTTTCGGGTCGTAATCCGTCGGGTTTTTTTGTAAAATTCCGAGGTAGGCTTACTAGCCGAAATAAAAATCATTCCGGAAATCGCGAGACCAAAATTCGTAATTTTTTACTAGGCCTGGACTTCGGGAATTGGCACTTTTTAAAATGGCTTTTCAATTGTGTACAAAAGTTTTTGAGTCTTGGCCAAATTGGCACCCCAAGCAACAAAAATGGCACAAATCAAACAAAAAACGAGAAGGGCACTAACGTGCCGTCGCGCGTCCCATCGTTTCGGTGTTGGACCGTTCAAATTGCTCAAACATGGCAATCATTTGCGTTTCAAATTGGCACTCGCTCATTGCCAATGTGCCATTACAATCATCATCCTTTTGATCTTCTTCGTCTTGTTGTTGGTGTTGTTCATCAAAAAGAGCAAGTCCAATGGAGCCGACAAATTGGGACAATGCCAAGTCGAAAAAAGTGAATTATTTTAAAATATTTTAGCTTTAAGCTAAACGATTTCATTGACTAATTTAAAATATTTAAAATTTGGGGAATAAAATTAAAAACCAATAAAAATGTGATTTAAAAGGTTTTTGAAATTTGTTTGTATAAATAAATTTATGAAATAATTATGGAAAATAATCTCAAATATAAATTTTTGGAATAAAAGTATATTTAGAAATTATTTTTTTGTTATTTATTGCGTTGATTTTCTTTTTCTACGCATTTTTTTGTTAAGGAATTTTATTTAAAAAATGTTTTTAAAATTTTTTTGGAGCAAATTTATGAAAAATATTTAAATTTATTATAATTTGTAATGTTGACCTTTTAAAGAAATGTCAAAAACAAATTTCAAATTTGTTGGAATAAAAATATAATTTTAAAAATAATTTGTGTTTTTTGCATCGGTTTTCATTTTTATATGCATTTTTTGTTTAAGAATTTTATAAAAAATATATTAAAATATAATGATCAAGAATTATCATCGCCCAAAAATTTACCGTCATGAATTTTGGCACGCAATCGCGGCGGAAGTTGGCACGCCCGCTCAATGGCAAGCGCACACGCACAGAGAAGGCTTTGCCGCTTAATTAATTAATTATTCATTTATTTTAATGAATTCTTAATAATTTTTATTTTGTTCCACATTTTTTTGCCGGGTACCCGCCAATTCCTTTCTCGCGGCAATTTCGGCATTTAATTTGTGCGAAATTTTCTTTTTTGGCATTTCTGCTGTGATTTTTATGGCATTATTTTCTTTTTTTGTTGTAGTTTTATTGAATGCCCCTCCACTTTTGGTTGAGGGTCATAATAATGAAGGGCAAAAGAGGGGCAAATGGACGCGCTGCTCTTTTTTTGCATTAATTATTTGCGCAAACCAAACGCCGAGGATTTTTGAATTTTGTTTCAAAACGAATGATTGGCCGGCATTACTGTAAAAGTGGACTTGCCGGGACCTGAGAAGCCGGGACCGGGACCGGCACCTCGATTTTTCTTCGGGACCGGAACCGGGACCAACCGGGAAATTTTAAAAATTCAAAAAAATTTTAAAAAATTCAAATTTTAATTTATTCCAAGAGAAAATAATAACAAAATTAAATTTTATTTTTTTTATTTAATAAAATCAAAAAGTTAAAGCTAAATTAAATTAAAGAAAATTTTCAAATCAAAATTTCTTCAATTATTTCAAGCAATTAATCATTTGGGCCAAATGGTCGAATATTTTTTGAAATTTACATTTACTTATCACACCACTTTTTTCGGTGCGTTTTTCCAGAAAACTTTTGGGGAAGAAAGGGGTCCGGCGGTGCCGATAGGCGCCGCCGGGAAAATTTTGAAAATTTGAGTGAGATTTGTTAACAGATTTTCAACAAAAATGGCTTCTTTTTTTGGGATTATTAGGCTCAATTTGTACGGATTTCATTTAAAAAATGATAAAATATATATATCAATTAAAAACTATGCGAGCCTTCGTATTGCCTGATCATTAAGCAGTGGATTTTAAGCGAAAAAAAAAGGTAAATAAATAAGGGCATAAAAATTGCGAAATAATGCGAAAAATGGTAAAATAGGAGCGAAAATTTGAAAATCAGTGCGTTTTTCAATGAAATTAAATTAAAATCGATGAAAATAACTTATTGAGAAAATTAATTACAAAGGAATTGAATTTCATTCTTTTTTTCGAAGCAAAAAAATAATTGGGGTTTCTACAGAAAATTCCTTTTTTTTCAGTTTTTTGTTAGTTTGTATTCTTAATCATTTTTTCATATCTTTGATGAACCTATTCAATGTTAAGATTTTAATGGTTAGAAAATTGAATGCCAATCTTTGTGACTAGTAATTTTTTCGAATTTTCAATTAGTTATTTTTGTCGATGGCTTATAGTTTTAGTAAAACTTATTGATAATAGTGGAATTTTTATGAATATAATATTTTTGACAGCGCGGCGCAAAAGTCCATTTTTGCTGGGCGGCGCAAATGGAGCTGCGCAAATATCCGCGGCGCAAGTGTCGACTTTTCTGAGCGGCGCAAATGTCTCAACACGGTTTTCTTCCACAATTATAGCTCTTTAACGGTATGTAAATAGGTCGGGTGGAATTTGAGCCTGAATTTCCAAAAATTCAAATATTTTTTGCAAAAAAAACAACTTCTAATTGATAATCGATTGCTTCGAGAAATGTACAAATGAATTTTAATTGTATTTCCGGGAAATATGCAGTGCGATGGTAATTTATTATGAATGAATAAATCAGTAATTAGTCTACTGTATTTATGATTACGGTGTGTGGAAGAACTCAAATCCTGAATTAAATTTTTACCCTAACTTTTTCTGGACAACGATTTTTTTTTATAATGCATTTGCATCCCACAGATCGATGCTTCTTTATCAGATCAAGCTGTTTTTTCGATTATTTTATGATTTTTTCAACATTTTTTGTATTTCGCATTTTTACAATTTAAAGCATATCCCTGCTAATTACTAACTAATTACTTTTGGTTGAATTTTATTTTATTGCATGTTTAATTTATTTCTGATTTTATTGGGTTTCCCATGACCTTAAATAGGCACGGCCGGAATATTCGGGTTGAAATTGATTTTTAGGCTATGTTTTGAAATTCAGTTTTTGCAATTATTTTATGCTTTTTTTACGTTTTTTGTATTTGACTTTCAGAATTTAAAGCATATCCCTGCTAATTAGTAACTAATTACTTTTGGTTGAATTTTAATTTAATTTTTTTTGAAATTTGCCATTCCCTCCCTTTTCGCCTTCGATGGGCCAACGATCGCGTGGCATTGGCATTTGACCGAGTAATGGAAAGAAAAGGGGACATGAAAAATTGGGCACGATTTGAAATGCCGTGGAAGCGACGCGCAAAAAGATACGCGGAAGAGATTTGAAATGCCACGGATGCGACACGCGCAAAAAAGAGCGGATGCGACGCGCGGTACCATTACATCACTGTTGGGTGAACTGTGTATGTAGTTTCCCAAACGCTAACAAAATGTTTGAGATATTTTCATTTGCAGTTTAGAATTTAGCTAGAAATCATAAAAGTTACATCAGAATATCTGCATATTTACTACCTAATTTAACTGCGATTAAAAAAGAAGCATTTTTCATTGTCAAGGGTGGGGGACGCACTTTCAAAAAAGCTGTGTTCACGGATCACGAAAAAAGAAATGAAATTCACATTCGCAGAGTTTGCACTGACGCTGTTTCAGTTTGGCGAAAAAATGGTGCGAGGCGAATGAGAAATTCAGTGAGAAACTGTTCTTTTATGCAGTCGGTTCCAAATTAGAGCGCCAAAAAGCGAATTTTTGAAAATTTGGATTTTCGACTTTTTGTTCGAAGTCGAGCAAATATGATCGTGGAAATGAAATTTGGAAATATGAACATTGAAGGCATTGGCACCATTTCAAATGTATCATTTTAGAAATTTTCAGACAAATAAAAATGCTTTTTCGGTGGGTGGACCCCTCCCCGATTCTCCAATATTGTCACGGAATTTTCGACCCTTAAAATGTGGTTTCTCTTGGAGGAAAAAGCTTTGTTTCATCAGGAAATTCATTGACGGACCCCTAATTCTCCAGTATTGCTTTGATTCGGGTTTTACAACCTTGAAATTGCTTTTCCCGGAGAGAAATTGAAGAGGCAAATCAAAAAACAACAAACAACAACATGAATTGTGAGTTTATTTCCATTTATTTTACAAGACGACTAATATGAACATACAATGCAATACAAATACAATACATATTGTACAGAGCATACACACACAATAATATCACTTGGCTTTCGAGTTCATCCGCTTGTATCACGTGGCTTTCGAGTTCATCCGCTTGTATCACGTGGCTTTCGAGTTCATCCGCTTGTAGTACAGAAGGAATGCGTGCTTGCTCTAAAAAGGGGAAAACAAATTATTATTTTTTTCATTTGAATGGTCGGGAACGAAATTCTCACAACGGGCGAAGGAGCGCTGCCGCACGGAATGCATGCTTCGTCGTCGAAACTCAGCCACTCCCGATCAGTGCTGATCAAATTGATCACGGACGATGTGTAATGGCCACTGTTCAGCCGACCGCTGTGATCCTGAAGGGGAATGGTGAAACATAATTAGTGTGATTAGTGACAATTTTAACCAAATTTGATCACTCACCGTTATGCCGTAGAGACTGAGTGCTGTGTTGTGATGCGGAGACTTCTCGTGGAGAAAGGGCGCCAGGTCCAACTCAGCCACATCAAACGTTACTTCGACCTGAAAATTGTTTAAAAAATCAGTGAAAATTACGCTCAAAAAAAACCCCGACGGAAACTTACGTTATTTTTGACGTAGTGTCCATCATTCAGCGAAAATCTCTTCAAATGGACGATCAGCACCTTCGGGATCTCCCAAATTTTTGTGCTCCGTGTCGCCGGCTGTTTGCTTTTGCACTTCGGACAATCCCATTTATCCTCGAGACTCTGAAAAAGGGAGGGGAAATGGGATCAGACACAAATTCAGGCTGAGGTGCTGCTCACTGCTGATGAAAAGTGCGCCTCCAGGCAGTCCTTGAGCGTCAGGTCGTCGGTGTTGGTCGGTAATTCGAGGCTGAAAAATTCAAAGGGAAATTCAAATTATGGAATTTCTTTTGGGTCTGTGAAAAACTCACCTTAGTTGGTTGACGACCTCGAAGCGAACACTCGTCGTATTGCACGTGCTGCATTGGACCATGGAGATGTTTGTCAGCTGAACAAAAGGGAAATGATTAGAAATTAGCGGCGGACAAACAAAATGAATGATGGCTCCAAACTCACGTTGAACAGATCGTTGACCGGCGACGAAGAGAACAGTTTCGACCTCTCATTGAAATCCGAAGCGCTGGCGCCCAAATCGGTGTCGTCGTAGTTCTGTTCAAACGATTGTCGCTTGTTGACCTGAAAATGGGGAGGGGGGAGGGTGAAAAATGGAACATAAAATCGCAAAACTCACCCGGTTGGTGTCCTCGTGAAGCGCGTCCAGCAGATAGAGTTGAAATTCTTGGGCGTCGTGCTGCTGTCGGTCGGCCATTTCGGTGTTGACACGGCGAGCGAAGAATTCCTGGGGGAAAAAGGCAAAAATTTGATTAGAATGGATTGATCAAAGGCACAGTCACTCACCAGGAAGGTGGTGGGCCGAAGTGCGTTGAACTTGCCAGACCAAATCAGGTCGATGAGCGCAGAGAATGAGCCGGAGATCATCCCATTCGTGCCAAACGAGTTGTTCCTGAAAAGGGAAACAAAAAATGAATTTTATGAAAATTCGAAGACGGCGCTCGGCTCCCCCCTCCTGACGCACCCATTGACGAATCGCTGCGCGCTCTTTTCTTGGAACAGTTGAGAAAATCCGGGCGTATGGAACAGTGGCTGAAGAGTGGCGTTCATGAAGCACGTATTTCCCATATTGAAGAGGCCAGTTTGTCCGAGGGGCTGAAAAAATGAAAGAATGAATTTAAGCCAAGTTTTTTTTTTCTGGCCAAGTCAGTCCCCCGAAACCCACCGTTTTCTTCCACTCCGAATCGCTGGCGATCCTCTGCGCTGACATGGCATATGCGCTCATGAAGAAGTTGCCGGTGCCATCATCAGTGCTGAAAGAGGAGAAAGGGACGCGATTCATCAGACTTAAACACAACAACAAAATGGGGAGTGCATGCAATTCACTGACAGAGGCTGCGCTGGTTGTCGAGTTGGAACAAATGGCGCTGGTGACATGGTCGGATGAGTTGTTGGCTGTTCCGTCACGTCGTCCGAAGTGGGCAGTGCCTTTCGTCTGCGCGGATGGGGAGGGCCTGCATGGTTGCCAAAGTTGCCGTCCGGAAGCGGTCGCCCTTGACTCGAGGCAGTCATGTCTTATTGGCTACAGAAAATGTGAAAAAAAATGCGTTACAAATACACAACAAGTGGTGTTGAATGTAAAGCAGCAATAGGGTAAGAAAGAAAACATGGAGTTTGAATTGACAGCGAAAGGAGGGCACGACGGGTGGGGGGGGGGGGACGGTAGGTGTCAATGGCATTTGGCCAACTGCGATTCTGAGACAATTTTAAGAAGCCATCACTTTTTTCTTTGTTGGTAAAATCAAACAAACTTGGTATCATCCGAAGGCTCTAAATGTTTCGAAAAGATATTTGTAAGCAGTTTTGGAAGCGATTAAGCAACCCACCAAAAGTTAAAGCCTGAAAAAAGCAGAAAATTCAGAATTTTTTTGTATATTTTTTTTACGAAATGTTGGTTGTGAATTTGGTTTGACTGTTAGAGCCGGTTAAGGTCTTTAGAATGATGCCAAGTTTGTTTGATTGGACCAACAAAGAAAAAAGTTATGGATTCTTTAAGTTGGCACAGACGCGCAGTCGCACGATTCTGGAGGGGGGGGGAGAAGTGAATAATTAGGTTACTGGTAAAGCAGCGGTGTTTCAAGAGCAGAAAATGAATGGGCAACAGATTTTGACAGCAGCGAATTGTCGAATGTTTGGAATAGGTAAATGAGAACAATGGTAAAGAAAGGGAAAAACAGCGCATTTATAGAGCAAAATCGTGGAAGAAAAGAGCGAAAACTGACAAAAAAAAAAAAAATTTTTTTTGAGGCGGGAGGGATTATAAAAGGTCGACTCATGACCTAACCATTGCCATTTTATTCTGTATGGGCGCCGGTGGCTCCATGTTAAAGACAGTGAAATTAAAAATCCAAGAAAAAATAACATTTTATGTTTCCACGACTACATTTCGCCAACTTGACATTTCGCCAACTAACCCAAAAACATTCATTTCGCCAACTCAGCCAAAATCGGACATTTCGCCAACTGACATCTTGCCAACTTTACATCTCGCCAACCGACATCTGGCCAACATTCATTTCGCCAACTCAGCCAAAAACATTCATTTCGCCAACTCAGCCAAAAACATTCATTTCGCCAACTCAGCCAAAAAATGACGTTTCGCCAACTAATTTCGCCAACTAGTTTTAAATTGATTTTTAACTATATAATGATTAAAAAATTAACAGAAAAGCACACCAATGCGAAGAAATCTTTATAAAATAAAATAACAAAAAGAAAGGGAAATAAAATCTAAAATTGTTCGAATTTAATTTCCATCGGCATCATCAGTTTCTTCACCACTCTTGGCTTTTGCAGACTCTCAAGTATTTCACGTACAGCTGGCATTTCTTACTAAAATCTGAATTACCTTTTTGTTTGGTTAGAAAAGAACTTATAAAAATGAAAGGAATACTTAAGCTTTGATTGATGCAATTCTTTCGTCTTTTTACTTTTTTTTCTTTACTTTTTTTTGACTACTTGGCGAAATGTCAGTTGGCGAAATGTCAGATTTTGGTTAAGTTGGCGAAATGAATGTTTTTGACTGAGTTGGCGAAATGGCATCCCCACAAAGTGTCCAAGCCACGAATTGTCCAAGCCACGAATTGTCCAAGCCACGAAATGTCCAAGCCACGAAATGTAGCCACGAAATGTCCAAAAGAGTAAAAAACCACGAAATGTTCAAAAGTCTAAAAAGCTCATAAAAACCCGGAAAACGGGTCTAATTTAGGGTTTTCGGGGTCACTGAGTAAGAATACGACCTTTATATAACCCATTTCCTAATCCTAGACCCACACGAATAAGAAAAAATCTCAAAATTTGTTTAAAATTTATGCTTTTTTTTACTCCAAATTTTTCTATTCATTGATCGAACTAATGATTCCTAATAAACTTGAAAGTCTACAAAAAAGTCGGAAAAAGCGTTATTTGTCCGACATTTTGAACACAACTGAGGAGGCCGTGAATTTGGGAGTGGAACTCGTCGAACCGAATGATGTGAGAACTTCTGACAGCGTTGAACAACCGAATTTGAAAGAGGCTGAGGTCTCAACAGTGACTTTTGAGCGCGGAAAAACCAATTTTGGGGGAGATTGCCTATGGTTCAACGGTATGTTTGAATTGCCGCAAAAAATTAATTTTTAAACTATTCAGGGTTTCGATTCACACACCACTCAGGAAATCGCTGGAGATGCACAAATCGCAGTTGCTCAGCTTATGTAAACATCACAAACAATGGCGAAACCGGAGCTAGTGGAACCTTGAGTCAAAGAAAACACAACCACCTGCCAGCACCTCAGAAACAACAAGTTTGTTTAATTTAAAATAATTCATTTTTATTTTATATGAAAGGCAGAGTCAAAGCGGCAGAAAATAAAAGAAAGTGTCCTGGCCGAGCCATGTCTGAAGCCGACACGACTTTTGTCAAAAGTGAGGCGATCAGCAACGAATGAAGCATTTGTGGCCATGAGTTCCAACAATGCGTTGACTGAAATGATGCGGCGTGAGAAGAAAAAATTGTTGGGAAACGTCGATGTGCAGGACCCACTGGCCTTTGTCATTCCTGCAACGTTACGCGAAAAGGGCGGTGAGGACATCGTCTTGTATGACAGTCGCAATGTCAGGCAAGGCGAAAAGGACGTGGTCCTTATTTTCGGCAGCGTTAAGGTACATTTTTTGGCTATAAAAATTCTGTTTTTCAATACATCCTGCAGGACGCGCTCATTATGCGAATTTTAGCGGACGCGTCGTACAACAACAACGGTGAAATTCATGACCTTATGACGGCCCTCGGTCTACAAATTGAAGGATACGCAGGAAAATTAAAAGATTTCGAAAATTTTGATGATTCGATTGTTCATGTTCCATGATGAATTTTATTTAATAAATTTATTCACTTTCAATGTATGAAGTTTAGTGTGCCTAGAGCCCAGAGATATAATTCGAATGCTTACAAATAGAATTCGGATCACCTAGGAACCCTAAAACTTGTTCGAATTTTGATCAGCGCCCTTTGACGAAGCCTTGAATTTTTTTTTGCTATTTTATGTTTATATCTGGGTCTAGGATTAGGAAATGGGTTATATAAAGGTCGTATTCTTACTCAGTGACCCCGAAAACCCTAAATTAGACCCGTTTTCCGGGTTTTTATGAGCTTTTTAGACTTTTGGACATTTCGTGGTTTTTTACTCTTTTGGACATTTCGTGGCTTGGACAATTCGTGGCTTGGACATTTCGTGGCTTGGACATTTCGTGGCTTGGACATTTCGTGGCTTGGACATTTCGTGGCTTGGACATTTCGTGGCTTGGACATTTTGTGGGTCAGCGATTTGGTGGGGAGGTGTCATGTATGAGGACTCAAATGATGGGACTCAAATGGCCATTTCCTATTTGCCCTGTTAATCGTCAACTGCCAACTGTCATTTCTGTCTATTTAAATGGTGTCTTTCCAATCCTTTCCCCACACTCTTCATTCATTTATATTATTTATTGTTTTTATTACCACATGAATGCTCATGTGCAGGCGCAAATTGGCTTTAATGTTGGAATATTTAACGCGGTAAGTGCTTTAGGAGTTACGTAATTCTTGAAATATTCGATTGAATATTTGTAAAGAGATGCTTTTCCCAATGTTTCATTTTTTAGAACCTGGGAGGTTCCCTCCGTTGGAACCAAGCTGAAGCACAGAGATTGGCAAGGGACGCGCGGGCTGATCGGTGCCATCGACAACGCGATGAACGAAACGCGGCAGTTCAAAATGCTCGTGGGAGGACTGATCAGAATGCAGCAGCACGACGAATTGACTTGCGTTTTGCACGCGAAGAAGCACAGCGTTATGTGGTTGAAGCTGAAACCATCGCAGAACAAGCGAGGGACAGACGGCGGCACGCGGAGAGGCGTGGAAAGCAGAGAAATGAACGAATTGATGATTTCCGTCGTCGGATCAACGATTTGCGACGGGTTGAAAAGCGAGCAATTGCACAAGCAGCGGAAGCGCGGCGTCGCTTTGACCGAATCGCTCGTGTTCGTGAGCTCTAACCTTGTTCATTTAAAGTACATAATTTCAGCAGAGACAGCATTGAGTTGGAAGAAAGATGGGAGCCATTTACTCCGCCTCCGTTCACTTCGTTTCCCACCGCTTCGCCCACTCGAATTGCGCCTTTTGTGGTGCCAACAACGGACTTTGGCACGGGCACCGTACGACCTCCGCCACACGTCACTCCGCCTTCGGATTTGACATCGCTGTTCACTTCCACAGTCATTTCGCCACGGACTCGGCCCAAGCCGTACACTCGGCACAGCGCAACTGTTCCATGGGAGACCGGCATTCCGAAGTGAGTCTTGCCATCAAATTATTTAATTGATTAATTATTAGATAATTAATTAGTCCTTCCAATTTAGCATTTTGGTCCATTCTTCCTCCACCACAACAGTGCAGCCGTTGCCCTCTTTTGAGCTTCTGATCGTCGGCAGCAAAACGCGTCCCTTCTTCGATCGGCGCCTTGGCCGAATCACTGAACAAACGGACGATTTGCTGTGCGATTTCACCCACACTTTCCCGTGCCTTTGGGGGCCGAGTCGGGCCGATGGGCAATTGTGCACAAAGGTGGCCAAACTTTCTTCTTCTCCCTCACTATCGCTCATTTATCTTCTCTCTATCTATCTCTCCTCATTATCTCTCTCGCTCTCTCCTCACTATCTCTCATCTCAATTATCTTTCCTTCCTTCTTTCTCTCACCTCTCGGGATGCTTCTTCATTATCCCGAATTGCTTTTGCTTCAGGTGCAATTCCGTCGCTTGACCAGGAGTTGGACTCGTCCGAGGAGGAGTCGCCCCAGTACCCGTCTATTGTTGTCATCCAAGGCACGGCGATGCTCAGCAGCGACCCGTTGCGCTGTCAGTCGGGCTCGGGAAAAGTAATTAATGCCTTTAATGAGATATTGTACTCGTGTAATTCACAGGCTGATCGGCTGATTGAACAAGCCACGCTGAATGATAATCTGTGCCAGTGTTATGTCGGGTGGTGCCCGTTTTGGTGACAGAACCTGCACATCTATCACATTTCTATTTCGCCTTGTTTGAATTCTATTGTCACATTGCATCCTTTTCCAATTTGCACTTTTGATAAAGAAATATTATGAAGGGTTCGTTCTGATCTTGTTGGTCCAAATCGTCTTCTGATTTATTGGAATAGGCATTTATATCAACAATATGTGGACGGATGGAAATTGTCAATGTCTCGTGGTCGAATAAAACAATCGCAAATCATTTGTCGTCGTCGTCGTTCACGCCTCGCTGCTGCCACTCTTCTGTTCCTCGTTCGTCCCTTCCTTCTCCCCGCCATTTCCGTCGTTGTCGCCCTCCCGTCCTCCGTCGTCCTCTTTGCCAACGCCGTCACTGGCACTTTCCTTTTTGTCGCTGTTTTTGCCCTTTTCGCCATCATTCGCTTTGAACATGCGACGGCCTTTGCGAGTGACGCCGGACAGAGAGAGCGGCGGACCATTTGCACTGTCGTCGCCGGCACTGACCACCGCGGGCACCGAAGCGACGGCCGACTTGGCTTTGTTGTTCGGCTGATGGGAAAAAACAAATTTGACGGGGAATCAGCCGAAGGCAGGACACTTTTGGACAGACATAACAAGTCCATCAGAAGTCAATTTTAATAGCCAGGAAAATGATTTGTAAGAGTGGGGACCCATTTTAACACTGAACAAAACCGCGCCAACGGGGCGCCGAAATCTGCCGGCGATGAACATCCGTCCGGCGGAATTGTTGGCATTGGCCGGCAACGGCTGACTGCGCGCAGTGTTGTTGTGTTGGATGGCGGTGCCCACGCGAATTCCACCGGGCCCCGACACAGCGGCCGCTTCCCTGCCCTTCTCACCATCGATGACGTCGAATTCTACCTGAATTCGGGGATCGTTGTACTCCCCTGATTCTCCGTGTCCCAATCCCTCGGTCGACTCAAAATCAGTCCGACTCACCCGCTGGCCCTCAATCAGCACGAAGTACATATTGACTTTGCGAACGATGGATGATGCGTGCAGAAACACATCTTGACCTCCGTCATCCCGCGTGATGAACCCATAACCTGGACAAGAAACACAACCGTTCTGGTGAATCAAAGTGCGAGAAAATGTGGGTACTTGTAGTTTTGCTACCCCCCCCCCCCCATAAAAATGTCATGGCCCGACAATGGAAAGCACTTTTCAAGGGTAGTTTTAGGCGCTGATCAAGAATCTGACGTCAAAACTTCAAAAACTATGATTTTAAATTGATTTTGTCAATGATTTTTCGAAAAAAGAAATAGCGAGTCTTATCATATGTCAATCTGTCCTATAGTGGTGAGTAATCGAATGATACTCTTTTCAGCATTCTATGATGTCTCTATCAATCATGATAAAAATCATTGAAAATCATAGATTTTTGAAGTTTTGACGTCAGATTCGTGATCAGCTCCTAAAACTACAATAGAAAAGTGCTTAAAAACACATTAGCTCGGGAATCTTCATTTAACCGTGGCTTAAAATTCTGCTGATTTATCAGCATTTTGCTGCTGACATATGCTGATTTTTAAAAATTTTCAGTTGGGAGCCCTGCTTTTTTTAATGCCTTTGTCCGTCCCTAAGCGCTGCCCGTCATTTCGTCCCGCGTCGTTTCGTCCCGCGTCGTTTCGTCCCGCATTGTTTCGTCCCCCAAGCCAAATTAGTCGTTTCGTCCCCAAATTTATTTTAATTTTCAAAAACGGCGAAGAAGTCTAATTTTATATATAAGTCTATAAATAGTTTTTTATTAATTGAACAACACAAAAAAACATTGAAATGAACAAATCCTAAGGGATGACTTCAGCGATTGAATCTTCCACTCTTTCAGTAATTCAATTTTCCTGCAATTCCAGCATGGAATTGGAAACAGTGCCGACGGACATAGAGGCTCTTACCAAGGGCGGACTTAAAATTTAGAAAAAAAATGAAATTTTGTGAAATTGGCTGTGACTTGCTGCAACGTGACGATTCATTCAACGAGACTGCACCAACTTGTGGTCGGATGTGACGGATGAAAATGATGTCCCAGCGAGTGCTTAAGATGCAAAAGCCGGATATTCCGTTGTCGGTTTTGCTGACATTTTTACACGTACATACGTACAGGGCAGTCACGCACACTGCATCTCCACAATCATTTTGTTTGTGCGTAAATCATCGGAACCTAAAAACGAAAAATTCCTTGAAAAACAAAAATTTTCTCACCATTAAATCAAATGCAAACACCTCGTCTTTTCGGTTTTCCAAGTTCGAGATGCCGTGTTCTTCAAAATCATCGGCGCGGTCGTTGTTTTCTCGTTTTGTTGACTGTGACCAGCAGCAGACTGCGTCTCTTTTTCTCCGTCATTATTATTCAAAACTTTGCGCTTACGACATTTTGAAGATTTTCAATTTTTTTACGATCCATCATACGTCTAAATTCGTAAATTTATGCTGTGTTAACTAAACTCGGAAAAAATTTTAGTGGTAACACTTTAAAAACTAAATATTTTATAAATAAAAAGAAATTTGGTGACGAAACGACTAATTTTGGCTTGGGGGACGAAACGACGCGGGACGAAACGACGCAGGACGAAACGACGCGGGACGAAACGACGCGGGACGAAACGACGCGGGACGAAACGACGCGGGACGAAATGACAGCGCGCCGATTTTCACCAAAAAATGCCAATTTTGTAATTAAAAGCCATGCGACTTTTTTTCGCTTTAAAAACGCTTTTTTTGCGGGGCCCTTCTTCCAAAAATTTTGGAGGACAGGGGACCCGGCGGCGCCGATAGGTGCCGCCGGGAAAAATTTGTGATCTTAATACGATTTGTTAACAGATTTTTGTCCAAAAAATGACCAAATTTTGTCATAAATTTTATATTTTTTTGTAATAGTGACATTAGGCTAGGGTTCGGACCCCGTGGGCGGGGGTGGCTTTTCACGGGGGCGGGGGATGGCGGGGGTCAGAGTCGCGGGGGCGGGGACGGGGGTTTGATTTGAATTAACTCCAAAAAAATTTTACAAAAAATTAATTTTTTATGAATGATGTGATGGCTCCACATTTCCTTTAGTCAATGTATCGCCTCAATTCAATTCCTTTTGGCATAAATTACACAGATTTTGTCTAAAGAATTACCAAATTTTAGAGATTTTTGGCTAATTTTTTAAGAAAAAATAGGTTTTTGGGGGGCCGGCGGTGCCTATAGGCCGCCTGGCGAATTTTGAAATTTAAGCTCGATTTCTAACAGATGTTTACAAAAAAAAATAAGATTTTTACGATAAATTTTTGTTTTTTTAATATATTAAATTATCATGATTTACTCAAGCAAAATTGGAACTCAGATTTGTAACATATTTTCCTGAGGCACATTTTTCCAAAAAAAAAACTTGGTGAATGTGCGAGCGTAGAGGTCCGGCGGTGCCGATAGGCGCCGCCGGGAAATTTTTTTGAAAACTGATGGATCTGTTAATAGATTTTGTCCAAAAAATGATAGGTTTTTGCAATTTTTAGAGAATTTTTTTAATAAGATTTACGAATTTTTGGGCGTGCGATGCCGATAGGCAGCGCCAGGCGAATTTTAAAATTAAAAAAAATAAATTAAAAAAGAAACCGTCAACCTGAATCGAACTCACGACAGAAAGTAATGTCACGGTTGATTCACTAACCACTACACCACACTACACATCAATGACCAATAATAAAATTAACTTTAATTCATAAAAAATTTGTCAAAATGGTTAAAAAAAATCAAAATTGTATAAATTTTTTGCCTTTTATCCATGAATACCGTATTTCCTCGATTATACGCCCCCCCTCGAATGGAAGCCCCCCCTCGAATATAAGCCCCCTTCGAATATAAGCCCCCCTCAAAAAAATTTTTTTTCAAAACTTTTGAAGTCAGAAACGTGCAAAAACATTGAACAATTTGTTTTAATAAAACATTAACAAAAAAAATTTTAGGAAACTTCTGCATCAATTTCTTCGTCGCTTTTTATGGATAATTTTATAATATTTATTTGTTATTTTAAATACTTTTAAAACACAAAAATTTTCTGAAAAAATAGTATTTTTTTAAAATTCATAAAATATTTTAGAAAGACTAAATGTACAAACGGGACCCACGCGTTTCGGCGCTCGCGTTTCGGCGCCAGCTCTTTCCACGATAGCTTTTTTCTTTGACATCCAAATACAACATTGTTGGTATCACTCGAAAGCTCTTAACATGCTCTATTAGCCTTTCCAAAAGCGAAAAGATTTTCAAGCCTGGAATAATTTTATTACGAAAAAACTTCAAAAATTTCGACTTTTCGCAATTTTCATGTATAACTTTTTTGGAAATTGTCTAATAGCGAAGCAATAGCTTAGAAAAAATTTCTGTTAATAAATTGCACTGGAAAAGATTTTGATGAAAATCACTAAAAAATTTTCAAGCAAATATAGAAATATTATACCCAATATATTTTTTGTTTTGTTAAAAATGGGTTTTTGGGCCATGGGTTCAAATCCACATGCCTGCAACATTTTTAAAAAATTATTTTTGGGGTTTCGAGTTCGGATCAAGGCTTTGGAATTGGGCAAAATGGATGCCAAGTTCTTGATTAGTGGTCCCAAAAACCCTAAAAAACATTTTTACAGGCAAGTGGATCTGAACCCATGGCCCAAAAAAACCATTTGCTTCCATCTATGATCCCGAATTCCAAAATCAGTTTATTTTTGTACTTTTTTTCAAAAGTCATAAAAATATAGAATAAACAGAAGCTTATAGAGGAAGAATTTCGTGTTTTTCAAAAAACCTTTTCAGAACAGCGCTATTAATTTTTTTTCTCAAAAAACGAATTTTTCCAAAATTTATGTAATAACTTCTTCATTTTGAAGATAGAAAATTCTAAAAAAGTATAAAATGCTCCAGATTTTTCTCTATTTTTAATGCTTTTTTGCACTTTAATTGATTCATTTAGAAGTGAATTATGAATTTTCAAACATTCGCCTAAATTTCCAAGGGCCAAAAAATGAAAAATCTTTTCAATTCAAAAATTTAGATTAAGATTTAAATTGTACCATTATGCAGAAAGCAAAAAATTTTAAGAATTTATATAGGGAAAGGGGTTGAACAATAAAAGCCCCCCCTCGATTGGAAGCCCCCCCTCGAATATAAGCCCCCTTTGGAGGGGGTTGAACAATAGAGCCCCGGGGCTTATAATCGAGGAAATACGGTATGTCATTCTTAGGGGTGTATTTTCACCCCCGTGCCCCCGCGGGGTGAAGGTCGCGGGGGCGGGGGATGGCGGGGGTCAGAGTTGCGGGGGCGGGGACGGGGGTGAGGCCAAAAAACCTGTCCCGCCCCCGGCGGGGGCGGGGGTGACGGGGGCGGGGTCCGAACCCTACATTAGGCCATAAAATTTTAAAATTATGAGTTTGTTTAAGAAATCAGAACAAATTTTGGTCGCTACCCCAAAATCAGAACATTTCTGACAAATCAGAACATTTTTATTTTATCAGATTTGGACCCTCCAAATCAGAACATTTCTGATAAATCAGAACAGATCACATCCCTGAGTTAAACACACAAATGCCATCAAAATTTGGACGCCATGCCATTACCCATAATCTCCAGAAAGACGACGAGCTGCTCCTGGTTGAATGACATCGAAAAAAGAGAGAAATTGTTGAAATTTTTACCATTGCCGTGAAGGGCTATTGAAAGTGGCAGCAGTTGGACGACAGAACGGAGGGAAAGGAAATGTGTAAATCGGACGAAATGGACGACGAGTAATGGCGAAAGTGTTTAAAAATGTCATTGTTCACTCCTTTTGGGTGGGGGTCGGTTTAGTCTGGCCGGTTTAGTCTGAGCCAAGTTTAAAGAATCATAACTTTTTTCTCAGATGGCCAAATTTTTTAATTTTGGAATCATTCGAAAGCCCTACATGTTTAGAAGCTTTTGATAAGCTATTGCTAAGCGATTGAACAACTTATAAAAAAGTTGCAACATGAATACTGCACAAAAGTCAGAATTTTTGTATATTTTAATTTATATCTTTTTTACATGTCGGTATATCTTTGTGATTTTTGATAAACCGATAGAGCTTGTTAAAAGCTTTCGAATGATACCAACTTTGTTGGATTTGGTTAACAAAGAAAAAAGTTATGATGCTCTAAACTTAGCTCAGACTAAACCGGCCAGACTAAACTGTCCCAGTCCGCTCCTTTTATGTGTACATTTTGACTCCAAAAACGACCCGTGTCAAAAAATTTTTTAATTCGTGTATAAAAGGAAAGGTTTTGCTCATGAAATTGTCACATTTTTTCCTGCTTTTTTGTGCCGTGCCGTGTTTCCCACTGATGTCCGCTTCGTTAGCCCGTCAATTGGTCGAACTTCAGACGAACCCGACCGATGGATTCGCTGTCCGTGGCCTCGTTGGCGACAATGTCGGCACTTTCTTTTCCCAATTTTTGCCTTCCTTCAATCGCTCCCCCCTTTTTTCAGATCTTCAAATGGCAAGTGATCATTTTTGGTCCGCCCGAATCGCCCTAGTGAGTTTGCTTGTGCCAATGAGACCACACATTTGATCAACCACAGATTTCCCCTTTCAGCGAAGGCGGCACCTTTTTGGCACAACTCGACTTTCCGATCAGTTACCCGCAACATCCGCCGAAGATGCGCTTTATCACTAACATTTTGCATCCAAATGGTAAACCTCGTCCGTGTTCACCATTCATTCATCATGCTTCTCCTCTCCCCTTTCCCCACAGTTTACAGGGATGGCTATGTGTGCATCAGTATTCTCCACCCGCCGGGCGACGGACCGCATGGCGTCGAGAGGGCGGCAGAACGTTGGCAGCCAGTGCACACGGTGGAGTCCATCGTCATCTCAGTCCAATCCATGCTGTCGGAGCCGAACTTTTTGAGCCCTGCAAATCTCGAGGCGCTCGTAAGACCATTCGATTCGAATGCGCTTTTTCAATGCTTCTCCCCCTACCCTTTATTTCAGCTGATGTTTCGCATCAATCCCCAGCGGTACAATGAGAGGGTAAAAGAATGCGTGAAGGAGTCGAACGTGGCGCTTGACAGTGATTACCGCGACAGTCCAACAAATGGAAGGACGCCGGGCGCAGTGAATGGTTTAAGATCGATCTAACACCCTGAAAACTCCTCTGTTGTGATCTTTTTCATAAGAAACTCGTGTGTATATTGTAAATAATACGATTCACATTCATTGTCTATTCGTTCTCATACATGGACGGTAAAAAACGAAAAAAATTGCCAAAAAATAATTGGCGTAAAACAAAACGCCAACACACGCAAAAACAAAGTATATGCACTTACACTGGTAAATGCCTTTTTTGTATTTTTTATTTTGATCAGCCATAATACGCTTCATTCCCAACAAAAATGAACAAATTTGGTATCTAAAAAAAGATTTTGAAAAGGAGAATCTTTTTCTAAGTGAATGCTAAGCAATTTGACATCTCAGAAAAAAGTTGTGCGAGTTTCAAATTTTTATCACGTTATAACTCAGGTCATTGACTGAAGATTTTAACCAAAATGCGAAAACTAATCATTTTTCTATTGGTTTTAAATTTCCTAAGTGATTTTGTACCCTTACAATGAAAATTGTTAGCATTTGAGAATTTGATGTTTTTCATGTGTTAGAGACATGAAAATAGTACGCCAAAATGAGAGAAAAAGAAATTCACAAAATTTTTCACCAAATAACTTTTGATTGAGCCTTATTTTTGTATTAAATTTCCTTATTAATCGATGCAGAATTTTTTTCTCTATAGGTTTGCAAAATTTGGTGCAAATTGTATGCATAGGAAAAAAGTTATATGGAGAGAAGTAAATGTTGTTTTTTACATAATTAAAATGAAGAGATAGTACGTAAAAGTGAGAGAAATAAAGATAAAAAGTAAATGTGACAGAACGCCAATTTTTTCCCATAATTATCCATAACATGTATCATCATTTTGACAAAAAATGCCTAACATTATAAAAAAAATGATTATTGAAACGAAAATTAAAAAACAAGACTTGCGAAGAAACAACAGACACTGTAAGAGTTAGACACTATTAAAAGTTAATGAAAATAAAAGTGAACAATGCGCCAATGAAAAAACAGACAGCTGAGGTTAGACACTATATGTTTTATCATTGTTTTTAATTAAATTTTGTATGCTTGTAACTTGGTCAATAGAAAACCAAAAGAAATTTTTTTGTGCTCATTTTGAAGGGAAAATTCTAATGAATATTTCCAATTTAAGCAAAAGTTTTAAAAAATTGTTTATTAGCAAAAAAATGAATCATGTGTTATTTTATGTGTTAGAGACATGAAATAGTGCGTCAAAATGAGAGAAAAAGAAAAAACTTTGTCCTGGGTCAAAAATTTTTTCCTAGGGTCAGATTTTCTTGAAATTTTGCATAGGCCCATAGTTTGACCCCCTCTATCGAATCACAGTTTATTTTTTAGCTGTCTAGTTTTTAACTCGAGATCGGCTCTTCAGTTTTTACAAGGGAAAATCTCGGCAAAATTTTTAAATTAGTGGGGTTTTTTGGCGTTTTGTCCTTAGGCATTTTTTGTCAAAATGATGATATATGCCATAAAAAGATTTATTGTCGCTTTTTTTTCTTTTTTACCGTCCATGCATATGTATGTATTTATTTGTCATTGATTTGTGAGTCATTAAAGTTTTTGTTCTAAAAAGCTGTGCAATCGGTTCGAGAGATTTTACTTGTGGGGTAGGTCTTTATCAGGACAACCGTGTTTCATGATCAAAAAATAATTATTAGTCCAAATGTGCTTTACAAATCGGGCTAATCGTAAATTTGCCCCCAACCGAATTTTTCAAAAAATTTAAAATTACGAACGTCCTATATTTTTCCAAAGCAAGTGTCCATCCTTTGGTTTTCGGAACGGCCAACGTCTGAGACAACTGCCAAGCTAAAAATTCGTGAAAAAGTCGAAAGATGCTTGAAATATAAATTTTAAGGCGCTATTTAAAAGGAGCACTATTTTGAAAAATTTTTCACTTTTTTTTACATAATTTTTTTTTTTTTGTTTATTTTGTTACAGAATTTGCTTTTTTACCAGATGGTACGCATTTCACGTTATTTAATAATTGATCACGACAATCTGCCGGTTCGGCCACCTTTTTTGGACGAAATCAATTTACGTTGGATTTACAAGCAGAATTCTGAGGAAATTCTACAATTTCTAGCTTATCATGGACTTATCAAAAATCAAATGGAGTGCAAGAAGTGTTTTAAGAAAATGTCATTGACAAAAAAGACCAACACAAAGGTTCATACATGTGTGAACAAATTTTTCGACTTAATGCTAGGGCTAAAGGAAAAACTATTATTAATGCTTTCTGTGATCCTCTTCGCCATAATTATACTTAAATTCGCCATAATTGTTTTGTTAATGCTTAATATTAATTATTATGTGTAAATAAATAAAAAAAATTGGTTCTTTTCGGTTTTGTGACCCCCCCTGAAATTTTCAAATAAAAAGTCATTTCTAGGGTAATTTGGGGCGCTGATCACGAATATGACATTTATTTTTCAAAATTCCGAATCCCGAACCCAGATTCGAACAAAAATTCTAAATTCATAAATTACAAGGAAAACATATTTCTAGGGGTTTTAGAGGTCGCTGAAAACGATTATGACATCCATTTGACCAAATTCGAAACTCGAACCCTGACTTGAACAAAAAACCGAGATTTAATTTACTAAAAAATTTTAAAGGTAAAATATCCATCATAGGTCCCAGACTCAAAATTGCATAAAAATACTTATAGGTTTTCTTAGGTGCTGAAAACGCCTAAACCATTAAAAAACTGCGCGGCAAAGCGTTTAAACCGGTTATTGAACCGGTTTAAAACTTGAAAATTTGAGTGAAAAGGGAGGCACCTAAGTTTTAAAAGGGTCAAAATCACACAAATTTGATTTAAATTCACACAAAATCAGTCTATCCGTCAGATTTTATCGATGGCTTACTATGCCATATTTTATTTACCGGATATACACATACAAAGCACATATTGAATAATACATACCAGGGATGGGCCGAGGTTTCGCTTTTCGCATTTCGCCTTTCGCATTATTCGCATTTTTTGGCGTTTCGCATTTCGCTTTTCGCATTTCGCTTTTTGGCGCGAAATGCGACTTTTACACCCCTAAGAATTGGATTAAATTCCCATAAAATTTTTAAAAATTTTACCTATAAATTGGCTAATTTTCAGTGAAAACCTGTTTATAAATGATCAAAATTTCCATTTTTTTCCCCGGCGGCGCCTATCGGCACCGCCGCGCCCCCAAAACTCCTATTTTTTCTTAGAAAATGGCCCAAAATCGCAAAATTTTGTAATTTGATGAAAAACTGTTCTCAGCGGCGCCCCAAAACTCTTATTTCTCATTAGAAAAATGATAAAAACCACAAAATTTGATCATTTTTAGTGAAAATCTGTCAACAAATTTTAATCAAATTTTCTAAAATTTTCCCGGCGGCACCTGCCGGTGCCGCCTGCCCCTCCCTCCCTCTTCCCAAAAAGTTTTTTTGGAAAAAGCGCGCCTCAAAAAAGCGTTTTATTGATTTTTAAATTTGGAATAAAATTTTAAAAAATGATTTTTGCTTTATGATTTTAACTATTAAAAAGTTGTAGAAAAAATTTCGCTTTTCGCATTTCGCTTTTCGCATTTTCGCATTTTCGCATATTTTGGCTTTTCGCATTTCGCTTTTTTTTTCATTTCGCATTTTTCAGTTTCGCAAATTTCGCTTTTCGCATTTCGCTTTTTATTTTTCAATTTGGCCCATCCCTGATACATACACATACAATACTGGGGCAAAGGTAAAGAACATTGGTCCCGAAAAATTTTTTTTAATTTTTTAAAATGATTTTTAGGGGTAATCTTAGGCGCTGAGCATGAATCTGACCTTATTTTTGCTCAATTTCGAACCCCGGACCCGGAGTTGTTGAAAACAATTAAGCGTGGTTAAAGTCGTAAACAAAAATTATGAATCGGGCGGAACCATTGAATAAGAAGGAACAATAAGAATAGACGGCAGAAACTGGAGCACATAGACTGACCCCTAGAAAATTTGAGCTAAGAAACTAACAATTTAGCCATGAATATTTGTACTTTTTGTGAACAATTTGAAACCAACGAGGATACAATTGCGTATATCATATTATTGTACAAATAATCAATCATTTAGCAAAATTTGCAAAAAAAATTTTTGAATTTTTTTTTAATGTTCGAATCATACATATTCACTATTGTACATAATTTGTTGTGTATATTGTATGTATTGCTTGTTATGTCTCCGCCGGAAAAATAAATAAATTTGATACGATTATTTGGCTCTCAGACTTCATATTTAGTCAATGCCGGTATTCATACATCAAACAAAAACTTAGTCTCAGAAATTTATAAATTCATAAAAAAATTTGCCGACAGAAATAAAAATTAAACACCAAAGCAGGTGACCGTGAAGAAAGGATGCATGTACATTTATTATTAATTAAAAATTATTATTTTTTGGCAAAAATCTTTTGAATTTTTTGAGATTTAAGGATCAAAATTCACTCGGGTTCAATTTAAAAAGCTGAAACGCATTAATTAAAATTAATTTCTTGAAGATTTTATTTTTTATTAAATAAATTGTCACAATTATTGCTATTTTTATTTTGAAACTTGTAAAAAATTAAAATTTTATGACAAAAAATGACGAAATTCTAATCACCAAAAAGTTAATCAGTGCATTATGATTGGTTCGAATTTTTGAATTCCATCAACATCGATAAACTTTAAAACACATTTAATGGAAAAAATGGAATTTTTATTATTTTTTCACATTAAATGATTTTGGTCTTACGTAATCTGAACACATTTAAGTGGCATTTTCATTTCAATTAAATTGAATTTTTTGTTTTAAAAATTTTGTCCCCATACAGAAGAGATGAAAATTTTGAAAATTTTACAAATATCATTCTTTTTAAAGTTTTAAACTCATACATATCAGGAATGCCACGGACTTCCGAGTTCCGGCTTCTGGCATTTTGGGGTTGAATTCCGATCTCCGACTTTCGAAAATTTTTGGGGCCTCGGAATTCCGACTTCAGAAATTTTTGATAAAGAGTCGGAATTTTCGGAATTTTTTTTTTGTTTTTTCAAAAATTAGCAATTTTTGTGCAATTTCTGTTAATATTATAAATATAGAACTAAAAACAGTTTACTATCACTTTTTACTTGGTTAAGAATTTTAAAATTTTGCCTATTAAATATTTATAAATTTTTTTATTAGATTTAAATTTTTTTATTATATTTTATATTTTTTGAAAAATTCCGAGTTCCGACTTCCGAAAAATTTTTGTGCCTCGTAATTCCATCCCTGATACATATTCAACAAAAATAATTTATTTTTTAGAAGAAAATTAACAATTATTTCATTCATAATTCACGACATTATTAATTCTACAAAAATTTGATTAATTTTGCCGTTTGTGTGGATTATCCATCCGTTGACTCAAAAGCAAATGCATAGAAATCCCAATCATTTATTGTGATAAAACAAAAACAATGACATTGCAAATTAAAACATATCAAACTTTTCGTAAAAATATTATCATTATTGAAATGTTAGTGATTTACTGTATGCAAAGCATACAGTACACTCAAAAGTTAACTGATTAAAGGCATCATACATATAAAAGGTCTAAAAATGTACGCGAATTGATCAGATCACTATCCAAAAATGGTAAAAAACTTTACAGTGGGAAATTGGAATATTGGGCCTCGAATTTTTCAGGAACATTTCATAGCCCCCTGATTCAAAAAAGATTTGTAGGGAATTTTGTGCTCTTTTCAGTGGTTCATTTTCAGGAATTCGACCAGGCTTCTTCTTGGAATTTTGAATTTTCCCCACTTCTGCCATTTTCGGGTGTTCAGATAATTATGATCTTGTAATTTTTTTGTAGATTGAAAATGGAAGATACAAAAACGACGGATAATGTAAAAAAATATGCTCAGGTCCATTGACAAAATCCGTCTCAGTCCGAATGTCGAGAAAACCAATCCCAATATTGACTTGGCAGACAAGAACTGGAATTTGAAAAATAAAATATTTATCATTAATTTAATTCAATTTTTTGTTGCAAAATTTTGTCTTTATACAGAAGAGATAAAAATGGCCAGTGGCAATTGGCGAAGGAGGTAAATTTATCGAAAATTTTCTCATAAATTTCATTGTTTATCGAATGTCATTTTATTTAAAATTCGACTTTTTTTCGTTTCACTTTAATCTAGGGTTGGACCCCCGACATTTCGGGGGTTTTACGAAAGTCGTCAATTGCACTTCAAATAAGATGGAAAAGTCCTTAAATGAGTTTTTAAGATATTTTTGTTCTGGAACTTTTTCTTTATCTTTTTTCCGACTTTTTATGAAAATTTTGCCCCCGACATTTTTTAGATTTCTCCTGCCACC
Organism: Heterodera glycines; assembly: GCA_004148225.2. NCBI lineage: Eukaryota > Metazoa > Nematoda > Chromadorea > Rhabditida > Heteroderidae > Heterodera > Heterodera glycines. Next base: position 4,553,097 of record CP049712.1, read on the forward strand.
CCGACAAATTTAGTCGGGGAATTTCCTCCCCAAACCCCGACCTTTCCAACCCCGAAGTCGGGGTCGCAACTTTATAATATTAGTTGGGAAATGGAAAGAGAGAGAGAGAGAGAATTGATGGGGTTATGATGATCCAGTAAAATTTGAACGCAATTTGTTAAAGAATATGCCAAAACTCACTTCTCACCGCGCGTTCAATCTCATTTGGGTCTTCGTAATCGACACGTTCGGCAAGGACTTTTTCCAATTTTTTGTTGAATATTTCGAGGGACGTCAGGCCGAGAAAGTCCGTTCCCGTGACTCCGTGATTAGAGCCAACGTAAAAGCTACATCCAATGGATGCGGATATGAGTGACAGTTCATCATCCAACAATTTCTTGGTCACTTTTGACAATTCCCTCTTGGCTTTTGTCAGCAATTGTTTCTGAAATTTAATGAAATTTTTAAACAACCCCCGAGGGCATTAATTATTATCCGTACTTTCTGTTCAATATTTATTTGACGTGCAAATTCTGTCTTCATCCAAACACATTGGATTTTTAGAACGAAATGGTCAAATGCCAATGCCACGCGATCGGTGGCCCATCGAAGCCGAAAAGGGAGGGAATGGCAAATTTCAAAAAGCAATTCGGCAGGGATTCGTTTTTTGGACATTTCCATTTTCAGGCAAAAATGGGCAAAGAAATGAGTGACCATTTGTTGAGGGAACACTAATTAAGACTAATTGCCCTTTACGCGTCCAATTAACAAAAGAAATTATTACCATTTAAGGTCATGGGAAAACCAATAAAATCAGAAATAAATTAAACATAAAATAAAATAATAACATTTAGCAAAAATTCAACCAAAAGTAATTAGTTACTAATTAACAGGAATATGATTTAATTTCTGAAAGTCAAATACCAAAAATGTAAAAAAAAACATAAGATAATTTTCAAAAACAGAATTTCAAAACATAGCCAAAAAATCAATTTCAAGCCGAATATCCCGGCCGCGCCTGTCGACAGCTTTTCGCCTCATTTATTCTGATCATATTAGCTTTTACCTGTTTTTCTTTTGGATTTTTTTTTTTACTTTTTAAGAAATAAAAAATTTCAAAATTACGGATTACGAATTACGGAAATTATGGCTTTTTTCGCCATTTGATGGACGGACACTCGATTTTATTTAAATTTCGACTATTTTTTTTGCTTAAATTTAATCCCAGAGGCTTCGAAAATTTAAAAACCGAGGAACTTAAAGTTGTGTCCACCGATTTATCTTGGTCGAACCACCATTAGGTGCCTTGAACCTTTGAAGTCTCTCTAAGTGGCGTTTTCCTGAGCATTTGACAAATTCGCGAGAGATATCCACTAAAACCTAGAAAAATCAATTATATGGAAAACTCTTATTTATATTCAAAATCTCAGAATTTGTCCTCCGTATTTATAGTGCTGGATAAATGATTTTATCCGGCTCAGAACAAGGCCAAGTTGGACGGCGCGGATGGCAAAATGACGCTTAGGTGGAGGACGCGTTGCCTCGTCATTCTAGGAAAGTGCCATTTGCGGAGGCAGCCCATTGTCGGGTAATCCGATGGCGACGGAATAATGGCATAGTTAAAGAAGAAAAGTACAATTTTTGGCAAAGAAATGTATGATTTTTTGTTTAAAATTAATTTTTTTTATTTAGTTGGAATTTTATTTCATTTATAAATTTTTCATCATTGTAAGCAAAACATTAATTGTTTATTTTATCTTTAAAAATTAATAAACAAATTAAATAATATTATTTTTTATATGAGGAAAGCAAACATTGGCAACTAAACCATTTCGGTAACATTTTCAATTTATTTCATTTTATTCAAAAAGTTTTGTAACGAATTTGTTAAGAATTTTTCGCACCAAAAAAAACATTGCATTATGAATAGTTCTAATTTTGCTTTTAATAAACTATAAAAACAAATTTTAACACCAAAAATGCTAAATTCTATTAAATTTTTCACAAATTAAAAAATCATTATTTAATTATATAATAATAATAATTTTGTCTTTCTATGCTCAAAACCAATTAAATGCGATCATTTTCAACAAAATATGATGCTTTTTCTTATTTAAAAAAACGTAAAACTTTCTTTGTCTCAACGCTTTCCCCGGATCTTCCGCTTCAAATCATCCCAATCCCAACATTGCCATCATTTCTTGGCCCCACTGCTCGTCGACGGGCCGAGTCCAGTGACAAATTTCGTTAACAACTTTCGCTGGAAGTGAAAACCATTCGCGACGGCGACTTGAGTATACAGAACTGAAAAATTGAATAAAACCCATATCAGAGCATGAAAATTCGAAAATTTCCAACAATAATGAAATTTTTTATGTTAAATATTTTTTTCGCCTAAAAAACTCACACTGAGCATCCCTCCATACGATCGGCATCTTTGTGCTCAGTTTTGGCCTCCATGATTGCCGAAAACTTTTCTTTGAAAATATCCTCCGGGGACATGCCGCTGGTGTCCATTTCTTGCACCCCGAAACTCAAAGGCAGTCCAAAATGACCGGCGATGGCATCCGAAATTTTCTCAAGTTCATCTGTCATCAAATTTTTCGTAGCCTTGGTCAATTCGCCCTTCGCGTTCCTCAGCATTTGTTTCTGAAATTTAATGGGATTTTAAGATCCCCTGAGGGCATAATCATCCGTACTTTATGCAATTTTTTATTGGCGCTCAAATTCTGCCCTAATCCAAACACATTGTATTTTTAGAACGAATTTGTCAAATGCCAATGCCACGCTGTGGCCCATAAAAGGCGAAATGGGAGGGAATGGCAAATTTCGTGCCGGGTCATTTCGTAAATTGCGAAATTTACAGTTTTTCAAGAAAAGTCGCCATAACTTTTCTTAAACACAACAATGTGTCATATGTTTGCTTTTGGCTTGCTCTATTAGCTTAATTTCAGAGAATTTCATTGAGTTTTCAGAAAGTTGTGACCAAAAATTACAGTAACTTTACTGAGAGTCAGTGAAATTTTCTGAAATTTTCCTTGCTAATAGAGCAATCCAAGAGATATCGAATAAACATGAAAATTATTTAATTTGGTGTGCTTAAGAAGAGTTATGACGAGTTTTTCTTTAAAAATTCGGCGAGTATTTCATTTTTTGGATTTTTCCATTTTAGGCAAATGGGAAACGAAATGGCCATTTTTGTGGCAAGATAATTAAGTGTCCCTTCAACAAAAGAGTTAAATAATTTCATGGAAAACCAAAAAAATCAGAAATATTAAACTAACAATAAAAAAATTACTTAAAGGACAAAACTCACGGATGATTCGATGGTTGCTACCATTTTCATAAATCAAATCAAGGATGATCAGTTGCGGTGCCAAAGTAAGAGACAAGCAATTGGAAAACGACGACCAAATTCAGTGCCAAAGTAAGAGATGAGCAATTGGAATGCCAAAATAGGCCAAGAATTGACGACCAATGCAATGCAAAATAAGCCGAGAAATGCAAAATAAGCTAAAATGAAATAAATAAATTACGATTAATGCGAACTGAGGGATTTGTTAACGTAAATCTGGAAAATAATTCACATTTGAGATTGAATTCTATCAATAAAAAATGCAAAAAAGGACGACAAATGGAAAAGGAAAAATTAGAAAGACATTTTCAAAAGAAATGGAAATTTCAGACGAATGAAAAAATGCATTTGTGTGGAAGAAGGCTTTCACCGCCACAAGGCAATGAATGAATGTTCTCTTCTCACCTTTACAAAAGGCAACAACACATTCATTCGTAAAGAAACATTTTCTGCAAGTGCTTTTGTTTTCCTTTATCTGATCGGCCAAGGAATGCGAACGGATGGATGGGTCGGTCGGTCGGCTGGCGGAGTAATCCTTGGCCAATACCGTACACACAACTCCAACCACAGTAATCACACCACACATTCACAGTACACCCACTACTTATCAAAATGCATAACCTAATTTCGAATAAAACGGAGAAAATAACAAAAAAAAAGTGAAAAAATGGATTTGCATCGACGCAAGGCTAAAACTGGCACAACTTTTGATAAAATTGGCATTATAGGTTAAACTCTCAATAAACTAATGTTATTTGCGTTGATCAGTGGGTGTATCCCCACAAAACGGCACACTGAGAAATTAAAAGTGATTTTGGTCCGATAAAAGTTAAATCAGATGTACTTAATTCATAAAAAAAGATAATTTGTCGAGAGTTGAAATTTGCATTTGCGCGTTGACAAAATTGATACTGTAATGGGTGTTGTGTGTACGGTATTGGCCAAGGATTTCTCCGCCAATCGACCGACCGAACTCCTTGGCCGATCAGATAAAAGACGCGCTGCCGCTGGAGGGATGGAAAAAGAAAACATTTGGAAAAAACATTTTGGCTTTTCCAAATTTAAAAGACGTTCTAAAATTTAATTCCCAAAAATTAATCAAAATAAAATTAGCAAAATTATTGTGACAAAAATAAGGATTTTGTCCATGAAAGAATGGTATAATAATATTCTTAATGAAAAGTTACAAAATGAAATAAAAAATTCAAATTAATTAAAAATAAATTATGCAACAAAATAAATATACTAAAATATGTTGGAGTCTTCTTTCTATTCCCGTGCCATTATTCCATCGCCGTCGGCATTGCCCGACAATGTGCCGCCTCCGCAAATGGCACTTTCCAAGAAAGACGCGGCAACGCGCGGCTGCAACGCGTCCTCCACCTTCAGCGTCATTTGGCCACCCGCGCCGTCAATTTGGCCTTGCTCTGATCGGAGAAAAAGAATCAGGCAGCATAAATTTGGATAGTTAATTCGGAGATTTTGGAGTATAACTCGGAATTTTCACTCGCGAGAAAATCTCGGAATATTAACCTCCCTTGCCAATTTCCACTGGCCTTTTTCATCTCTTCTGACTGGGACTAATTTTTGAAAGAAATTAATTATATTAAAGTGTCAATGTTTTAAATTAAATTCTGCCGTTTGGGTGGGGTCTGTATCGTTTCGGCGCCGCCGTTTCGGCGCCAGCCCTTGTTTTTGGACTATAACTTTTTTCTTTGACAACCAAATCTAATAATCTTGGTATCATTCTAAAGCCCTTCAGAAGCCCTATTAGACCTACAAAAAACCAAAAAAAAAATTTGACCTGTAAAGAAGTTATTAAGAAAAAATCACAAAAATTTTGACTTTTTTGCAATTTTCAGTTAGAACTTTTTTAGTAAGCGACTAATCGCTAAGCAATTGCTTAGAAATAGCTACTAAACATGTTCAGCTTTCGAATGATACCAAGATTGTTAGATTTGATCGACAACAAAAAAAGTTATAGTCCAAAAACAAGGGCTGGCGCCGAAACGGCGGCGCCGAAACGACCTAGTCCCCTTTATTATGTCGGACTTTGCTATTTAAGTGTTGTTTATTTGATTTTTGCGCATGAATTCGTCCATAAAATTTTATTACGTTCTCCGAAGAATGTTTAAAACGGCTTTTGGGTTTAATTACATTTTGCTAATTTTCAGGACTTTTTTGGTTTATTTTATGCTTTTTTTGGCATTTTATGTGATTTTTAAATATCCGTTTAAATGAAATGAATAAATGAGAATTTAAAAGTGTCAATCAGTTAGAACCACTCATCAGTTCAACGAAGACTTTTCTCATTATTAGAGTTAATATGGACTAAAAATACAAACCAAAATGGACATAAAACATGGACTTTACCAAAAAAAATGGATTTAAACCTTGGAAAATGCAAAATTTTTATCAAATTCTAGCTTCAATGATTGCATTTCAAGATTTTTTTGTAATAATCTCATTCTTTTGTCAGTGAAAACTATTCTTAAGGTTATGTGTTTCGCTTTTTTGCATTTTTCCTGTGAAATCTTTAATTTATTTCTGATTTTATTGGGTTTCCAATGAACTTAAATGGTAATTTCTTTGTTAATTGTACATAATTTTTAAAATCAAAAATTCTCGTCAAGAAAATTTAAAAAATATTCATAAATAATGCCCAAATAATTGCTATGTTTTTCAAAATCTTCCCTCTCTTGATCATTCTTCAATTGTTTATCATCATCCATCAGCTTTTAATCATTCATCATAAATTTTTCGCTGGTAACCTTCAAAATAAAAAAAGAATAATTTAATTAATTTTTTTCTCAAAATAAATCGCCTTTTTGAGCTCTACATCATCTTTGTATGTTTTTACGTCCAACTATTCGTTTTTGTAAATAAATTCCATTGTCACCGAATGGGAAAGTTCCTTAATCCCCTCTGCTATTTGGGATGAGTGACTGATTAATTATCATGCAAAATTCATTTTATTATACCTATTTATTCTTTTTGACGGGCGAAATTAATTTTTAGTTCGTTCATCAATTGTATAAATTTGGATATCTAATAACCAGGGAACGGATTTATATTGTGCTAAAAGCTTCAAAAAAGGTCAAAATATGTGCCAAAAATTGCTCAAAAAATAAGTGATTTTATCAAAAAAGTCATTTGTATAGCTACTGCATGCATTGGATTCGAACCTGGGACCCCCTTTTTGTGACAAACTCACAGACCACTGAGACGAAAAATCCAACTAATTTTCGCTTGGAGCCAGAAATTGACCCGTTAATGAGGCAAAATTCACATATTAATTCATTCACTCATTAACTGTAATAATTTGGATAATTGGTTTTTTCAGTTTAGTTCATTTCTTTTTCATTTTTGTTATTACCAATTCATAAAAATGTCTGACAATCCGAAGGAAGCAGAAAGAAAAATGGAAAAAGCGATGTAATAATTAATCTAAATTTGAATGTCCATGGCTAATCATTTTGCTTTTTTAGCTTCATTTGCGGCGATTGTTGGTTGGAAGTGTTCGATTTTCTGCCGCCCTCTCAGCTTGGCCTCGAAATTGCGCTGATCAGTCGCCGATTTGACTGCTTCGTTGAGGAACATTTCAAAACGCGCAAATGGACATTGGCGAACGAAATTAAAATTAGAGCAGTAATTGGGCAGAATGGTGCAATTGAAATGGGAATTGTCAATTCCGATGGAAAAGCATTGCCAATCCCACAAATTCCGTTGCCGAACAAAGTCATCGGATTTGGAAGCATTTTTATCCAGTAAAAAAATGAATTTTTGTAATGATTTGTGCCAATCACAATTTCATTTAATTTTCAGCTTCATCGACCAAAATGTGCTCACTTTTCTTCGCCGTTTTCACCGTTTTTTCTCCGTTTGTGCAACAAAATTGTACATTCTCACTGAGAATGTTCGCATTTCGGAGTTTGTTATGCGCAACATTTGGCCACTGTTCAAGACACCATTCATGTGATGTGTTTGAACCCCATCGCTTTTCGTCAAATGCGTCAATTGGCCCCGTCAATGCTAAACGATTGTCCATCACTTCGCGTTGTTTTTTTCGATGGTGGCATTTTGCCCGAATTTCCGCCCGACGACAGTGCCAATGCTTCGGATGGCCAAGCGGTGGCCAAATGGCTGTTCACGCCTCGTCCCGACTTAACGAAGATACTCGGCATTGAGAATTTAACTGTGGACCAATTGTTGACAACAGTGGAACAAATCAAAGCGGTGATTATTTGATTACTCAAATTTAATTCATTTTTTAAAATATTTTTTTGTCTTCTTTTTAGGCTTTTTCCTCTGCTTCTTCTCCTGTCAATTTCAGCATTTCTGTTGACTTTCCGTCGTCCTCTCCGATTGATTCTGTTGTGCCATTTCAATTAACCAACGAATTCACCGGGGAGCAATTGGTACTGTTACAAGAAAATGCATATGGTTTTGTGCTCATCCGTTGTCCAATTGTGCCCGATGATAAGAAACGGCAGAAGTTCAAGAAGGAATTGGGCGACCGATGGAACCAAATGAAAATTGGCTTCATAGACCAAGGAGTTGACAACGGGTGATTAACAATTTTAACAAATCCAATGCTTATTTTTGTTTTTGTCTTCAGTCTTCTCGGTGGTTCCTCACCTGGGCCGAATGGTCAGCAGAAACAGCAAAAAATGAAATGTATGATTATTTGAAGTGATGTTGGAACTTGCCATTTAAATGTAATGTAGTCGTACATAATGTATTTGACTTTGCTCATAAATTCATAAAATGAGTTTGTTTTACCAATATTTTGAAAAAAACGCATAGGAAACGGCCCCCATCAGCTAAATTGGCCTTTTTGACTCCCTAAAGACCAGAAAATTTTCCAAAAAATGATTTTTTAGCAAAATTTTCATGAAAAATATTGAATAAATTTAAATTTTCTCAAAAATGGCTAATTTATGTCAAAAATAAGCGAAAAATTTAGTGTATCTGAGGAATTTAATTTTAAGAAATTATACCCATAATTTGGAAGAATTTATATCCATATTTTTGTCATTTTATGTCCATATTTCGCGATTCTTGGTCCAGATTTTATGGCCATACTAAATATTTAAAATTCTCACTTTTGTTCCTAAATTGATCAAAAAAAGCTAAATTTAGTCAAAACCATTGAAATATCAAAAAATTGTAAAATGTAAAAATATTTGAAGCAATTTTGCAAAATGTTCTTATTTTTGACACTAAAATCTAATTTTTTGGTCTTTGTTCTTATTTTGAAAATTTTGAGATAGAAACACTGGATTAATAGACAAAAAACCCATAAAAATTGACTATTCTGGCATAATTTATAATTAGAGTTGAGCGGTAATCGGTAATTGTAAAAAAACCGGTACCGGTACTGACCGGTAATGCAAAAACCGGTACCGGTACCGGTACCAACTTTTTCCACCGGTACCGGTACCGGTACCGGTAAAAACCGGTAATTTTCCAACGTAAAAATTTTTGGACAAAATTTTCCAAATACAAAATTTTTATTCAGTTTTCGCGCGAGTGCCTGTTTTTTAGCATTAGAATTGTTCAGAAGTATATGTATATTCAGGTTGACCAAGTTTTTTTTTCAAATTCAGGATAAAGAACACTAAAATTCAGATGTAGACCTCAAAATTCAGATTATTGCAAAACAAGGGATCAGCGGCCAATTTTCCAATTTTGCGAAGGGGTCTCCGGCCATGTAAATTAATGTAAATCAATGACCTTTTTTGCTTTCAACACCGCTTTTTACGCGGCACGTTTTTTCCAAGACTTTTGGGGGACAAGGAGGGCCGGCGGTGCCGATAGGCGCCGCCGGGAAAAATTTTGTATTTTTTAATGCGATTTGTTAACAGAATTTGTAAAAAAAGACCAATTGATTAATTTTTGGGTTTTTAGGATGCTTAAAATGAAAGAAAAAAAGTTAGAATATTTTTTTTTAATTAAAATTTCAATTAAAATAATGGTAAAGAAAATATGAAGAATATTCTATCCCAGTGGGGAATTGAACCCCAGCGAGAAATAATAAAATCAGAAGGTTTAGCCACTTGACCACTTATGCATATGAACAAATGCTTTAAATGAAAATAAATAATTTAATTTTTTTTTTTGCTCAAAAAATTTCTCCTTCTTCACCATTCCTAACTCTTTTCTCACCCAGACCCCCATTCTTACCAGTGCAAATTTTTACCGGCGGTACCGGTACTAGACAAACCGGTACCGATACTTTGATTTTTGAAAAAACCGGTACCGGTACCGGTACCGGTACCAAAAAAACCGGTAATTACCGGTCGGTACCGGTACCGGTACCGCTCAACCCTATTTATAATCCCTAAATTTGGTCATTTTTAGACAATATCTGTGCAATTATACCAAACACATCATTCAAAAAAATTAATTTTTTGTGAGACTTTTTGGAGCTAATTAAAAGCAAACCCCCGTCCCCGTCCCCGGGGGCGAGTCATTTGCTCAACCCCGCCCCCGCGACTCTGATCCCCGCAAACCCCCGCCCCCGCGAAAAGCCACCCCCGCCCACGGGGCTCGAACCCTACTTTAAAGATATAAACATAAAAGTGAATTTTGAAAATTAAGAATTTTTGTTTGAATTCGGATCCGGGATAGAAATTGTTCAAAATGAATATTAGATTAGTTATACAAATTTTTCTTATAAAAAATAAATTATTTTGATGGGAAAATAAGAGAAATTTATGCAAATTTTTCCGTAAGTGGTTATTTTTCTGAATTTTATTTCGGTTTTGAGTTCTTGTCGAGTCGCAACTCGAGATCAATCTTTTTTAATTTTTGTTTGTGTAAAAAATTGGATTAAAATTTTTTATGAATAAAAAAATAATTTTTTTGAGACTTTTAACAATTTTTTACCATTACAATTTTTGATTCAATTACATTACACTGTGTTGCATTAGAATAGGGACACCCTATTTTTTGGGAGTTTGACCGCTTCCCATGAACCAATCGATCTGAAATTTTAACTGTACGTAGCAATTCTGAAAATATTAAGATGCTAACAATAAGAATACGAAAGGATGTCGGAAAAAAATTTTACGATTTTTTTTTCCAAAATTGGGGTGTTGCATTAGAATAGGGACACTTTGGAAAACTAAGAAAAATCTCAACAACTACCAAAAAGAAACTGATAAAACAAGCTAAATAAGAAAGAACAAATCTTTTTTCACATTTCTGTTTATTTTGCGAACAGAAATATGTCTTTTAGGCAGAGTTATGTTGAATTTTCTAAGTTTTCAGGAGAAATTAAGGGCCAAAAGGCTTAAATCGCCTCTAACATTTGCCCAACCGAATCAAACTGACAGCAATCAACGCTAAGATAACGTACAGACATCCTTTAAGCATTTTGTATTCATTTTATGCCATAAAAAAGGTAGTTGTTGAGATTTTTCTTAGTTTTACACCCCTAAATTTGGAACTTTTTCGCCACTATTTTTGCCACTATTTTGGAATTTTTTTCTCACTATTTAGTTAATTATTTTGGGATTTTTTATCACTAAAAATCCGATCCCTAGTTATGTATGTCTTAATGATAAATTGATTTCTTTAAACTTTTTCTTATTTTCTTCAAATTATTTAAATTTTTACTAAAATACATATAAAAATGGGCGCCGTACATTTCGATAGTGGAATTTTCTTCAGGGATTTGTTGCCGCCATAAAATTATTTCAAATTATTTATTTACAGACCTAGAGGATTTGGTTGATATATATAACTTATATACATTTTCAATCCCGGCAGTTTTCTTCACTTTTACCAAAAATTCTCTGCATTTTTTCTATGGTAAAAAATTGCGCTGATCATGAATCGGAGTTCAAATTAAAATCTGATTTTGTCGACGAATTTCACTCATGATTGTCCAAGTTTTTAAATTTTTTCTAAAAATGATTTATGGTAAAATCCAAATCCTGAATGGTGTAAAACTCATAGGTGGTTTTAGAATCAGGCTATTAAATATAATTCCAATTTTTCGAAATTTAATGTTGGTCACTTAAGGCGGCTGTCTTCGGGGTCAAATCCCTTGGCTGTCAATTTATTGTTTTTGTCTTTTATCTTCTACTGACTTTTTGGTACTTACATAGTTTGTAGCTTAAAAGTGGACTTGCTTAAATAGAACTGAACTTTGATCTCACTTGCCAAGAAATTATACGGCGTGCTTAAGCGCCGCTTTTTCTTTTTTTTGAAAAGGACGAACTTTCAATTCGTTTTCTTTTGAGCCCAAAATTGAATCGCTTTGTTCAAAGAGTTTATCTTTCGTGAGGTATGCATGTAGTTATTTAACATTATTATAAAGTTTGGATTTTAAGATTTTCCTTATTTTCATGAGCTTCACATGGCGTGAAATGGTACGAAAATAAAGTATTTTTGGTCCTATTTCTCTTTTTTCCTTTCTTTTTTTAGTAGACTCCAAATTGTACTATTTTAGACAGCTTAGGTCCTCAAAATTCCCAGTCCTTTTTACCTACAATATGCGGGGAAATAATGCAAATTGCACTTCTTATATACCACGCATTGAAAGAAATTTTTTCCATTTTTCCGGTGTTTTTTGGTTCAAAAATGAGTATATAAGCCGACTTTTTTGCTCCCTCTCAGCATAATTTCCGTGTCCAAATAATGCCTTTCTTCTCCCCCTCCTCCGCCGTCTTTTTGCTGCCCTTTCAATTTCTTTTGGTTGTCCTCGGCGCTGTTTTCGTCGTCCTCAGCCAATGCTGTGGTTGTTCGAAGAAGGAAAAGGCCAGTTTTCAACCTCCTTCCCCACAACGAGTAAAAGGACGAAATTCTATTCATTTTTAGCCAACTTAATTTTATCACAATTCGGAAAATCTGACTTACATTTTCGCGTTTTCAATTCAAAAAAAACAATCGTGATAACAAAAAACAAATTAGCCATATCAATGCAATTAATCACTTTCAAAAAAGATCACTTTTCCAGAACACTGGAGCGCCGCCGCCACAACCACCAACATTTCTTTCACCAGCTCCACAAATTACTGCTGCTGGACCTGGGACTGGGCCTCAATTCGTTCCAAGTGAGTAGTGTTTGATTAACAGACAAGTAATAATGTGTTCCCTTTCTCATTTTCAGTGAATGACCCTAAATATGAGACGCTTAACTCCTTGGATCCGAACATTTTTTTGAAGAGTGCGTCAGCAAAACCGCCACAAAAACCGCCGCAGGCAACGAATGGACCGAAACCCGTGCCAGTGCCAGGTAAAAAATAATTGTGAATTCCTTTGACTTAGCTAATTGTTTTACCACCTATTCAGCAAATGATCCTAAATATGAGACGCTCAACGCTTTGGATCCGAACATTTTTGTGAAGAAATAGTGCCGTCAACAGATGAGCGACTTGGCGTGCCGTTGTGTGTCAATTATGAGGAAATTGATGACCATATATGTTAGATGCTGTAATTGTCATGTTATTTTGTCTATTTTCTGTCGTATACATATTCACTATTGTACATAATTTGTTGTGTATATTGTATGTATTGCTTGTTATGTCTCCGCCGGAAAAATAAATAAATTTGATACGATTATTTGGCTCTCAGACTTCATATTTAGTCAATGCCGGTATTCATACATCAAACAAAAACTTAGTCTCAGAAATTTATAAATTCATAAAAGAACGGATACTGGCATTAAGGAAAAAACCACACTGACAAAGGAGAAAACATGAAATCGGCGGTACTTGTACAATTTCAATTTACACCTTAGAAAAATTTTTTAATTTTCAAAAGCCATGAAAATTTGTTTCCAGTGGTATTTGGGATCGCTGATCATGAATCCAGCATCATTTCGACCAATTCGGAACCCCTGACCCGAACAAAAAGTCGAAAATTCAAATGTTCGAGTTTCACATTTTTGGTTCAAACTTTGTTTGAATACACGGAAACCAAGTGGAAAGTCATCATTGGTTCAATAAATACTAAAAATGTAAAAATTTCTATGAGATGTAAACTGTACAAGTACCAAATCGGCTGCTTTTTCCGTAGTACTCCTGTAAAAATTCAATAGACTTAAGCTTTCATTTAATAAACCAAGAATGTAGGCAGAATGTGTAAGAATATCGACCTAATAAACTGATGATTATCATTGATTGGACACGTAAAAGTGCAATAGAGGCTTCGATGGGGTGGGGGGGGGAAATTATGGACCAATGCATAATTTTAATAAATTTCAAAAGCTTTTTCGGCGCTACTGTAAAAGTTACCGATTTTGAAAATTTTTTCAAAAGGGGGGGGACCCTTTTGTTTTGCAAAATTTTTTTGTGATAGTCATAAAAATTTATTCTCTGGGGTTTTTGGGTCCCCGATCACGAATCTTTCAATTATTTTGATCAATTCCGATTTCCTAATCTAAATTTGAACAAAAAATCATAATTTGAAAAATTCAAAATTTCGATTTTTATTCGAGTTCGGGTTAGGGATTAGAAATTAGTAAAAATACATGTCAGATTCGTGATTAGCGACCTTTAAAACCCCGGATAACAAATTATCATGGTTTTTTATCTTAAAAAAATTTTGCAAAACAAAAGGGTCCCCCCTTTTGTTTCAAAATCGGTAACTTTTACAGTAGCGCCGCTTTTTCTTTTTTTTGAAAAGGACGAACTTTCAATTCGTTTTCTTTTGAGCCCAAAATTGAATCGCTTTGTTCAAAGAGTTTATCTTTCGTGAGGTATGCATGTAGTTATTTAACATTATTATAAAGTTTGGATTTTAAGATTTTCCTTATTTTCATGAGCTTCACATGGCGTGAAATGGTACGAAAATAAAGTATTTTTGGTCCTATTTCTCTCTTTTCCTTTCTTTTTTTAGTAGACTCCAAATTGTACTATTTTAGACAGCTTAGGTCCTCAAAATTCCCAGTCCTTTTTACCTACAATATGCGGGGAAATAATGCAAATTGCACTTCTTATATACCACGCATTGAAAGAAATTTTTTCCATTTTTCCGGTGTTTTTTGGTTCAAAAATGAGTATATAAGCCGACTTTTTTGCTCCCTCTCAGCATAATTTCCGTGTCCAAATAATGCCTTTCTTCTCCCCCTCCTCCGCCGTCTTTTTGCTGCCCTTTCAATTTCTTTTGGTTGTCCTCGGCGCTGTTTTCGTCGTCCTCAGCCAATGCTGTGGTTGTTCGAAGAAGGAAAAGGCCAGTTTTCAACCTCCTTCCCCACAACGAGCAAAAACTGACATTTACACCACTATTTTTTTCAGCCGAAAAAACCCGAAAAGTCGTCGAAAACGCGGCAGTCAATGGCATCCAAATCGACGACGGCAAAAGCAGAATGGGCGAATGCGCTTCCGTCAGACGTTTTTTCTTCAGGTGATGCCGCATTTTGTGTGTGTGATGTGTCGAGAATTTCCCTCCTTTTTTCAGAAGCCAACATGGACTATGGGACATTGCGGAATTTCGATACTCAATTTTTTGGAGGAGCATCGCCGTTGAAACCGCAACGCGGCACTGGAAAGAAAGGCGAGAGACCAAAATGGACAATTTGGAAATTGGAATAATTGTTTTTTGTTTTTCAGGTCCGGCGCCGCCCGTCGTTAAAAAGCCACCGCCGTCAAAGACAAAGCCACCGGAGAAAGGGAAAAAAGTGCCGCCGCAGCCACCATGTCGGTGTTGATCCTTTGATTTGAAATTTTCATGTGTATAGTGACTTTTTGCTCCCATTTCAGCGAAGAAAAGGCCGCGGCAAATGGGCAACAAACAAAGTGATCAATTTAAACGATTATGACTGAATGGCACACACACTTTTCTCTTTCCCCATTTCAGAACAGACAAATGCCGACAAATTCAAGGAATTTTTCTCCCAGAGAAGGCCGTCCAGTTCAATTAGTAGGATGACAGGGGGAGAAATTGGGCAATTAATGCTTTTAATTTCCATTTCAGTTGGCACTCCTCAAAAACCAAGCCCCGGTCTCGTACCATGTAAGAACTATATCAATAATGATCATCACAATCAATTTTTGACGAATTTTCCCCCCATTTAGCAAGCCATCCTGACTATGGCACACTTCACTTGGTGGACAAGGATCTTTTCACCAAGGAGCAGCAGGCGAAAGGTGGGCACATCAGGCGGAGAAAACGGCACAAAACACTTTATCCATCCCTCTCCATTTTCAGATGCCAAACGAACACCACCAAAGGCTGGGCCTCTATTTGTTTCGAGTGAGTTGAGAAGCATTGAATTGGACACAAAAATAAATGTTCCTTTTTCATTTTCAGCGGGCGACAAGAATTATGCAACGCTTGGCCAGTTGGACCACAACATTTTTGTGAAGAATGCGCCAGGAAAACCGCAGCAGACAGCGGGGGGAGCGAAATTCGTTTCGAGTAAATAATTCATGAATTGTTCAAGCCAAACAAATGCTTTATCTTTCGCCCCTTTTCAGCAAGTGACCAGAATTATGCAACGCTTGGCCAGTTGGATCATAACATTTTTGTGAAGAAGTAGTGCCGTCTACAGATGAGCGACTGAATTGACGTGCCGATCCCCGATGTGTGTCTATTATGAGCAAATTCGATTGACCGATGTTAGGCGCTGTAATTGTCACATGTTATTGTCTGTTTTTCTATTGTATATTCACTGTTGTACAGTATGTTGTAATATATGTGCACATTGTAAACTATTAATTCGTACAATATTAAAGAGTTATTAATGTAATTTGTGGTCACTTAAGACTGTAATTTTAATGTGGATTTAGAATTGTTATTCCACCGGAAAATCTAAAAAAATTCTGTGGCTCTGAACTTAAAATAATACACAGTGTGATTTTTAGCAAAAAATTTCAGAAAATTGTAAAATTTTGAATGTTTTTTAAAGCATTTTTGGCATTTACACTCATGAAAATGAAATGAAATGTAATTGTTTTCAAAATTGAATTAAATAAAAAACCTTAAGTCAAAAAGTCATTCAAATTTTGCAAAAGGAAGAGAAAATTTAAATGTTTTAGGGAAGCCTGAAAACAAGGACAAATCTTAGAATTAAGGACATTTTCAGTTTCTAAGACCTGGCTCCTCCAAATAAGGACAAATCTTAGAAATAAGGACACTTTCGAGTCCTGCATTTAAATCATGGACTTGGATTTTTAGGCCGTTGCCAAAAAGAAGCGCCGCCGGTCGAAGAAATGAATTAATTAATTGATTGATGTGATTATTTGACCTTTATTTAAATGTAGTTGTGTTTGATTTTTGCTCATTCACAAATTACCTTTACCGATATTTTCTTAGTTCCGAAATAGTCTCAGTGATTGATAAAATAATTAAATTTATACGAAGGGACCCGTGGTCGGATTTATTTTTTTCGCTTATGAAGACAAAAATATAATAATAATTATTATTTTATTATTTAAAACAATGAAAGGGTAAAAAATTTATTACTTATTTATATTTTTCAGTTTTTAATTGGTTTAAAGTTTACTAATTTCAAAATTTCGTAATAACCATAATGAACTGGAAAAATTTCATAGCAATTTCGTCATTTTCGCCATTAAATTACAATTTTACGCTTTATTAAAATTTCATAATAAAAATTGCAATAATTTTAAACAATTTTTATTAAATAACACATACATAAAACCCTCAAGATATTAAAGTTCAAAAATGTTCATGCTTTTCAACTTTCTAAACTGAAGCCGGGCGGGAGTTGAGCCTGAAATTTTCCATAAATTAAAAAATATTTGCAGAAAAAATGACTTTTAATTGATAATCGATGTACACGCATCCGTTCATCACGGTCACCTGAAAATTTGTTAAATTCAATTTGGGATGACAAATTTACAAATGCATTTTTTAATTGAATTTCCGGAAATATACCTCCAGTAGGCAATGATTTTTGAATAACCAATAATTACTGTGCTACAATATGTACTAGAGTGCCACGGGACCGGGACCTGGTAGCGGACAACTGAGTACAACTGAGTACCAAGGTCCCGGTTTTGACTAGTCCCGGTTTTTTCCCGGGTTTCCCAGCCAAAAATTCCCGGGTTTTCAACCCGAAAAGGTCCCGGTCCCGGGTTTGCCCAAAATTCCCGGTCCCGTGGCACTCTAATATGTACTATTAACAGGCCCGTAGCCAGCCCACCCTAAATAAAAAATTTTCAAGAAAAAATTGGCAATTTTCAAAACAATTTTTCTTAACAAAATGCCTTAAAATTAAAAATAAAAATGTTCCCGGGCTCCATTTTTCTTTGATTTTAAAATTTAGACCCAAAATGGCAAAAATTTGTCCTTTTTTTTGGCGAAAAACTTCTTTTTTTTTCTAGGCGCTGATTATTTTGGCCTGAAAAGCAAAAAAAAGAAAAGGTCTTCGTGTTCCCCCCTCCCAAATTTTTTTCTGGCTACAGGATTGACTATTATGATATAAATATGTAGTTGAATTTGGTGTACCGTCCTCCCCTCCGCTTTTGCTAACCAATAATTACTGTACTCTGTACAATTACGGTACGTTTAAAAAATTCAAATTTTGTACCGTCCTCCCCTCCGCTTTTGCCTTTCTGATTTGGTCACGCAAACTGCCCAAATCGCCTCCGCCCATTGATGAGGGCGCCGCGCACCCGGCCAACATGCCGGCCTGGTACATCATCATCGAGATGCCAAGCCCGACACCTTTGCTGCTGTTGAAGCTGGACATTCTGGAAGGAAAAGGCGCCGATTCACTGGCATTTGTACTGTGGATTGAATGCATGCACATTTTTTTCCAGAAAAATTGCCCTAAATTTTTAGAAAATTTTTGCACTAAACTTTTGGACAGTGATTTTTTTTTCATTTTTTTATAGCTGAGAAAGTTTTTCAGAGGTCTTTGCATTTATTGCGTCAAAATAGCGATTTGAATTAAAGCAGATTTTTATTTAAAAAATGTGTATTTAAAAAAAAAAAAATTTAGAATAGCGATTTTTTAAATTAATTATTTTATAGCAAAGAAAATCTTTTGTTGAAAAAACAAAAATAAATAATGTTTTTTTAATTTTCATTGTATTTTATTTATTTCTGTTGGCTTTTAACATGAAAATTCAAAAAATTTATTTAGTTAAAAAAAAATAATTTTTTTAAATTTTGTGACCATAATTTATGATAAATTGATGCAATTACGAATGAATTTAAAAATAAAAAATAATAGTAAACTGCTCAGACTTACGCAGAAAGTGCCTGCTTTTGCTGGTGCTGCTGATCAGTGCCACGTTTTTTCACATAATGTTTACTATCAGACTGATCAGTTTTGTCGCCGGAAAAGCACGAACCCATTGTGGCTGATCAATGTGTTAAATGAATTTGCTCAGAAGCATTGGATAAAGCCGAGAAATTTTTTTTTGAACATGAAAGAGGAATTTGAATTATAAAATTGAAATACCATTCTTATGTGGTGAGTTATAAAAATATTAGAAAATGCAGGAAAACCTGAGCTTTGTGAGGAATTTATTTATTTTTTATTATTTTTAATATTTTATTTAATAAATTTAATTAAAAAATCTTTTTGTCAATTTAATATTCCAAAATTAAAAATACTAACCAAAAAAGGATCAATTAAAAAAAGGTAATTAACTTGAAATTTAATTTTAAATATAAGCATTAGAGATCGGTATTTTGTAAAAAGCATGTACCTGTACTTTTTTTTCCAAAGAGCTAACTTTAGGAAAAAAGATTAATTAGATCCAAAAAATAAAAAATATAATTTTTAGTTTTTTTTAGTTTTTTTGATTATAATGTTAAAAAAAACTGTTTTTTTAATTAATTAGTTAATTTTAAATTAATTAAATTAATTATATTAATTTAAAATTAACTAATTTAATTCAAAAAAATAGATATTAATTCTTAATATATTCTCTTTAAGTATAAGAAAAAGTTGTTCCTTGTATTAAAAATTTCTTAATTCTTTCATATTTTAATTAAACACAACTTTTAAAAAACCCTTTACACATCTGATTTAACGTTTTCTGTACCTGTACCTGTCCTGGATCCAGGAAAAATACAGGCCTGGATCCAGGTACAGGCCGATCTCTAATAAGCATCCTAAAAAAATTATTTGAACTAATTTAATTGTATTATTAAAATCATTAAAAATTCCATTATTTGGCCAACATTTGTGTATCATTTTTGAACAACACAGACAGACACAGGACATAATAATTGTCCCAGTCCCGGCAGACTGCTGGGGGTTTTTGCTTAATGGCCAATTCCCACGCTCTCGCCGGCGGCTGATTAATTTTTGAGACCCTTTTCTCCCGGGAATATTTGGCGTTGTGTCCTGCGAAAAATCCCACATCATTCATGGCTAGGGACGTGAATTTTAGGTTTTAACTATTTTTTTTGCTCAATTGATTTGAAGAAAGGAGCTCAAAAAACGCATTTCCGCATAAAAATTTTTCGATTCTGATGTCATTATCGGTCACTAGAAATCACTATTTTGGGATTTTGTCACTAAAATAGTGAAAATTCACTATTTTGGAGTTTTGTCACTATTTTTTCACTATTTTGACATTTTTGGGCAAAATTCCTTAACAAAAATGCAATAAAACCAAAAAATACACCCCTAAGAATCGACCTAAAAATTTTTTCAAAAAATACACCCCTAAGAATCGACAAAAAAAATTTAAAAAAGCACTCCTAAGAAATGAAAAAAATTTTCTCAAAAAGGTATTTTTGTGGCAAGAATTTTAATTTTAAAAATTATTTTTTTATGTACCTATTTTGTTTTTTTGCCCTTAAAAATCCCAGCCCTACTCATTTGCAATGCAATCAGTGAATAAAAATTATTTTTGCTTAATTTTTGGCTGAAAATTATGTCACTATTCGTCACTATTTCGGACTTTTTGTCACTATTTCTTCACTATTTTGGCATTTTTACTCTAAAGCAAATACTAAAATAAAAATCCGATGATTTCACGGAATTTTTAATTTAAATTTTCAAGTCACACCTTATCTTTTTGTACGCGATATGTTTTTTGCTAAATAAAATTCATGGAGGAGTAATGTTCACAATTAAATTAGGAAAACATTTGAATTTTGAAATCTCAAATTTTAGTGATTTAAAAAACAGAAAATGAGTTATGAAGAGAGTCTGTGGAAAAGAAAGAGGGCAGGCGGGTAGTAAAAGAACAAAGAGAGATTATTTGGTCCCATATAAATTAAAAAGGAATACTTAAAAAATGTCATCCATGAGAAACAGCAAATTGAGAAGAAAAACAAAGAAAATTTATTGGAAACAAAAAAATATTAATAGGTAAAATTCCATGAGAAGGGAGACGACCGTATTTCCTAATACAGCCCCCCCCCCCCCGCCCTAAATTAGAACTCCCCTGAAATAAAAGCCCCCTTTTGAGGGGGTTGAAAAATAAAGCCCCCGGGGGCTCTATTTTAGGAAATACAGTATTAAAAAAGATTTTTTTTTAATTTAAAATTTAAATCCCATTTACTTGAAAAGAAAATTTGACACACATTTTTTTTGGTGTTGAACTAAAAAAAGGCTTAAAATGCATGCGAAACAATGGCCAAAAATTTTGGGGGCTCCCCCCATATTATGGTACAACAAACGAAGGACAAACAAACAATGTGTGAAAATGAATGGAATTTGTGTCCAAAGGATAGGGCGGGGGAGGGGACGAGAAATTTTTGCGTGCCCTCCGCCGCACCCGGGGGCAACGAGCGGAAAAGAATTTCGCCTCCGGCGACGGGCAGCAGGCGGCACAGCCAACTCGGAGTTGTCAACTTCACATTTGGCACATAAAAACAAAACAAAACCAAAAAAAAACTCACATTGTTTCGTGCGCAAAGAAATGTCAAAAACACAACAGAATGCCAAAAATGTGGGGAGGAAGCGAAAAATTCAAAAATTTAAATATTTTAAAATTTATTTTAGAAATATTATTTGGAAAAATAATTTAAAAATCATAAATAATTAAATAGGTGGGCATATTTATGCAATAAAAATAAGAAATCATTTTTATCAGAATGCCAAAATGGGGGGAGGAAGCAAAAAATTCAAAAATTTAAATATTTTAAAATTTATTTTAGAAATATTATTTGGAAAAATAATTTTAAAAACAGAAATTATTAATGCATGTTTACAGAATGCCAAAAATGGGCGGAGTGAGCGCAAGATTTAAAAAAAATATTTAAATATTTATTTGAGGAGTATTATTTTAAAAACGATAATTAAATTGATTAAGATAATGTTCAAATACAAAATTTGAAACATTAAATTTATGGTTATTTTTTTGTCAGGATGACAAAAATGCAGAAATTTGAAATTTACTTCCTTTTTTCAAAATTATCGGCAACCAAAAAATTTATAATATTGCAAAAAATGGCACGCATTACCACAGTTTCACTCTTCTGAGCCTATCCAATTTAAACCCTTCAGCAGCTGTCTCGGTGGGGATAGTTAAACAGAATGCCAACCACCCCATAAATATTTAAATGCATTTGCTCGTATTTCACCGACGCACGAAAACCGAATGAATGAATGAAACGTGGAAAATGCCAAGGCTTTTCTGCATTTCCGCTTTGCTATTACAAAAATATAAAAAGGATTTGGAAAAAATTACCGAAAATAAAAATTCACTAATAAATTGGTTTACAATTTGACGACCAAATAAAAAAAAATGGCCCACTTTTACCATTTTTTTGTACTCTACCCTCCTAAAAGGGCCAAGAGTTAAAGAGAGAGAGAGAGAGAGAGAAATTCGGTGGATGCAATTTTCGCCGGGGGCGGGCCTTTGAGTGCCAAATTGACCCTTTCCGAGGGCGGGGGACGGACAAAATTCACTTTTCGCGTGCCCTCCGCCGCGCCCCCAAGCGCCGGATAAACGATGCGCCAAGGCGAGAAATTGGCGTTGAAAATTGGAAATATGCCGTGCGAAAGTGCGGTACCCCGTGCCGTCTTAACTCATCCGGCGACCACACAAATTTCGGTGCCGCCGCCGCCCTTCCCCCGCCCAAAAATTGATTTTGGCCACTTCAGTTTTGTTGAAATTCGAGAACAAAAATTGAGCCTAACCGCTTATTCTAGTCGTGAAAATGGGGCTTAAATGAAAATTTTTTGTCACATTAAAAAGGTACAGTATTCTTACCATGTTACTGTACATAAAGATGGTATAACACTCATCCCATGTTCAGAAATATTTCAATTATACTATAAATTTAATATATTATGAGCCAAAAGTATGAATTAAAATTACGAGAATCCAAGCCAAAATGTTGGAAAATTTGCATTTTTGTAGGGCTGGAAATTTATTTATTTACAGTATTTGTTAGTTTGTCAATTATACAGCAGAAGGGCTTCATTTGTCAAGTTAAAAAAAAAATTTGCGTGCCATCATCCCAAAATGCCAAAAGTGGAACGAAACGACTTTTTGGTGCTAAAATAAACAAATTTTAGGCACAGCATTGACGTAGAAAAATTGTTCCAAAAATATTCTCGAATTTTTGTCCTGACTTTTGTCTAAAGATTAAGCAGCAAAATTCTTTTTTCGTTCACACAACGACCACATTTTATTTTATTATGTTTGAATGATTTATTTACACGCAAATTAGCATTAATTAATTAATTGTCCAATTAAAGGGGGTGGGTGGAAAACGCCTCAGGCGCCTGTGCTAAGTACGGCCACGGCAACAAAAACTGCGAATTTGGTCATCAGTACATCGCTGCACACAGCACATTTCGGTCAACCGTTCCTTGGAGAAAGCTGCAAATTGTGATCATATCAATTTAATAAATACATAATTGGATTTTGGGTCAATTTTCGACAAATTAGGGCTGACTCGAGACACTTAATTAGGTAATTAAGGTGGGTCTACCCACGAACACTTGCATTTTTATTTTTTGACTTACTCCGTCCCCGATACTCTTTGATCAGAGACCCCCCAACCTTGGCGATTAATGAGGGGACGAAATTAGTGAGCAATCAATCAGATGGCGAGAATATGGATTAAGTCTAGCAATGCATTAAAGTCGACCGAAAACCAAGATCAATTAGAGAAGGAACACTCCATCCAGCATTGACTGGTGAAAGGGTATGCTCAACTCTGATCAGAACCCAAAAAAGCTCTGATCAGCACAACAGACCTCTTGGGTCAGATCGTATACACCCGGTCGAAGGGGAGAAAACAGATGAAACACCTCCTGTTGAGAACATAAAAAAATAACCCGCCCGGTGGGACTCGAACCCACGGCCTTCCCATTCCGTATAATGCTCTAACCGACTGAGCTAACTTTATCCCACTTTCTCCCATCCTCCGCTTCTTTCTGTTGCATTACACCCTTATCCATTTGCTTACCAAGATTGGCAGCACCATTGGTTCTACTTCTGCTGCTGCCGCTTTGGCCATGCTTCTTGTCCAGCAGAATCACTTGGCGCATGTTGGCCGGCACACAGTCGCCGCATAACTGCTTGGTCCGGTTGGTCAGCTTCAGGCCGCACAAGCGCTGCTGCTGCTTCATCGCCTCGTCATTCTATAATATTATTTGTTTATGGAATAAAATTTTTTTTTAAAATGTTTCGAATGACAGTCGTTTTGTGACGTTACTCAAAAACATCAAAATTGGTATTCCTCAAAAAACCACCAAATGAAAATGTTTGCTTATAATTTTACAAAAAAGTTACCGTTTTAATCCCTAATATCATTTTATAGACTTAAATTTTCTCTATTATCCTGCCAAATTTCAAAAAATTTCGTTAAGTTGAAAAATTTCGAAAAAGCTGGTTTTTTGAGTTCCTCTCCCATTAAAATTTTTTTGAAATTTTGCAACCTAACAGAGAACATTTAGAGCTATCGACTGTTATCAAGAATTAAAAATTTGGTTACTTTGCAAGATTTTTTGTCATTTTTTTGGCCCCTCCCTTTATGCTGGACCATGCTCACTCATCACTCTCACCCCCTAACTTTAATAACCTCTCAAAAATTTCCACTTTAGTCTTATGACCGGTACAGTAGGTCATACATACATTGATTGATTGACCTATGTAATTTGTATGGCTCGGTCCTAATTAGTGATTACGGACGATGTTATGGTCAGGCTGATCATTTGGCCTAGTTTTTGATCAAAAAACTGCTGATCAGCTACCAAAACGGTGATCTTAAAACATTTTCAGGCCTCTTATCCGTCTCAATCCGGTCAGGCCGATCACTTGGCCAAGTTTTGATCAGAACCCTGCTGATCATCGATAAAATCCACCTCAATGATGCTTCCGTCCACCACATTCTCGTCCTCACTGTTCGGCAACTGCACAAATCGTCGGCCAGCGGTCCGTCGTCGTTGGCCACCGCTTCCGCTGCCGCCAGCGCCGCCGCTTGCCCATCGGCCAACGTAATAGCGTCGCTTTCGCCAGCCAAGACCGCGCGACGCCGCAACCTGAGGAGGATGGAAAAGATGAGAGGGATGCCTTAAAAGCAAATGATTTTTCTCATAAACTCGAGATTCTCGGCTATAATTTTTCAATAATTCGAGAATCTGTCAATGTTTTCCGAATTTTGAGTGCCAATTTCGTTTTTAGGCAGCATTTTGAGTGGCATTTCGAATTCAAGAACATTTTGAATGCAAATTCGTATTTTTTTCTGACAAAAAATGTCCAAATTTTTTGGCCCAATGGCACCACACCTCGGGCATTGTGCGCACCTCTCGTCGTACAAGCGGCACCAGCAGTTGCTGCTGTGGCACCAGAAATGTGGCTCCGCCACCATTGTTAGCCGCCGCCACTACAGTGTCAATGTTGTCTTCCGCACCCGATACCGTATTCCATACAGTGCTCGGGCTGCATTGTACCGTATGGCAATAACAACAATACACCATCAGCAAAGCCAGCAGCAACATTCTGATCATTGACGGCCGATGATACGGTAAAACACGATGATGAGATGAAACAGTTACGGTCACAGCTGCAACCACTGGTTGAGCAGTTGTCGGCAATGGCACAGCCGTTATTGAGCAACAATTGCATGTGCTACAGTAGGAACAGCAACAGGAAGAGATACCGTAGTCCGTCGCGGCCTGAGATCGATGGCACATACTGTAGCGCCGAATTTAGCAAAATAAATTATGGAAAGAAGAAGATGAATTTGGCCGAAGAAAATGGTCAAGACTGTCGAAATTGTGGATAAGTTAAGGTATTTTAAAATGGAAATTGTGGCGTTATGTTGAGTTGGAAATCATTTAAAAAAAACATAAAAAATCAGTTAATTTCTTGGCCATCAAAATTTAAATTAGAGAAATGAGACAAAAACTGAGACAGATATAAGGCCAAACAATGACAAAAAAAAGGTACTGCATTTTTGAAAAATATTTTTCAATAATTTTAGACTTTACTATGATAAAAAATAGTCAAGAAAAAAAAACAAATTGAATGTGTGAAAAATATTAATGACACGCAATCTAAAATTAATTTAAAACACAAAATTTTGAAAATTTTACGAAAATCTCAAAATCTTTTTACCAAAAATAAGTTTATCCCGTTTTTGTAGAATCGGCAGGCATTTTAAAGGACGATAGAGTTTGTGTAGATTATCTTGTCAAAATGCCGGGTTCGAGCCCGGCAGCAGCAGCAGCAGCAGCAGCAGTGAACCGACTCTAATGCCAAGTGCCAATAATGCCAAAAAATTAATTAATAAGCGAGGCGGCCGACACAGAAAAGAGAGAGAGAGAGAAGAGAGAGAATGTCGGTGACTCCGCCCCACTTTGGCGTTGTGATGGGATGGAATTAAGTTCAAAAAAACAAATAAACAGCACGCACAATTGGGGGGGGGGTGGTTGGTGACTGCGCGAATTGGCAGGAGTAAAAGAATTAGCTAAGTCTCTATTTCCTACCGCAAAATAAGATTTTCTCCATTTGACGACGCGGGGAAGCATAAAAAAACGGACAACCCAAGAGGAGGTACAAATATTAGTGAAATCATAATTAGGGTTTGTAAAATGGACCATTTCAAAAAGAAGTTCAGTGGGGAGTGTTTAGGGTCATTAGAGCAAAATCAGGGAAAAGACTAATTTTAAAGAAAAAATTAATTTTAAATGTATTAAATTGTTTAATTTCGATGAGAGAAAAATAAAAAGCTAAAAAATTTTGAAAAAAGGCCTAAGGCTGATTTTTAGAAATGGTATATGTCAATCTTCCATAAATTTCAATCTTTTCCATCTCAGTGTGGCTTTTATTTCCAAGAAAATCACTTAGCTCCTCCTTCGGTCAAGAAAAATGATAAAGGAAATCAAATTTGGAATTTTTCTCAAAAATTATGAAAAATTTAAAAATTTTCCTGTGAAATCAAATAAATTTAGCAGAAAAATTATAACAAACAAACAATTAATTCATCTATGTTTTTGAAAAATTGAGCAGAAATGGAAGGCGCGGGCAAAAACATTATTCAAGGACAGTTGGGGGACGGACGACCTTTGGTTTTGGGGGCAAATGGGGAAAAAAGTCAAAAATAGGAGCAACAAAAACAAGATAATTATGATGATTATGATCGTGTTAAATGAATGAGTGTGATGGAATTGGAGGATGGCAAGGTTTTGTTGTCGAGACTGACGAAACTTCTCGAGAATGGGGGAAATATGAAAAGCAAAAATTATGTAATTTTCAAATGAATTTTATCCATTAATACTCCATTTTTGATTTTGTATGGGAAGTTTATTTTAATTCAAATTCCATTTTAATAAATTTTGTGTTTGACTAAGAAAAAAAAATTGAAATTTTTAAACAAAATAAAATGCAAAAAAAAAAAATTTAATTCCAATTCCAATTTAACAGATGCTGAATGATCAAGAAAAACTAAATTTGAAATTTTTGAATAAATTTTCGAGTGGTTAGGAAAAACCGAATTTGGAATTTTTAAAAAACAGAGTAAATATATTTTTCAAAATTTTTATGTGTTTCAAAAAAAGGAAGCCATGAAATTTTTTAGTACAAAAGTACAATCAATTCTCTAAAAGTTCAAATTCAATTTTGGTTTTTGTTAAATGTTAGACATTTCCTAAATTAAGACACAAAAAAGCTTCTTCCGCCGACAAAAATCTCTGGCGGGGATTCGCCTAATTAAAAAGGCATTATCCGTACATAATACCGAATTGGCAGAATAATATAATTAATTTGCCAATCTAATTTTAGTTATTTTCTAACCTTTTCATAAATTACAAATTTTTGAGAATTGGTCGATGACGAAAACGGAAACGCACAACCCAAGTAATCAAAAATTGAA
The DNA here is from genome assembly GCA_004148225.2 of Heterodera glycines. NCBI lineage: Eukaryota > Metazoa > Nematoda > Chromadorea > Rhabditida > Heteroderidae > Heterodera > Heterodera glycines. The sequence goes on from CP049712.1 coordinate 4,580,653, forward strand.
AAGAAAACTGCTAATTTGGGGGTGATGAAATTCCTCGAAAAATTGTGGCGTTATTAAAATGTCAAATTAGGAATTTTAATGAATTAATTATTATGGGAGCAGACGAGAGTCTCGACTTTTTTCGGAATATAAAAGATCTTTATTGTTCAAGTTTTTAAAAATTTCGTTAGTTATTTTTATTGTTTGCGGAAAATTTGAATAAAAAGATTTTTGGGAAATTTTCAGGCCTTGGGCCATTCGCTTAAATAAAATTGGATTAATTAAATTCAGATTTTCGCGACGAAACATTTAAAAATAGCAGCAGGTTCTGAACCGTATTGGACAAAAATATTCACATCACATTAACAGTAGAAAAAATGATACGAATCTTTCCCATTTGATTCTTAAAATACATATAAATTTTGCCGCTTTCGGCCATTGCAAAATGCCAAAACAAAAAAATTCTGAATTCTGGCGAAATGCTATGTGCCATTTTTGGAAGGAGCCGTGCCATATGTAAAAATGAGCAAAATTGGGGTGTGAAGAAAATGGCAAAACAAATTTGTTATCTCAAATGCTGGCTCTCTCTACTATGTTTTTTTAACCTAAGGCGGGAATTTTGAATTTTTTTTGTCTAAAAATGGAAATTTCAATTTTTGTGCCGGAAATTTCTTCATAACAAAACAATTATAAATAATAAATATTATTTATTTTTGTTGAGCGAACGAATTCACCCACCACAACCACCCCACCAGTTTTTGTGTGTCAACGCTTAAAAGGTAAAATGAATGAGTCCCATGGGAAAATGCCGAAAATTTTGGTGCCAAATGTCATTTTAAATGCCAAGAAAACCCATTTTTGGGTTTGTTATTATTGTATAGGGGCAGTTAGTTGTTCATTATAGAAAACACAAGTCCCAAAGTACAAACAAATCGGAATATTTATCAGTAGGGAGGTGATTTTATGTGTTGCAAAAGTTCAAAAGTGCCAAAAATAGGCATTAAAACATGCGAGTGACGCAAAATGCCAAAATGTTGTTCAAAGCAAGCGCTCAAAATTTAGTTTTGATGGCGAGAAAAGTTTAAAATAAAATAACATTTTGTGGCAAAATTAATTTTAAAAAATGAAGATGATCGGCAGCAGTTTTGCCGCCCTAATCCCGAGGCCTAACATATTTCTCGTCCCGAAACCCGACCCGAATTTTTTTTTGGAGGCTTCCCAACCCGAATCCCTCTGCCCACGGCAACCCTGGTCGGCAGCGAGTAAGACTAGGTTGGGAATTGATAAATGAAATGAAACTCTGATTAAGTGATGGCTTAAATTCTGTTTACAGTACCCAAATTTTTTCATTTCTTTTTTTTGTAATTTGGGATCAAAGTGTTTGGAAAACAAATTCGCTGCTGCTGAAGGAAATTAAGTAAACACACAAAAGTGGCGATAAAATAAATGATAAAATAAAATTTAATCAAATTATATAACAAAATTCGCTGATTTGGTGGTGGAGGCGCTGCTCAAAATTGTGTGTTGTTTTTGTTATGATTATGGGTTTTCTTCGATGCTTTTTCTGACCGTGTGATTCATTTTTCACCTCACGAACATTGAAAATGAGCAAAAATATGGGGGAAATTGGGAAAGAATAACTCGTGAAAATGGTGAAGAAAAATAGGCCATAGGTGAGGAAAAAGTAAGGAAATGCAATTAGTAATAATTAAAAACAAAAATAAACAATTTAAAAATAATGGAATTAAACTTTGATCAAATTTTTTATAAACAAAATGAATGATCAGGAAGCAAAAAAGAAAGAAATATTATAATATTTATAATTAATTAAATATTTCAGAAAAAACATAATTGATGTTTTTAATGATTATTTCTTGTCATGAAAATACGTTGGAATAAATGAAATAAAATTGTTAATAATTAAAAAATAAATGTAAAATATGTATAAGTTTAAAAAATCAGGAATTTATTATTTAAATTATTAGCAAAATAAAAATTTTAAAATTTAAACTGTAGCACCTAAAATGGAATTATAATTCGCAATTTAAACAATTGTAAATTCCAGTCAGATTAAAATATTATAATTTTTGTTTTTACTATAAAATTCAAAAGTTGGGAGGAGGGGAAGTATCTTTGATAAAAAACAGTACGTACTTTTTCTTTTTCTATTCACTTTCATCATACATATTTCCCGAAGCAACAAAAACACCACGGCATCATGGCACACCAATTAATAATAATATTTACCATTTTGACGCCCCTGGGGGGAAATTTCCAGACATAACACAAACAGCACAGAAGAAGAAGCATCAGCAGCAAAACAGGAGGGGAGCGAGCCCATTAACACATTTAATTACATACTTATGTATTGGTGTGTGTGAAAGTGTATGTTTTTGCACTTCTTAAAAGCTGCTTTTCCGATTTGAAAAATTGGAGCCCCCGGGGGAAAATGGATGAATGAAATGAATATAATATATCTATGTCATGTGTTGAAGACAACGGACGTCGTCGTAATTGTGAGGGTTAATTTTAAGCAAGCAAAAGGAAGTAAAAAAACTATTGGATTTTAAATAGAATTTAATTTGGTTCTGATGGTCTAATTAATGACTTAATTAAATTTTAATGATGTGAGAATTTCAACCATGGAAAGGATTGATAAAGATCAAATCCAATTAAAAACAGTTTCCGTTTCCAAATAAAATTTTTGTTGCCAAGAAATTTCAAAACTTCAGCGACAAAAATCCTTCTGTGAGGAGCCAAAGATTGTGTGCTTTGGAGTTTGGCATCCCCGGCTTTAAAAAGTGTGTTATTCCCCCCAATCTACGCAACTCGTACACTTGTTTTTATATTATCCTTTTTAATGCCGTGTCGTGCCAATGACGTTCCTCGGTTGGGTGAACCCGTGGCCAAATGTTTGACAATGGCGGCACGGATTAAATAATTTATACAAATTGAAATCTGAGCATGACAGTCGGGCCAAATTTAGGAACGGGAAAAACGTGGACATTGGCGGATTGTGCCGCCATAAAAGGCGAATAAATTAAACAAATTTTTAAAACAAACAAATTAATTATATTATTAATTGAAACAAATTAAAAAAAAATTATTTTAATTGTTTTTGTTAATTACTCTAACGAAATTTTAAAGTTCAATTTTGGGATTTATCGAGGCGTAAATTTCTAAGGCGCAGTTCGTGTGTATAAAATACTAATGCGCTTCATCAGACATTCATTAGGGCTAATAATAAGCGAGTGGGCGCAAAGGCCTAAGGCGCAAATTTTCGGGTGCATTTTCAATTAAGCAATTTCAAGCAAAAATAAATTTATGTCATGTCGCGTCGCATCAATTACTTACCTCACCATCAATTATCATTATCAGCATTTAAATTTTTCTTTCATGGACACTTTACGATTTTTTAATATTTTTTGAAATGGCCCTGCTGTTCTTCTGCTGTTTGCTGTTGCTAATGGATGGGAAGAAAAAAAAAACAAAATAATTATTGTTTTCAGCGCCCCTTTGGGGCGCGGGCGCCAGACGACGGGGTGGGCGGTGCGGTTTTGATGTTTTTTTTATTATGGTGGCGGCGACGGCCGCCGCGGGCGACGGCGTAAACAAAAGCCAACCAACAGCAGCAGCAGAAGAGCAGAAACAGCCCATAAAATTGGGGATGGGCACACACACAGCACGGGAAGACAGGAAAATATTATTTGTAAAATTTTGGAATTTTCTGGCTGTTTTGCAAAAATTTAGCCCACGCACGCCAAAAAAAACACAACCCTTGGCTATTTACAGTTTACCGGAAATTTATCTGGTAGTAACGGTAATCATTGATTAAGTAGGTAGACCACAGGGATATGTTGGAATGCCAATTTCCGACATTTTTGGGCTAAATTTCCGATTTCCGAAATTTTTGAGGTAAATTATAATGCAGAAATTTGTAAGTGTTCCTCTGATTTTTCATATTTAAACCATCATCCGCTTTATAGATATCAAATTTTTAAGCCTAGAAACCCATTTAAAAATGACCAGCTTTTCTGAGTAACGATTTGCTTACAATAGGCTAATCAGAAATTTGATCGGTACTAGGTCGATGCGAAAAAAAAACTCAATGTGGGCGTTCCGAAATAGTCTCAGTGATTGATAAAATAATTAAATTTATATGCGATTCGTCATATAATTATTATATTCATCAATTATATAAAATATTTTTTTTAATTATAATTAAAAAAATTTTTAAATGAAAATTTTTTATTTACTTCGAGGTTATTATTGACCAGGAAAATTAGAGAATTGAATAAATGGTTTATACGGCTTGCTTAATGTTACATGGATAAAATTGAATCATACAAAATATAATCCCTTATACAAAATAGTGAATTTTTATATTTTATAAATTTATATTTAAATTTTAATCGTATTATTAAATTCATTGACTCCGATTTATATAATTAATTTAATTATTTTATCGTTTTTTTTCGCATCGTCTCAGCACGAATTTCATCTCAAACAAAGAAATGTAAAAATTTTATCACTCTCATTTATTACATTTTTTGATTATATTGTACGTATAATATTACGCAAATATTTCACATAAAATGCCGGAGGGTATTATTTTTTTGGGGGTGGGGATTTTCCAATCAGCGAGCTTCGTTTATGGTAACAGTGTGCAGCTCCACCGTACCGTCCACCTCCAACGTTTCGATGTCCATGTAATTTGGCAGACGATGTTTGAACTAAATTATTTTGCCAGAAATTTATGGAAAACGAACAAATTAAGTATTGGCACAGCCTCGAGAATTGGTTGGGATTAGAGACAGGCGCGGGACGGGATCCCGCGCGGGATTTTGCTGGATCCCAGTCCGCAATCCCGCATTTTTTGGAAAATGCGCGATTTGCGTGATTAATCCAGCGGGATCCCGTCCCGCAAAGAATTTTGAGTTCCAATCCCGCAGCGGGATCCGCAAATTTGAAATTTTTGTGCGGGATTCTGCGGGATTTCATTGATTTTTTGAAATTTTAATGAACAGAATGCCAAAATTTTTGAATAAATTTATAATAAATTCAAATCAAATTAAATCCATTTTTCATCTCAAGTTTCATCTAGAATTTGCAAAAAATTTCCCGGCGACGCCTATCGGCACCGCCGAATCGGTTTTTACTTATTAATCCTGCTGTAGAAATGAGTCAAAAAGTGCGACATTTCGTTATTTTTGGACAACAGTTAAGAAATTGACAAAATTTCAATAAAAAAATTCCCGGCGCCTATCTGCATAGACGGACCCCTTTGTTCCTAGGTTTTTGAAAAAATTGCTCCGAAAAAAGCGGTTTTGAAAAGCAAAAAATAGTCTAATTTATGGACCAGTAACAGATTTGATTCCCGATCTCTTTTTACCGTTTGATCCATTCGAAAAATCTTAGTCGCTCATTTTAATGCATCCCGCCAGCCCCTAAAAATTTCTTTTTCAAAATGTCAGGTATTTTTTCTTTTTTGGAAATTTTTTGAAATTTAATTGAAATTTTTTCAAAATTTCCAAAATCCCGCAATCCAGCGCGGGATCCCGCAAATTATAAATGCGGGATTTGCGGGATTAATCACGCAGGATCCCGTCCCGCAAAAAATTTTGGATTCCAATCCCGCAGCGGGATCCGCAAATTTGAAATTTCCAGTCTCTAATTGTGATCACTTCCTTTGGCATACCGTGCAGAATTTTTTCCCATTCAAAATCACTAGGAAATGCGCAGGCTCATGCACAATGGTAAGGTCGAAACTGAAAAATCAGAAGGATTTTTTTTTGTTAAATTAACATTTGAGTTTTATGACTATTTTTTGGCTTGGGTTAGTTTTATCTTCAGGGCAGGATTATATAATTTTTTATTTTTTAATGAAGTTTGAAAATGCTCTTCCTGCAAAATTTCATAAAATTTATACATTATAAACCTATTTTAAAAGTCCAATGTTTCAAAAGCTGAAAATTTCACAGCCGTTTCGTGAATTTGATTTCAAGTTTTACAAAAATGAAGGTTTTTCTTAAAAATTTTATGTTATTGAAAATTTCTGAAAATTTTCATTTTTATAAACCTACTGTCAAGTAAGAATAACTGTAGACATGTATTTTTAGTTAAAAAACATAGTAATAAAATAGATGATAGAAAACCCAGAAAAAAAAGGTTTTTAGATGAGTATGTGTGTCAAGTATTTTTAGTAAAGACAAAAACGTAAAAGTTTAGATAATCGAAAGCACAAACAAAAAAAGGGTTTAGATGATGTAAAAACACAACATCAAAAAGTATTTAGATGACAAAGCTTAAATGTTTAGATAATCTAATTTCAGATGATGTAAAAACACAAACCAAAAAGTATTTCGATGACAAAAGCGTACAAATTTAAATGAAGCAAAATACAAGGTTTAGAAGATGAAAAAACAAAACATAAAGGGTTTAGATGAGTACATTATGTATATTTTAATAAAAAAAGACAAAATAAAAAAAGTTTAGATAATCTAAAAACACAAACCAAAAAGGGTTTTTAGATGATATAAGACGAAAGAAACGTTTAGATAATCTAAATCATAAAGGCATAGATGATAAAAATAAAATAAAAAAGGTTTCAGATGATGTAAAAACACAAAACAAAAAGGTTAGATGACAAAGCTTAAATGTTTAGATAATCTAATTTCAGATGATGTAAAAACACAAACCAAAAAGTATTTCGATGACAAAAGCATAAAAGTTTAGATGATGCAAAATACAAAACAAAAAAGGTTTCAGATAATGTAAAACACAAAACAATAAGTGTTTAGATGACAAATGCGTAAAAGTTTAAAAGATGCAAAACACAAAAAAAAGGTTTAGATGATGAAAACAAAACAAAAAGATTTTAGATGAGTACATCATATATTTATAGTAAAAACGACAAAATCAAAAATGTTTAGATAATCTAAAAACACAAAGCAAAAAGGGTTTAGATGATAAAAGCGTAATGTTAATTTAGATGATGAAAAACACAAAACACCATAATTGTTTAGATGACAAAAGGGTAAAAGTTTAGATGATGTAAAATTTGTAAAATACAAAATAAAAAGGGTTTAGATGATTAAAAACACAAAACCAAAAAGGTTTAGGTGACAATAGTATCAAATCTGAATACATTTATTTGTATTTTAGTAAAAAACATGCTATTGATATAAAAAGTTTATCTATAAATAGGGGTGTAAAATTTCAAATTTTCACTAAACCCCCTCCCCCATTTCCCTGGTATTATACATTACTCACTGCCTTTGTACAGTAATTCACTTTCCCACACACTGACATTTCACCCTTGGCCAATGGGAAGCCCCCGTCGCGCTCCTCCTCGCCCCAACTGAACGCATTCATGGCGTTCCGTACAATTGCGCCTTCACTGTAACGAATTGACACGTGCAAGGCAATGTCCTTGTTGTTCCGCTTGTACAAATTCACATTGACACGATTTCCTGAGAAAATTCAAACCCAATCAATACTCTCGAGTTTATGCCGACAAAGGGTAAAAACAACGATAAAACAACCTGTCGGGAGAGCGGAAACGTCCAACCGCTTGTACGGCACAAGCTTTGCAATGGCATTGTATGGGTTCGGGAAGGAAGTGCCACCATAGTGAAAGAGGCGCAAATTCTCCAAATCGCCGACAATCGAAATGTGGTTGACCTTCGGGTAATTAGGGCCAATTAAATCTGTGAAAATGCCAAATGTGTGAAACTGACTCCAGTCAGTGGGGCCCTTTGTTTAAATGTGCCAATTTCCACACGGTTGCCAAACACCTAAAAATTCGGAAGCAAAATTAGGAAAATAATACAAGCAAAATTAGGAAAAACTGAAGTTAATTTTATTCACAAAAAATGTTAAGTATTCAAGGACGTGGATGATAATCGGGGACGGAAGCGGGGATGCAAAAAAGGAAACGAGGAAGGCGCTAATAGTGCTCTCAAAAGTCTCGATCTCGAATCACAACTAACGGTTTTGGAGTCTTTCTCCCCCGTCTCGTTTCAAGCTGGAATTTCGTTATCTCGTGAAATTTTAGTCCGAGCTTTTTTCAATTTTAAAATTACAAAAAATTGCATTTAAAAAAGGGATTTCAAAAGTAAATGCCAGAATTAAATTTTAATTTTCAAATTTAAATCCTTTTGGACCTGGAATTTTCCAGGCAAAAGTCGAATGCGAATGTCGAATTCTCCATCAGCCGGAAATGGACTTGAAACTCGCTCCTCCGGTTCAGACCAATTCCGACGGCTGTACGTGTTGAACACGACATTGCCCGAAAAGAGTCCTGACAAAGATGGAATAATGCAATTTAGGGTCGAGATTCTCGATGGATTTTTTTTTTGGCTATTTCGGAAAAAAATAATTACGGTTGTCAAAATCTTCGGAAAAATCTGTTTGATCCGTGGCCTTTATTTACCTTCATCCCAACGGGTGGACAAATGCAATGGCATGTCGTCATAATCGCTGCCACCCTGGTGGAAGTTTACGACCACTCTAAAAATACCAAATTATATTTGAATATTCGGTATTCTTGTAGGAGTAGGAATGAATTCGAAATTCAGTGGCATAAAATTCTTCCAGGCAAATCCGTTTTGGGTATTTTATTCACAAATTTTGACGGGGTTACGGTATACAGTATATTGTTTATTCTCTATTCTATTTTTACGTACCTTTTTGGGTACATTTTGATCTTTCCCACTGCGTGCACCGTTTGTCCATTTCTGAGCGGCTCACTGATGCGCGTTTTGAAGGGAATTTGCTAAAAAAAAAGTTGAAAATTGAATTAAGGAATTCTATGGCGCAGAAAAAACACTTAGCCAATTGGGCTAATTTACTTAGAAATTTGTATCCAAAATTACTAATTTGATAGCAATTAGCAATTCAATTAAAGCTATGATTTTTTTTTTGAAAATGTTTTTGCTCACTCACATATTTTTGTTCACTGAAATACTGTTTGTAGGGCAGCTTTTCCTCAGGCTCTTCACCACCAACGGTACGATCCTCAGAATGGCAAAATACCGCCAACAGCAAAAGCGATAAAAAAGTGATGGGAAGCGACAGGGGACCCATATTACCGTACATTTTGAGTCAATGTGTTACAGTGCGTAAGGAAATTATAAGTTTAAAGTTATTTATTTCGTATTACTGGTTTAATATTCAATATAAAACTAATAAAATTTTTACTCCAAAATTTGAAAATAATATTAAAATAAATTTATAATTTTAAATGAAAAATGAAAAGAATGCTTTCGAATAAAAATGAAATTCATCAAAAATATGATTATGAATGAGTTAACAAATAAGTTCGGAAAAATCAAATGGAATGAAATACGTAGTGAGAAAGAAACAGCTGCTTCTTCTGACCATGGAATGAATGAATGTTTCATGCTTTTGCCCGGGCTTAACCCATCGGAAGAAGCGGCTTTTGCCACAACGATCATCAGTTTCATTTATTAGCATCATTAAGGAAAGGAAGGGATGACAAAACGGGGCGATCGGCGCTGAGCAATATTAGCATCTGTTATCCGTCAAAAGCACAATGAAACGGAATGGAAAATGTAAACAAAAAGGATCGATCACATCACAGAAACAGAAAGAAACAAAAATAAACAAAATTTAAGGAAAACGAAATCGGTTTTTTTTTTTTTTGGTTATGCTAATTGCAATTAATAACCAATATGTGTTTTCCATAAAGAATTTTAATTCGGGTTGAAAAAATAAAAGTAATAATTTAATTTAATTATTTTTGAAAGAAATGCAAAAATAATGATTTTTGAAAGATTTTCAAAAGAAATTTTTTTAGTCCAACTCTTATTTTTGGAATGAACGTAAAATGGAGAATATCGATGAAATTTTAAATTTTTTTTTTTTGGCCTATTTCAATTCAGCAATCCTTTTATAGTTTATGACAAAAATTTTGAAAGAAAATTAGAAGTTTCTAATGCTAAAAACTGCCCAAAAAAATAGGAAGAAAATAAATAAATCTGAACGAATCATTTAAAGTAATTGTTTTATTTTTTCAACTGTTTGGGATCGTACAAACGCTCTTCTCAAAGACGGATATACTGATTTGCAAGGCATGATGGGAAAATTGCAATTCCAAAGTTCAAAAGTTTTCGGAAATTGGGACCCCGAAGCTCAAAAATTTCGGAAATCGGAATTCCATGCCATCATCCCTGGGATTGGCCGACATTTGCGCCGCAGACATTTGCGCCGCGACAGTTGCGCCGCAGACACTTGCGCCGCCCAGCCAAAATGACACTTGCGCCGCGACAGTTGCGCCGCAGACACTTGCGCCGCCCACCCCCAATTTTGATTATTTAAAGCATAATTTTCTCAATCAATTTTAATGTTTAAAGTTAATGTAGTATTCAGAATTAAAACTTCCATTCCAATTACATTTTAAATAAAATTCAGCGAAAGAAGAAAAAAATGACGATGATTTGATCCGACATATTCATTCATTGCAATACCGTGTGGGGATGAAGGGATTCGAAGGATGGGATTAGAATATTGTTGAAAATATTAATTTTGTTGCGTTGTTAAAAATTAGTATATGTTTGTTTCGCTTATGTCAAAATAGGGGGGGGGCGCAAATGTCGGCGGCGCAAGTGTCATTTTGGCTGGGCGGCGCAAGTGTCTGCGGCGCAACTGTCGCGGCGCAAGTGTCGACGGCGCAAATGTCAATCACCCATCCCTGGTATGTACGGTATATATCGGTGAAGCCTTTGCATACAATTTGTAAAATAAACGCACCACCACAGCAACTGGCAACTGCTTGTGACCATCAACAGCAGCGGAATTGCACTCAACGGCCTGTATTCCGGAAAATCCAGGCATGGAAAAAATACCCTAATTGGAGAGATTGTAATTATATCAGGGCTCGGATTCGTACTTGGAAGCCAAGTACGTACTTGGATTTCGGCTTTTGTGCTTAAAAAATTTTAACTGTACTTAATTCCAAGATTGTACTTGGAAATCGGGATTTTTGCGTATGAATCTAAAAAATGTACATTTTATGAAAAAAAATTTCAAATTTTTGGTATTTTTTCAAAATAACCATTAATTTTTGCTAATTGAACTTAAAAATAGAAAATTTTCAGTGAAAATCTTTTTAAAAAAGGTCTAAATTCTAATTTTTCTCCCGGCAACGCCAATGGCACCCCCCCCCCTCCAAAAAAAAAAGAACTCACATTTTTTCTAAAAAATTTAAAAATTTGACCCCATAATTTTTATCATTTTTTGTTGCAAATCTGTTAACAAATCACAATCAAATTTTCTAAATTTTGAAAAAACAGCACCGCAAAAAAATGTTTTGCGAAGCAAAAAAAACGGCTCTCAATTCTATTGGTTTGCAAGTTGACAACCATTTATTGTGAAAATTGAATTTTTGACTTTTTGTTCGGGTTCGAAATTGATGTCGGATTCGTGATCAGCGACCCCGAAAACCTATATTTTGACTTTTTTACTTAGAAATTAAAAAAAAAATTTATGGGTGACAAACTGCATAAGAGCCCAAAACGTTGACATGCCAAACCAAAAAGCGCCTAAATTACGAATCTCTATAAATTTTTTTACAAAAAACGAAAATTTAGTAAATTTTTCGGAATTTTTGGCATGACGAACTTTTGGGATGCACCGCTTTAGATGAGGGGTACAGATTACACCAGTTGTACAATTTTTTCCTGACCATGGGCCAAATTTGGGGGCTTTGGTAGACCAGACAATTACGCTATGAAATAATGCGTTTTTCAAAAATTGTATTCTAATTTTATGTAAGTATCAATCATGGAATTAGGTATGTGTTATCTAGGCTCTTTAAATGGATGTCGGATTCGTGATCAGCGACCCCGAAAACCTATATTTTGACTTTTTTACTTAGAAATTTAAAAAAAAAATTTATGGGGACAAACTGCATAAGAGCCACGTTTTGTCCTGATCCGCATACAAAGTTCCTATTTTTACATCTTTCGGCCCTCATATTTTTGCTCCCCCCCTTTTTCTGAGTATAGTTTAGTTTGTCCCCCGCCCATTTTTTGGAAAAATTTATGAACGTGAAAAGCGGGACGGCATTCCAGTCCTGTTCCCGCCAATCTCTACTGGAAACTGAGTAAAAGACAGGAATAATTGCGAGGGACTGACCAATACACTTGAAAATGAATTTGTATTTCGAAATGAAAACAAAAATCAGCCGCCTTTTCCGTAAAAGCAAAAATAAATTATGATTCATCGAACAAATGAGAATCAAATTAACAAATTGTCGTCCTCCGTCCGATTTACTGCTCCGTCTGTTCATTCGTCGCCGTGGTGCGCAGTTTCTCCAATTCTTCGACAAATTTTTTGAAACGCTCCTCCAACTGACGGAGTCGCTCAACCGAAGCCCCAACACGGCCCACGATCTCTTCGCCCTTCTCTTCGTTGTTCGCCTGTTGCGCTATCTCTTTGACCTTTTCATTGAACAACTGCCAATTCTCAAGATGCTCCGCGACTAGAGCCTGGTTCTCCTGACAAAAATGGAAATATAATCAATTAGTCAATGTCTCTGATGGTATTTTTATGTTAAACCCGGGGAACCGGCAACAATTTTCATTTCAAAACTCATTTTTGGAGAAAAAGTGGCAACACTAGAGGCGGTAATATTTAGTGCCAAGATTTTCAGACCAAACAATCAGAATTTTTGATTCCCAAAATGATTGAATTTTTAACATAATTTCTTATTTTTTCCTGAATTTATTAGCATTGACATCAATCGGTGACCCTCCACTTCCCCGCTGACCTTGGAACGCGCCATGAATGCGTCGATCAGCGGTTTCTTGTCAGCCTTTTCCACAGAAGTGAGAAAAAGAACAGAACTTCCAACGAGATCTGCATCTTTGTCTCTTTCTTCGGTCCATTTTCCCACCCAAAGAACTTGTTTGTCAATGATTTGCAAAGAGTTTTTGGAGTGATGTTGAATTGAGGATTTGTTAAAGCCCAGCTCTCGTTCGATCGCGGCCATCTGAGACTCACAGCGGTTCATCTGATTGAAAAATTTGTTTTTAAAGGCATTCTTAAATGAAGACTTAATTCTCTGTGAAACGGAAAACCCAGGTTGAAAACAGATTTACGACTTTCCTAAATGTCAGCTAAACTGAGGAACGTCAATTTATGCCACAAAACACATAAAATCCTCATATAAAGCAATCAATTTCCGCTTACCTTCACTTCAATCTTTCGCTTCCGTTCAAGACTCAGTGGACGAATGATCCTCTGAGCTAACTCCTTCAATTTTGCAGTCTCCAGTTTGGAACTCGCGACCGAGGCAGACAAACGGGCAACAGCATCAGCGTCAGAAGTCTCCAGTCGAGACAGCGCATTTCGCAGAGAATCGATTTGTTCTTCGACCAATTCGTTGCTGCTCTGCCACTGATCAAACAAAACAACCTGAACCATAGGCTAATAAAGAAATATAATTAAAGGTTGCCCTTTGGTTATTTCATAAGTCGGGCAGAAAATGCAAAAAGTGCCAAAATCCGAAATTTTTGTATGAGTTTTGAATTAGATGCATTCTTAATCAGCCACGAATCGAACTACAACATATTTTTATTACCGCTGATTTTTCAAACGCTTCGATGTTGCGGCTCAGGTCATCGAACATCTTAAAAGGAGTAAAAGAATTAGCTAAGTCTCTATTTCCTACCGCAAAATAAGATTTTCTCCATTTGACGACGCGGGGAAGCATAAAAAAACGGACAACCCAAGAGGAGGTACAAATATTAGTGAAATCATAATTAGGGTTTGTAAAATGGACCATTTCAAAAAGAAGTTCAGTGGGGAGTGGTTTAGGGGTCATTAGAGCAAAATCAGGGATGGAATGGACTTTGGTTTGGGTTAGAGTGAGTCAGGGATTGTGAATGCCGTTGTTTTATACGGCAAATGGAGGGACGCGCCTTCCCACGGAGCTTTTACGGTGTTTCTGTTTTGCCCACGTTAACCTTCCCACCCCACTCAAACGCCGGGGCAATGTGATGACAGAACCATCTCCGCAAATCGTAAATGGGAAGGGCGGATTTGGATTTTTGAAAAACCAAAAACTTCGAAAAAAGAACCAATCACCACGTCTTAAACAACTTTTCTATACAGTGACCATGCCCAAAAATACGACACCAAGAAATCCATTAAAACAGCTATTATAGTCAGCAACCCATTAACCCTTCAAATTGACAAAATGATAAATAATAGTGACCTGCTGGTTTTCCTCCTGTCCATCAGTCATTGTTCCTTTTTTATATGGAAATAAATAATTCAATGTGTGAAGCTAAAAATTGGATTGCATTAACAATCAAACAAATCAAACACTAAGCATTTTACGACAACGAAGATTCGAATGGGGTCAAAGAAACAAACAAAGATTCATAGGAAAATGACAAGAAAGAACAAAACTAACAAGTTTCAAATTTAGAAAAAAAATGTTTTATGGATTTGTAGTAGAGTCCGGCGGGAAAACACATTAAATATGTACAAAAATCCACAAATATGTACTAAAATATGTAAATAAAATTTTTTTAAATGGTTATTTTTTTGAAAAAAATTCTTCGTAAAGAGTAAATACGCACAAAATGCCATAAAAATGACCTAAATAGGCTTAGAAATCGGTGCTGTTAGTTTTCAACAGTGGTGATCTCGACAGTAAAGCTTATTTTTTAAAAACTTGCTCATAATGGTATGAGTCTAGTTAAATTTTGAAAAGTAAAATGATAAGCACAGGTTCAGCTTTTCCAAAAAACTTTTTGGGAACATTGGGGGAGGGGGAGCGGCAGTGCCGATAGGCGCTGCCGGAAAAAATTTGGAATTTTGAGTGCGATTTGTTAAAAATTTTGTCAAAAAAAAATGATTTTGACGGAGGATTTTTCGAAAAAATGTTTAAGATTTGAAGAAAAAGTTCGAACATTTTGCCAAATATACCTAATTTTTCAAAAAATCATGCATTTTTGTCACTTTTTTGTCAAAAGACCACAAAAATACTCAAATTTCGCAAAAGAGCACAAAAATACCAAATCCTCATTTTTCAAAAAAATCCTCTTTAACCTTCTAAAAGACCACAAAATGAGTAAAAATACTCAGATATCGCAGCTCTGGTTTAACTGGTGAAATTTAGTCCCGTTTTTCCGACCCAAATGGCCGGGAACGGGACCGGGACTTGGAAAATGGACCCGTACGGGGCCCCGGGACTCCCGTTTTAAACGGGACTCCTGGTCCCGGTGGTTTGCCCAAAAAACCCGGGACCGGGGGTCTCGCCAAAATCCCGGCGGGGCCCCGGTCCCGTCCAGTCTCTACTGGTAAGAATGGGAGTCAGTGAAAAATTACAAATTTTAGGAGATTTTTTGTATTTTTTTCATCTGTGTACAGATTTTCAAAAAAAATTTTTTGAGATAAACCTATTTTAGGGGTTTTCAGGGTCGGGAAAACCGATTCTGGCATCTGTTTTGACCCAATTCGAACCCCGAACCCGGATTCGAATAAAAAAGTCAAAATCCATTTTTCAAAAAAAATCACATTTTTTATACACAAAATTGAGTCGTGGCCTTTTTTTGGTTATGCCCGGCAGTGCCGATTGGCGCAGCCGGGAAAAAATTTGAAATCCTCAACCCGCAATCCGTAACTTCAAAAACCCCACAGTTTCCGTAATCCGCAATCTCCAATCCGCAATTGCGCCCAGCCCTGATTGAAGTCTGATCAGGCGACTAAATCATGAGAATGACAAAGCAAATTGAAAATATTTTGTGGTGTATGAAAGACCCAAGTATTGTGGTAAATAAATAATATAAACAACAAATAATTAGCTAAATTCCAGTCGAAATTTAAAATTCTATAAATATCTTTCTCTAAAATTTGTCCTTTGCCCCAAATCTGTCAAGAATTTTTCACTTTTATTCCCGTTTTTCGAGAATTTTTTTACGGGAAACTGTAAAAAGAAAAAAGCAGAATTCCCGGACACAAACGAGAATCCCTCCCTTTTCTTGTTCCCAAAAATCTGGTCCGTGAAGACGGGATTCCCGGGTTTTCCCTTGGGAATTCCTTTCCCGCCGGGGCCCTACTCAAAACGGTCAAATTTACAAATTTCATGACGTTTATTCCGTTTGCCTTTCCCATGGTTTTCGCTTTACCTTTGCTTTTGGTTTTGCCATTTTCTTAAATTTCGTTTTTCGTTCATTTTCTTTCTCGAAAATAATTTCTTCCAAAAATAAAAAAAGTTCTCATGAAACTTTTGGTTAAAAGCTTTCCTTCATACGCAAATAAATTATGAGAAGCAAAGAAACGATTTCATGTGAAAAAACAATTTCCTTGGCAATTAATTAATTATTTCCTTTTTCTCTGACAATTTTTCCTCTTATCGAATTTAAGTAAATTCACATTAAAATCTTGAATTAGGCCAATTGCAGACGAATAAATTAATCTTTCGTAATATCCCTAATTATGTTCGTTAATTCGTCCTCCATCCCCCCAAATGTGTCCACGCCCAATCTGGCTGATTGTGCCAATGCCAAAGATTACGTGACCGATTTTGGCTATTTTTTCGTCCGCTGGGCCCATCTGATCACCGGGTCGGTGATCCTTCTGTTGCTTCTCAACATTTCAGTGTTTATTGCCAAGAAACCTGATTTGCCATTGCATGGAAATTTAAAAGTGAAATAATACTAAAAAATAATAATTAATTTCCCCTAAATTTTCGATTGACTTTTTTTAGTTACTTTTGCTAAATGTGCTTTTTCTGTATGCTATTTTTGGTTTATTCTATCTGATCACTTCGGTTCGCTATTTGGTAATATTTTGTTTTAACTTATGCCATTTCCTTCGGTGCTCCTTTCAGTTGATTTTCGCCACTTTTTCCGACCCGTGCCAATGTTTGACCCCAATTTGGCTCGCCTTTTTGCTTCGTATGCCCGCTTACGTTTATTTGGTCGCTTCGCCGCTTTTCCATTTTGGAATTATGGTAAATTAATATTCAAAATGATAAATATTAACTAAAATAATATTCAAAATTGTAATTTTAATTCCGTTTACCTATTTTTTAAGGTTGAACGCGTTCGAGCTACGATTTTTGTGGGCAAATATGAAAGGGAAGGCTTAAAATGCGGAATTGGCATCACTATTTTTATGGTTAGCACAAATAAAAGAAATTTTGAATAAATTTAAATATATATTAGCCGAAATTAATTAAATAAAATATTTAAAAATATAATTTTCGATTTCCATCCCCTTTCAGTGGCTCTTAGCTGTCCTTTTCTCCACTTATATTGTCATCACAGCATTTGCGGACACCGTAACCTTCTCAAAACCTTTGGTCTATTTGAGGTGTTTTTTGTGCTTTACCCATTTGCCCCTACCGTATTCACCCCTTCTGTTATTACAGTATGACCACTTCGTTCAATGCGCATGTGTTCATCAACATTCACTATTTCTTCCTTTTTCTGGTCATTTGTGTTGCGTTGGCCGATTATTTACTCATTAAGCTGAACAAATTGGTGATACAAAGGGCAAAGTGAGTGAAAATTCATTTAAAATTTCAATTAGTAAATTATTAGAATTCTATTAAAATTTATTAAATTGGAAACTTTAAAAACCGAAGGAACAAAGTGATGCCGTACAATCTGAGCCGAAGTTACCAGGCCAATGAGAACATTGTGACAATTCGTCTGCTCTTTCCGCTCGACTTCTCCTACACCCTTTTCTTCACCATTTTCATCATTTCCTCCGTTTTTGTGCGCTTTTATAAGGACGAAATGGGCTTACTCGTGTACAACAGAGCATACGAAGGCATTCAATTGGTAATTTCGTGTTGATTTCTGCTGACATATTTTTGTCATCTCAAAATTGGCAATTTTGACATTATTGGACTTTTCTGCTTCCAACCAAGGAAAGTGCCACCTTTTCGGCACACGGCGCCTTAGGGCTTCTTGCCTCGAAACCCCTGCGGGATTTTAGAAGTCCTTAAGATTAGGTTTGTTATGGAATCCAAAGATTAAGAATGTTTAATTAATTGCTAATTAGGATGGGGCAGCGCTGCGAAATCAGTGGACATTTTTACGCATCGGAGAATTTGTCGTTTAATTTGTGGTTTAAATGTCGCATTTCCTTAGATTCTGTCGGTGCATGCCATCATCTCACTGAGCACGTATTTGTACTTCCTAAAGAGGAGCAGAGGCCAAAGCGCGGAGGAACTAACGGTGGCGCAACGGACGCGGGAACATTTCCGACTTTTGCAGTGCCAATGGAAGTTTGAAGAAGAAGCACAACAGCAACAATGAAGAAGCATTCTTTTCGTGGATTAATGCTGCCCGCCGAAGAAGGGACGAAAGAGGAAAATAAATGAAAAACGATGCCGAAAAACAATTTTTCTTTGGGTCCCTAACGTACCCTACCGAAAAGGGAGCAAGTGCTGCACTAATTAATTAATTAACAATTAAAAATTGGTCAAGTTTGAGAGGGGATGGCCGTAGAGTGGGGAGGAGGACGGAAGGATTGGGAGATACTGCTAGACTCGCCTGATTAGGCGGTGACTGACGAAGAGTGACAATAGAATTTAAACGTCTTGCAGACAATAAAATAAATTGAATAAGCCAAGAAAAAAAGGAGGGGGGGGGGGGGGGGGGAGCTCCCGGACAATCCGTCAGTAAGTGGAAAATCCGTCAATAACTAATCCATAAGCAATTTTATTTTTAAAACACCCTGATTCCTTTAAAATCATGTGAAAATTAATTTAATACGCTAAAAATGTGCATTAATAGTTTGTGTTATTTTATATAAATTATGAAATAATCATTTTTAAAAGAATTAAATGATAATTTCTCGAGATGTCAATTAATTAAAGTATAAAGTAATAAGAACCTATAAAAATCAAATTAATTTTAACAATCATTTTCGCTTTCGCGACAATTTTACTAATTAATTAAATGCCCAATCAATTAACAATAAAACAATATTTTTTGTTTCTTTTATTTGTAATTTGTTTATTCGTTCTTTCGCATTTCATCTGATCATTTGGATAATGTGCTTGCTGATTGCCACCATTTGCTCGTAATTTTGTTCCACCATTTTCCTGCTGATCATTTTTAGTGCCGTTTTATTGTCCATTTTGGCAATGAATGGAATTGTGCGGAAAGTGAATCGGAGTCGGTCTGTCGCCGCGCTGAAATCGTCCGACTTTTTGCCGCTTATCTGTCGCTTCGCCAAACAAAGTTCAACAAATTCGGACACCTGCAAATGCTCCAATTAATTGAATAATTGGCCAATTAAATATTTCTCGCCTGAAGGTATTTCTCCGCCCATTGGCGCCCGCTCGGGCGATCACTTCCAAATATTTGGTCCATCAATTTGAAAAGTTTGCGCCCATTGGGCCGACGGAGTGCTCTGAACTCGGCACATTCGGCGAAGAATTTCTCCGGAGATTTTGCCAATTTTCTTCCGTTTGGCCCTTTTACAAAGACGAGATCAAACAGTGGCACGTTCTGACAAAAGACATTAATTAGAGTCACAAATGCCGGTTTCATTGTGCCATTCACTCACAATTCGTCCTTGGCCCACGCAATTTTTGTGCCTTTTCCAATCGCCGCCATAGCGCCAACAAAATTTGTAGCCACACACACAAACAATGTGGTCACAGCCGTGGCTCTTCTCCACCAAATTGTTGCAATTGTCGCAGCGAACGCCGCGGGCGATGCGATTTAAGCCGGGGGAAAGGAGCAGAGATTGGAGGGATTGGCCTGGGGAATGTGAAAAGGTGCTAGGTCGATCCCTAATTAACTTTAATTATACAAATCGGTGTCAATGAATTTAATTATATGATTAATTTTATAAATTAAAAATATGTCCAATCGATCGGCAAAAATTAATTAATTCTTCTTTCCGTAATTAATTTGCCTTTTTCCTGCTTTGGCTCTTGTTCCGATTTCGGTTTTATTGGCCGTGGTCTTTTCCCCATGGATTACTACCGTTTCATTTAGTCACTTTCTTTATTTTCCCATCAATTAGTTCGTACTTTTGTTTCGGCATTGGCATTCAGTCCTCTCTTTTTGCTATTGGCCATCATTAAAAAGTCCCCAATTTCCATGGGTTTTCTCTCCGTTCTTTCCGCGTCACTTTCTTCGCTTTTTTGCTCCATTTCCACTTCCATTTTACCATTTTCTTCATTTTCATTTTCGTCCTCGTCAATTCTTTCAGGCAATTGGAAATGTTCTTCAATGTCCGCCTCAATCGCAAATCTTTCGCCGCCTTTTGCACAACGGGGGACGGCCCATTTTGCAAGCACAGTCTTTAATGACAAAATGATTTGATTTAAAAATTTTAATTATAATTGCTGGCTCAGCGGCGCCACCCAAAAAAGATCACTGATATTTCCAAATTTTATCATGTCCAATTAGTCAATTATTCACTGCAATTCGTCCAAATAAGCACCATATTCCCACCACGGCTGGACGTAATGGATTCAATTACGAAAATCCGTAACCCGAATTTAATCAGTTATCCATTCTCATTAATTAGTTGTACATCCCCATTGATCAATTGTCCATCCCCATTGATCAACTGTCTATTCCCATTAATCAGTTGTCCGTCCCCAATTCCTTTGTGCCAACCCTCCGCATTGTGCCCACCCAATCTGTCGTCTGCTCAGTATTGAATTCAGTTGATCAAGATCAGTGAGAAATGTCGGTGAAGTGCGGCGACACAAATTGTCCAAATTATAGCTACCATGCGTAAAATTCAAATGGCGAATGCTTGTTGTAAAAATTGGCCAAATTTCAGGCGCAAAAACATCCCAAATCTGCCGGACATCTGTTAGGAATGACCATACATCCAATTTCAATTCGGTGCCATTTCTGTCCCAAATTTGCTTGTTGGAATTGAGAAATGTGATCACGGAATGGTCAATGTATCTGAAGAAACATGAAAATGGTTTATTACATACAAAAGTTAAGAATTACTCAATCCAAAGGTATTTAAAGCGAATTTTGTTGGGTAGCGGACGGTCCGACAATGGAAACTCCACCCATTTGCCATCGATAGGTACATACACTTTCGGTTTTGGTCCAATGCCCTTGCAAATTGCGATTGGTCTCCAAATTGTCAATTCGCTTTTTCCATCAAAATGTTTGTCCACCAAAACATCGAAACGGAAGGAAAGCAATGCCATTTGGAGACCAAGTTTGGGACGGTCAAAAGATGGGAAAATGTCCATCCAAACATCAGTACAAATCCAACTGAAACAAGGAAAAAATGAGTAAATGAAAAATCTATATAATTTTTAATTAATTGCTTACCGTTTGTTCATTTTTGTTGCTGCAATTAGCACACTTTTCCCTTTTCCGATTGATTGGTGTGTCACAAAAGAGCAAAAATCTGTTGTTAAACTTAAAAAAGGAGACAAATTGTAAAAATAAGAGAGCAAAAAGAACACAAAAACACCATACAATTAATTACTAGTATTTAGGAAGCATAAAAAGGCGCAATTTATTTATTAATTTGTCAAAAAGAAAAATAATCGATGAAAGGGAAGCAAAGCGCCAAGAATTTTGAATTACTATTTCCTCTGATGTCCATTATCCCATCCCCCGATTCTTCAAGTGTATCCGAGTATATAAAGCCGACCAAATCCCTTTCCAGTCATATCCTTCATCCCTTTCATTCCATTTGTTTGATAAATTTTGTTTTTTCAGTTCATTTCTGTTAAATTTTCTGTGCTTACCAATTCAAAAAAAATGTCGCACAATCCGAAAGAAGCGGAGAAAGAAATGGAAAAAGCAATGTAAATAATTAATCTAAATTTGATTTTCTAAGGTCATTTTGCTTTTCCCTTTTCAGCTTCATCTCTGCCGACTGTTGGCTTTCGGTGTTCGATTTGCTGCCGCCCTCTCAACTTGGCCTCGGAATTGCGATGATCAGTCACCGATTTGACTATTTCGTTGATGAACATTTTAAAACGCGCAAATGGAAATTGAGACCAATTGTAATTCAACGCAAAATTGGAGAGAACGGCGCAAAGGAAATGGAAATTGTCAATTCCGATGGAAAAGAATTGCCAATCCCTCAAAATCCGTTGCCGAACAAAGTCATCGGATTCAGATGCATTAGGACCTTGTATAAATTTAAATTTTTAATGATTTGTGTCAATCATACTTTCTTATGATTTTCAGCTTCATCGACCAAAATGTGCTCACTTTTCTCGGCCATTTTCATCGTTTTTTCGCCAATTGTGCAACAGAATTGGACATTACCACTGAAAATGTTCGCATTTTGGAGTTTATTGTGCACAACATTTGGCCAATGTTCAAGGACACCATTTATCTGTTGATTTTGAACATCGTCGCTTTTCGTCAAATGCACCAATTGGCCCCGTCAATGCTCAACGACTGTCCATCCCTTCGCACTTTCAATTTGTCTGACGGCATTTCTCTTGGATTTCCGCCTGATGACAGTGCCAATGCGTCGGATGGCCAAACGGTTGCCAAATGGCTGTTCACGCCTCGTCACGACAATTTGAAGAAGAAGTTCATATGCGTTATGGATTCAACGATGGAACAATGGTTGGCAACCGTGGAACAAATCAAAGCGGTGATTATTTGATTATTCCAAATTAATTCGTATTTCCCCTATTTTTTGTCTTCTTTTTAGGCATTTTCAAATGCTTCGTCTCCTGTTTATTTCGGCATTTCTGTTTACTTTACGCCGTCCTCTTCACTTTTTTCTTCCGTTGTGCCATTTAAACTGACCAACGAATTGACTGGAGAGAAATTGGAACTGGCCAAAGAAGCGGAAGAAGAAGAAGATTTAATTAGTTTTCGGCTTAACCGTTGTCCAATTGTGCCCGAAGATAAGAAACAGCAGAAAATGGTTAAGGAATTGGACTTGTTGCTATGGAACCGAATTGAAATTTATATCGAAGACGACGGAGTCGGCGATGGGTGATTAATAAGATTAACAATTTAAAATCCAAATGCTTATTTTTGTTTTTCTTTTCAGTCTTCTCGACGGTTCGCCCGGGCCGAGTGGTGATCACTGATCAGAACCAGCAGAAATGAATGAGTGATTGGTTATTGATGCGATTATGTGACCCAAATGTTAGACTGCTATTTAAGTGTTGTATTTGATTTTTTCTCATAAATTCGTAAAAAAACGTGCCCAAGTCCAGTTTATGCGTCCAATCAATTATAAAATCTAATTAATTGAATTCATTTACAGTATTTCTAAATGTACGGGATCATTTTACCTGCCTTATCTACTCCAAAATAAGCTAAAATATTTTGTTTTTCTATGCTTTCTCTGAACATGTATGTACTTATTGAAAGAAATATATATGCAGCATTTCCTCAAATATATAATCTAACGAGGTTTTACCACAAAATAGTAACAAATTTCTATTCCTGTACGGGTTTTTAATTATAAACTTTCTTTTTGGCTTTCACTTAACTGATAATAATTGATCGGACGCATAAACTCGACTTGAGCCAAAAAACGAGTTTGTTTAACCAATATTTTTGCAAGGTAAATAAACCGCATAGGAAATTGATTATTTTAATGACTTATTTCCATTGATTCTCCCACATTGATCCTAAAAATGAGAGATGAACCAATAAATCGAAAAAGTGCATAGAAAAACAAAAACCGTATTTTCTCTAATTATATGCCCATCTCCATTAATCTCCCCTTCTCCAATTATCTCCCCCATTCTGATTAGTTGAAAAATAATCCACTGAGTGCTTCTATACTGGAGCTGCTCGACAAACTCGAAACCATCGAATTTGACGGGACAGCGAAATGAAAAGTGCGGCATACAGTATCAATAACATGGGATTAGTGAGGAGGGTATTGTGTTTGGAGACTTTGTGACGCTTACAAAATTCCGTAAGGTTGTTGTTGTTGTTGAAGAATGGTTTTGTTTGGTGCTAAGCCCCATTACATATAATCAGTTAACACATATTTTGAAAATAGAAAAAATATTTGATTTTGGATTCGTATTTTATAAAATAACGGAATCATTTGGTAGTCCGGCGGGAGCGGGAGTTTTACAGGATTCCCGCTCCCGGAAGATCTCGGACTCCAGCTTCCGGCTCCCGTAAATTTTCACCCAAATACTAAATCGCAAATCCCTGTTCAATGTATAAGAGCATGTGCTTATCATTTTAATTTTCAAAATTTAGCAAGACTTATACCATTATAACAAGTTACTTTACTGTCGAAATCAATCACTGTCGAAAACTAACAGCACCTTTTTGTATACTCATGGGTTTCCTATCGACAAAATATGATTGCTCATATTTTTGTTTAATTGACACATATTTTATCATTTTTTTAAAGAAAATCCGTAACAAATTGAGCCTAGTAATCCAAAAAACCAGCCCTTTTGTTGAAAATCTGTTAAAAATCACACTGTAATTTTCAAAATTTAAATTTGAGCAAAGTTATGGCCAAAAGTACCCAAGGAACTGGGTTTTCAAACATTTTTGCCATAACTTTTTTGAAAGCTAATGAAATTTTTTGAAATTATGCAGGCTAATAGAGGACACATAGGACTATCGAGTAATATCAAGAAAATAAAAAACAAAAAATAATTTCTAACAGAAATTCTTTAATTAAAAATCATCAAATATTCCGACCAAAACTTCTTAGAACGAACAAAATAAGGTGGTCTTGTTATCATTCGCTAGCCCTATGTCTACTCTATTAGCCTGCAAAATTTCAAAAAATTTCATTTGACAATTAATTTTTTGGACTAAATAATCGAATATTATTAGAAATTCATGTTTGCTTTTTATAGCACTTTTTTCGGCGCGCGGTTTTTACAAAAAATTTTTGGGAGAGAAAAGGGGCGGTGCCGATAGGCGCCGCCGGGGGAAATTTTTGAAAATTTGTGTAGTTTGTTAACAGATTTTCACCAAAAAGGCGGATTTTTGAGATTAATAGGCTCAATCTCAATTTGTACGGATTTTCTTTAAAAAATGATAAAATATGTGAAAGCCAAAAAGACTTTCCACTAGGCCATTTGAACAATTTAGTGCTATAAAGAATATATTAATTTTTTTTTATTTAACTCCAATTTTCATCACTAATTTTTCACTCAGACCCCCATTCTTACCAGTGCTTGTTTTTCCCGGTTCCCGTTTGCCCTACCGGGACCGGGAAATAGATTTTGAAAATCCGGGCCCGGGACCTCGGAGGACCGGGAATTCCCGCACCGGTCCCGGTCCCGGACAATCTTAATTCAGACTTTTGTTACTTCGGCTCACCACGCACTCTACTTATATGGCCATGATATAGTACGACAAAATGAGAGAAATTATAAAGAAAAAGAGAAAGGACGAAATAGTACTAGGAGTTTTTCTCTGCACAGTGAGCATACCCAAAGTGAGATAAGTATATAAATGTTTGGTAAAGTAATTTTTTCATTTCACTTCTTTATTTAATTTTCTCTGATTACCAATTCAAAAAATGTCGGATAATCCGAAGGAAGCGGAAAAAGAAATGGACAAGGCGATGTAACAATATTCAAAATTTCACTTTTCATTGCTAATCATTTTGCTTTTCCGATTTCAGCTTCATCTCCGCCGACTGTTGGCTTGAGGTGTTCGATTTGCTTCCACGCTTTCAGCTTGGCTTTGGCATTGCGCTGATCAGCCCCAGATTTGACCGCCGAGTTGACGAACATTTTAAAACTCGCAAATGGACATTGGGCAAATTGGAAATTCGAAGCAAAATCGGAGAGAATGGCGCAATTGAAATGGAAATTGTCAATTCCAAAAGAAAAGCATTGCCAACCCCTCATTATCCGTTGCCGAACAAAGTCATGGCATTTAGACGCATTTCGATCGAGTAAAAAATGAATTGATTTTTAAATTATTTGTTTCTATTCTATTTGCAGCTTCTTCGACCACAATGCGCTCACTTTCATTCGTCATTTTGACCGCTTTTTCGCCATTTGTGCAACAAAAATGTACATTCTCACAGAAAATGTTCGCATTTTGGAGTTCGTCATGTTCACCATTTTGCCAATGCTCAAGGCCACAATTCGTCTGATATATTTTCACTCCATCGCTTTTGGTCAAATCCGGCAATTTGCCCCGTTAATGCTTAACGATTGTCCGTCCCTTCATGTTGTCGATTTCGATGGTGGCATTTTGCCCGAATTTCCGCCTGATGACAGTGCCAATGCGTCGGATGGCCAAGCGGTGGCCAAATGGCTGTTCACGCCTCGTCCCGACAATTTGATGAAGCTGCTCTCTATCAAAATTACATTTGTTGAACAATTGTTGGCAACAGTGGAACAAATCAAAGCGGTGATTACTGATTGACTAATCATATATTTTTTTAAATATTTATCTTCCTTTTAGGCTTTTTCCTCTGCTTCTTCTCCTGTTGCTTTCTTCATTTTAATTGAATTTCCGTCGTCCTCCGTTGTGCCATTTGAACTGACCAACGGATTTACCCAAGAGAAATTGAAACTGTCCAAAGAAAATGCAAATGTTTTTGTGCTCATCCGTCGTCCAATTGGAGCAGGGGGTGGGAAAAAGTGGAAAAAGGAGATTAAGAAAGCTGTTGGACGAAAGAAGAACAAATAAGAAAGCTGTTGGACGAAAGAAGAACAAAATTGAGATTTCCATCAAAGGCGACGGAGTCGACAATGGGTGAGGAACAATTTTAAAAATCCAAATGCTTTTTTTACATTTTTATTTTGTTTTTTTCAGTCTTCTCGACGATTTGCCCGGGCCGAGTGATCACTGATCAGCAACAGAAGAAATGAATTGATTAGTTGATTCGATTATGTGATCAAATATTGGATTCTGCCATTTAAATATTGTTATATGTGATTTTTGCTCATTCATAAATTAATAAATAGGGCTTGTTTAATTTCTTGCTGCAGGTGCATATTACACAGGCTTAATGGTAGAAGCTTCAAACAAAGTTTAGAACATTTTAAGGTCATTTTAAGGCCACTTAGATTCAGCAAAAAAAAAAGTCATTTGACAAATTCCCAGCCCTACGTTTAAGTCAATAATTCTCTCTTTTACATATTATGCAACCGCACGAAAACGACCCCCGACCGGCGGTAGGAGATAAATGCAGAGTCTCAATTGGTGCTTTAAGATTTGTATATATTTTGGCCCTGTGTAAATAATATTTTTGTTGTTTTTTCTGCAAGAAATTCTTTCGCTTGTTATCCCCTTTTTTCCTTTCTGAATAAAATCCATAAAATTGTTCTATTTTTTTTCGCTTCTCTGTCGCTTTGAAGCAATTTCGCAAAATGTTATGTCTGTTTTTTGGCGCCCCAAAATCTTATTTTTTGCCTTGACTGTTCTTATTTTGAAATTTTTCAATCGAAATCCTGAAATAATGTTTGGCTTTTCTTTTCGCATTGTCACAGCCATTTGATTTGACCAATAAATTTATGTATTAATTGTTCATGAATCATGACTATTAGGTATGTATGTCAATGCGATAATTGTTTTTTTAGTTAACTTCTTTTTAATTTTATTTGACTACCAATTCAAAAAATGTCTGACAATCCAAAAGAAGCGGTGATGGAAAAAGCGATGTAATTTTCTAAAATTTGAATATACATGGCTTAATCATTTTATTGTTTCAGCTTCATCTCTGCTGACTGTTGGCTTAAGGTGTTCGATTTGCTTCCGCCCTCTCAACTTGGCCTTGGCATTGCGTTGATCAGTCGCCGCTTTGACTATTACGTCGACGAACACTTTAAAACTCGCAAATGGACATTGGACAAAATGGAAATTCGAGGCAAAATCGGAGAGAATGGCACAGAGGAAATGGAAATTGTCAATTCCGATGGAAAAGAATTGCCAACCCCTCATTATCCGTTGCCGAACAAAGTCATCGGATTCAAACTCATTTTGATCAAGTGAAGGATTTGAAAATGATTTGTGCCCATCAATCTACTTTTTTTGATTTTCAGCTTCATCGACCAAAATGTGCTCACTTTTCCTGGCCATTTTCACCGTTTTTTCGCGACATCCACAACAAAATTGTTCATTCGCACTGAAAATATTCAAATTTTGGAGTTTCTTATGCGCAACATTTGGCCAATGTTCAAGGCCACAATTCGTCTGATATATTTTCACTCCATCGCTTTTGGTCAAATCCGGCAATTTGCCCCGTTAATGCTTAACGATTGTCCGTCCCTTCATGTTGTCGATTTCGATGGTGGCATTTTGCCCGAATTTCCGCCTGATGACAGTGCCAATGCGTCGGATGGCCAAGCGGTGGCCAAATGGCTGTTCACGCCTCGTCCCGACAATTTGACGAAGGTGCTCTCTGTCAAAATTACATTTGTTGAACAATTGTTGGCAACAATGGAACACATCAAAGCGGTGATTAATTAATATTTTCAATTTAATTCATTTTTTCTATTTTTGTCTTATTTTAGGCATTTTTCAATGCTTCTTCGCCTGTTTCTTTCGTCATATTCATTGACTTTCCGTCGTCCTATTCGTTTTCTTCGCTTATGCCATTTCAATTGACCAATGAATTCACCGGGGAGAAATTGAAACTGTCACAAAATGCAAATGATTTTTTGCTCATCCGTTTTCCAATTGCAGTAGGCGATTTGGAAAAATGGATAAAAGAGGAGATGGATGGATTTAATGTTGGGCGAATGAACAAAATTGGGATTATGATCAAAGATGACAGATTTGACAAAAGGTGTACAATTTTAAAAATTCTCAATGCTAATTTTGTTTTTCTTTTAAGTCTTTTCGACGATGTTTCCTCCGCCGTGCCGTGTGGTGATCAGAAACATCAGAAGTGAATTGTTTGGTTGATTGATTGATGCGATCATTATGTGACCTTTTGTTGGACTTTGTTATTTGATTTTTTTGCTCATAAACACTAGCGATGCGCAAGGGTCTCAGTCTCTAATCGAGATAAGTCTCGGGTTTTGGATCTCGATTTTCGAGATCGAGATTATTTTACATTCCTCTAAACTATAAAAAAAAAAAATTTATTTTGGAAAAATTGCAGAATTATTTGGTTACTCACCTAAGTTTAAAAGGTTTTAAGTGTAATACCAAGCTATTTATTGGCACCTTTTTTAGTAGTGCACAAAAATGTGAATCTTACTTTAAAAATTACACGAAAATTTTCGAGCCCGGCACTGGCAATGAAATTTCTAATTATGCCAATAAATTAGAGTTGTACGGGACCGGGATACAATAAAAACTGAAATAATTTTTTGGTTTTTTATTTTACAAAAAAACCAAATTTATTTCAATTGTTTCAAACAATTAATCATTTTTGGACTAAATGATCGAATATTATTAGAAGTGCAGATTTGCTTTTCACATCACTTTTTTCGGCGCGCTTTTTCCAAAAAACTTTTGGGGAAGAAAGGGGGTCCGGCGGTGCCGAGGATAGACGCCGCCGGGAAAAATCTAAAAAACGTATTCCCAATAATATCAGAAACAGGAAAAAATGAATGAATTTGTTTGATTGATGCGACTTATTTGGCCTTTATTACTTTGCTATTTAAGTGTTGTTTATTTGATTTTTGCGCATGAATTCGTCCATAAAATTTTGCAATTTTACCAAATACATATCTCAAAAAAGTGGGGAAATGAATGGATTTTCTAAAAATACAAAATTGAAAACTTTCCCTCGCCTTGTTAAACAAAAAAAAAGTAACCATTACCCATATTTATTTTATCAATAAAATAAAAAGTGTAATTGTTTTTACTAATTATGTTATAAAATTCGAATTAAATTTCTTTTTTTCCCACATCATTGGGACCCTTGATTCTTTATAATTTTTTAAAATCCACATCAAGACATCGTTAATAAAAAGCTGCAACACGAAAACCGTAAAAAGGTCAGATTTTTGCATTTTTTTTATAACTTTTTTATATGACGATATTTCTTTTTGATTGTGGAAAGCCAATTGAGCTTACCTACCTATTTATTTTCCGAGTGTCCATTATCCCATCCCCCTTTCTTCAGCTGTACCCGAGTATATAAAGCCGACTAAATCCACCTTCCAGTCATATTCTTCATCCCATTCATTCCATCCGCATTTATTTGATAATTTTTTTCTGTCACTTCTTTTTTCTAATTCTGTTTGATTTACAGCTAAAAAATGACGTACAATCCGAAAGAGCTGAGAGAGAAATTGAAAAAGCGATGTAATAATTTAATTTTTGAATTTCATTTCCATGGCTAATCATTTTGCTTTTCCATTTTCGGCTTCATCTCTGCTGACTGTTGGCACAAAGTGTTTGATTTGCTGCCGCCCTTTCAGCTTGGCTTCGGAATCGCGATGATCAGTCGCCGTTTTGACTATTTTGTTGACGAACATTACAAAACTCGCAAATGGGCGTTGACGAAGGAAATTCAAATTATTGGAGAAATTGGACAGAATGGCGCAAGGGAAATGAAAATTGTCAATTTCGATCGAAAAGAATTGCCAATCCCTCAAATTCCGTTGCCGAACAAAGTCATGGCATTCAGAGGCATTTCGATCTAGTAAAAAAGGAATTTGAAAATGATTATTTCCATCATATTTTCTGTTTTCAGCTTCATCGACCAAAATGTGATCACTTTTCTCGGCCATTTTCACCGTTTTTTCGCCAATTGTGCAACAGATTTGTCCATTACCACTGAAAATGTTCACATTTTGGACAATGCTTAACGATTGTGCATCCCTTCGTCTTGTCATTTTCCATTTCGACATTTTGCTCGAATTTCCGCCCGACGACAGTGCCAATGCGTCGGATGGTCAAGCGGTGGCCAAATGGCTGTTGACGCCTCGTCATGACAATTCGTCGAAAGAGCTCAATTACTTTATGAAATCAGCGACGGAACATCAATGGTCGGAAATAGTGGAACAAATCAAAACGGTGATTTGTCCAATTTAATTCGTTTTTTGTTATTTTTTGTCTTTTTAGGAATTTTTCAATGCTTCATCTCCGGTTGCTTTCCGCATTCTCTTTGACTTTTTGTCGTCATTTCAAATTGATTCTGTTGAGCCATTTGAACTGACCAACGAATTCACCGGGGAGAAATTGAAACTGTCATCAAATGCATATGGTTTTGTGATCATCCGTCGTCCAATTGTGCCCAAAGAGAGACAGCAGATGAAATTGGACTACCGCTGGAACCAAATTTACATTTCCATCGGCTTAGTCGACGATGGGTGATGAACAATTTTAAAAATCCCAATGCTTATTTTTTGTTTTTTAAGGCTTCTCGACGGTTTGCCCGGGCCGAGTGGTGATCAGAAACAAGAAGAAATGGATATATCGGTTGATTGATGCGAGATTATATGATCAAAATTTTGGACGTTGTTATGTATTTGAAGTATTGTTGTATTTGATTTTGTTGCTCATAAATTAGGTAGGTTTTACCAATATTTTTTGAATTTTTTCTTTTGGCGTTACCATATTCAAACTGCAAAAATGGCGTTGTTTGTTTGATGCACAGAAAAATATGAAGGTTAAACTAAAGAAGCAGACAAACGCTGCACATTTATTTAATGAGCGGAAAAATAGTATTGCCATTGAAGAGACCAAATAAAAGAAAAGACAAAAAGGGGCAGAGAAGGAGAGGGCGAGACAACGACGACGAGAACATAGCAAAAGCATAAGCAAATGAACAAATTTGTACAAAAATGGCTTTTCCTCTTGTCCATGAGTCATCCTTAATTTAATTGTCGAAAAATTAAAATAAATTTTTATTCACAATTTTGTTATTTAATTTCAGGGAGTATTCATTAATATTTTGCTATTTTTTCATTAATTGGCTGTCATAATTAACACATAACAAAGCCAGCCGTGCCGCAACACCCAAAAAACGGAACCAAAATGGGCTTTGAAGCGAAACGTGCGGCCGCGTTGGGTCGAAACAAGAAAAGTCCGCCAATTCTGTCCCATGAATTTGTCATCCAAAACCATGGAGACATTGTGTCGTGAGTTTTTAATAAAAAAGTTTTTATGGTTTCTTGAACCTTCATAACTTTTTTCATATTCGGATTACTCGTACATTTTTGGTATCATTTGAAAGTACAAAGTCTAAAGAAGTCAAATACACAAAATCTCGGTATTTAAATTGCCAAAAAATCATATTAAACATCCTTTTTTGCTTGATTACCAACAAAAACTAATTATAAATATGGTTGGTTGATTTGGACTCACAAACTCTGATTTAACTCATAAAATGCGTTTGAACCAAAATTTTCATTGAATGTCTCCCCCATAAAATGATTAGAATATTCTTTAAACTAATTTGAGCCATCCCACAGATGTGGCATAATGGTGGTAATGCTCGGCTTTATGTTCGGTGCCACTTCCCACATTGCGCAAGTGTTTATTGTGCCACAATACAATGACACAGTCACATTACCGGAGGAAACAGGCAAAGATTTTGGGGGATTGGATGGAAATGGCATTAGGAATGGCGAAATTCGGACAAATTCCATTCCCAAAATGATCAACCCATTTTTTTAGAGCCGAGGATTTTATACAAAAGCGGTGTCCGCGACTTGGCCTCACTGTTCTTCTACACATTGGTCTGGATTGCTGTTCACTGCGCACTTCAGGAGTGGGCATTTTCAATTTTTTGAGAAAATTTAACTTGTGCCATTGTATCGGCCATATTTTGCTCTTAGGTCCCCAATAGATTTCCTATTTTTCCTAAAAATTTACAAAAAAAAATAATTGTTTTTTTAAATTAAGAACATTCAAACCTCTCTTTTTCCAGGTACATTCTTGACAAAGTTCAACGCAAATTGCACCTGAGCAAATCGCGTCAAGTCAAATTCAATGAAAGTGGCCATTTTGCGGCGTTCAGCATTTACTCTTTGATCCATGCCGGCATAATTTTGCACGATTTGGCCATCCACAAAGATTTGGTAAAATTGGAATAATTCAGGCAGTCGGGGATTGGTCAGCTCAAAGAATTTTTGACAACGAAAACGTGCAAAGTTCAAAACCCGACCAAATTTAATGTCGAGAACATGGATTAGGCTGCTTTTTGATTAGCATTGTCACTCAGAGCAGCTATTTAATATTGGCATTTTTTGGGGGGAGGAAATGTTTTTGAATTAGTAAAATACAATAAATGCTATTTTTCTCCCATTTTAGACCCGAATTTGGTCCGGTTACCCGGAATTGCACCGTCACTTTCCCATCTACACCAAACTCTTCTTCATTTTCCAGGTTTATTAATGTATACAAATACGAGAAAGTGTAACCAAATTTGTCCCAAGATTTCCTATTGGCTCCACCAATTGCCGGAATTTTATTTCCAAAAGCTGAAGAGTGAGGAGATTTTCAACAGGCTTGGCTACATCATCATTTTCATCACCGCCACATGCTTCTTCTATTTTGCAAAGTATTTTTCAATGATTATCAAATAAATTTTAGTTTTTTTAAAATTTTTTGTGATGACTGATAACCAAGGGCATGGCCCAAAAACACTTGTTGGAAAAAAAATTTCTATCCTTTTTTTCTGAAAAATTAAGCTTGTGTGGGAAATGCACTGCTCTGACCCTTGGTTTCGTGTTAAAGTTTTTATAAAATTTGTTGGCAATTTGGCTTCACAAAATTGGGGGAAACCAAACGCATAGCCCCAAATTTCTTATTGGAAAATTTTTTCACCGGGGCTGGATGGACTCTTGCTTGGACTCTTGGCTTCGTTCATCCGAGTCGAAATTCAAATGAAATTTTATTGAAAAAATTGCCTAAAGAAGTTCACTCAGTTTTCAAATTATACATATTTAACCTTTTTTTAATTTTTCCTCCCTCCCTTTTTTAGCTTTGTTCGGCTTGGCCTTTTGCTGCTTTTCCTCGAGTACTTCTCCCAGGCACTGTTCCACACCAGCCGTCTGCTGTATTTTTCAGGCAAAATTCAGCCCTCCTCCACTGCGTAAGTGCTAACAATTTTTACCTGATAAACATTCGGTCTCAAAATTTTTTCAATGGAAATAAATTTCTAATAAAACATTTTCAAACCATTTCCGACAGTAGTTTGATGGTTCGGTGGTTCATTTTTCTATTCCTCTACCGAATTGGGTTGTGGGTTCAGTGCCCATACACGTCCAGTGATTATTCATGTTTCCACCAAGATCGCTGAATGTTCTTGACGAAATTTACATGCACTACCATCTGAGGACGTTTTTTAAATTTGAAAGTTTTTTAGTCCAGTTTTTCTCGAATTCATATAGATAAACCCGGTCTATAGTAGTAATAATAAATTAATGTTTTCGTCCCTCATCTTCTGACAGATTCAAACCATGGAATTTTCTGTTCCCAATCACACGTTTGGCCACCATTGTGTTGGCCGTGGTGTCTCTGTGGTATGGCCATCGTCAGAATGAGGTGGCATTTGTCGATTTGGCCAGCGGCAATTTCAACACGCAGCTGATCCGGTTAGTTTTTATGGTATATTTTGAAAACATTTTGTTTGCTGCTTTTTTTGTTTTGGTATTTTCCTTTTTTTAAAAATTTTGTACGTTTCTCTAAAAAACGTAGGAATTTTTAAACGTATGACTCTTTTATATGAAATTTCAAGAAAAAAATTACCATAGAAATTAAATTTTTTTTTTTTGAAATCTCATTATAAAAAAATCTAAAAGTTTTTTGTTTGAATTTTTCTTAACTTTTCGGGGGGCGGGGCTGCGTGGTCAATGAATGACATCATGCGCGCCCCAACAAAAATTCAACATTGAAATATTTAACAAATTTCTGCGATTTTTTTAATAATTTTTCATTTCCTCTCTTCCATTGTCAGCATCAACAGTCTGTTGGTTGTGCTGCTGATCCAACTGTGGATGCTGTTCAACTTCTCCACCTTTCACATTGCGCGGTGGCGTGAACGCTGTCGCGAGCAGGCGGCGCACGCGGCGAGCGGTGGCGGAAAACGGAGAGGCGGCGGAGGGTTTGGCGCCAAAACGAAGCGAAAGGGAGCGACGACGGCGGGCGGAGGAGGAGGAGGGACAGCGACGGAAGAGGTGGTCAAGGAAAATGGGAGGATAAATTTGGGAAATTGGACAGATAAAATGGGACGGAAATTTTGGAAATTCGATAAAAAATGCAAGGAATAGTTGAAATTTGACAAAATTCACAGTCTCCAAACGCAAAAATGTAACTTTTTAAGCCGAAAGACAATCGGCACTCACAAAAGAAGCATCCGATCCGATTTCAATTTGGTTTATATTGGGTGCACTTCAATTCCATCCATTAGTTCCCTCCGTATCGTTTCCCCCCCCCCAATAAAAATTAAAAAAAAATTTTTTTTTAACCTATAATTTTTCAAAACAAAAATGTTCGGGTTGCAAAATTTTTCAGCGATTTTTTGAATAATTTTTAAATGAAAAAATTTTTTTAAATTTTCTTAAAAACTTTTTTGTTTGTTTGCGGTTGTGTAGCAATTTATTTACTTTTTCAGAAAGACAAATGATGATGGATGTGTCTGTGAATGCCACCCATTCGCTCTTCCTTCGACCTTTTGCTGCTGCTTTTCCGTTGCTGTACGGCTTCGTCCTCCTCCTCTTTTGTTTTGCACAATATCATCCTCCGCCACCACCATTTTGACGTTTGTTCCCTCTCTCTCCACCATTCATTCATTCGTCATGCATTTCATGTTTTTTTGGGTTGGATAGGGGGACAGACAGATGTGTCATGGCATGGCATGACTCATCAATTTTGCTACCTTTAATGACATAATCATCACAAGACAGTCGTTCCTCCTATGTTCAAGAGTCTTGACCCACTTCTTTTGGTTTGTGAGACCAGCAGCTCTTTCTCTTGACACATGTTTCTGCATTCTGTAATTTTCCTGTTTCCCCTATTTGTTTTTGGGAGGGACCACACACAAAATGATTCCGAATATTTTTCAATAGAGAACCCTCGAAAACAACAAACAATTTTGTAAGAAATTATTCAGCACGACAAACAAACATCGGCAATGAAAATTGACCACTTTCTGGGCTTGGCCCATGAGAAGTTCACTCACTTCCCTGCCCCGTCCGAAATTAGATTTTGTTTTTTGACAAAAAGTCACCGAAATTGTGCATTTCCTGGGCCTCCAATGGTAATGGATGATGTCCGGTCTCTATTGTATTTTACTACATGAATACACCCTATTCATGGTATATGATGATTTGTCGTGGACAGTTTGTCGTTCTCAATTTCCATTTTTTCTTTTCCTCTTTATCATTATTCATTGATTGTCCCTTTTTCTATCACTTTCTTTCATCTTTTTTCTCTCATTAAGTCATTCCTTTTCTTTCCCTTATTTTGTTTTGTTTGGTTTGTTTTTTTTGCATAATAATAATTTGTAAAAAAGCAAAATTTTGGTTGTGAAACATTTTCATTCTTTGGATGGATTTACCGTAGTTTAATTCAATGTTGGCGACTTGTTTTACAGTAACTGTTTGAAAGCCAAGCCTCAAAATTTGTTATGGCAGCGGAAGAGGAGGGGGGTGGAAAAACCGGAAAATTGCACATACAAAAAAATGGGTTCGAACCAAAAAAAAAAAAGAATTTTTAATCGACAATTGAAATCGAAATTATTTTCAAGATTTTTCAATTTTCCATTCATTCAAACATTGTGATGCGTTTTAATTTCCCAACTAATTAATTTTCAAAAAGATTCTTTTTCCCTTCTCTTTTCTTTCCATTTCTCTCCTAAAATATGTTGTCCCCTCCTTTTTAAACTCATTTCCATTCCTTTTGATATTCGGCATAAATTAAAAGATTATTATTACGTAAAATTTAATTAAAAATCCAAAAAAATTTTTGTTAAATGTATTCAAATTTTAACCGTGCCTATTTATTCATTCCTTTGTCAATTCTTTCAATTTGAAGCAATGCTTTCTCATTTTTTGATTTGTTTTTCAAAAGCGTAAAAATGCCTAATTATTTCCGAGAAATTTCGGCATTTAATGGGCACGGCACATGCTTATACAAAATGTTATTATGTATACCATAAAAGAAATGTTTCCCATTTTTTGATTTCCTTAATTTATTTTTTCCTATTTTCACACCGTTTTTTATGCGGACAAATGCCGCGATCACACACTTTGCTTGATCAATCAATGCTTGATTATTATTATTATTATTCATTCATTTTGTGAAGGCAACAATGAGGTGTCAGCTGAACAAGCAATTGGGCGCCCCAATTTTGAAGACTTTTTTCACTCAATTTTCTTAAGGACTCTAACTGTCCTTGAAATTAAGGACAACATAAAAACAAAAATTTTTTTATACAAAAAGCCACCCAATTCTTTGGCGCGTGCCCAATTAGCCTCAATTCTGGCAAAAACGTGCACCCCCTCACTCGCTATGTAACATTTTTTAAAATGCCAAATTTACTAATTGGTTGACATTTGTAACAGAAAAAATTTTATCTTCCTCTGATCACCACTGATCAATTGTGGCCAAATGTATGGTATTATTCTCAGAAAAATCATCTGTTGTTGTTGTTTTTGGCCAAAAGTCGCTTGTCATCATCGTTTATTGATATGTTAAGCATAAAATGGGAGTTTGTTCACACTTTGGCTTGACATTTATTGGACCGGCAAATTATTTGGTTGTCTTAAGCCGGAAGGTTAGGCGGTTTTTTTAATTGTACCAAATTCGTACAAAAATTTCATTAAAATTTACGAATTTTCCCGGCCAAGCCTTCTCTGTTATGAATTTGGGCTGACAAATGCCCAAAATCCGTTTTTTCGACCTGATTCAGTTACGACAAATTCCAACGAAAAATATGCGTTTAAATTAGAAAAATGGTAGCTGTTTTTTTTTTTGATAAATTTAATTAAACCATTCAAAACACTAATCACTTCTGACAGTACACATTTTTGCCCAACAAAAAAATGTGACCAACCGACCGACTAATCATTGGATTTTGACAGTAAATGCAATGGAACCAATTTTGTTGTTGTTTTTATTTATCAATTTTTACTATTTATTTTTAAATGAATTAGTAAATTAATGTTATTTTGTCAACACATTGTTAAAAAAAACCCAAAAATTCCAAATTTAGTTGGGCAAACAATTGATATTTTCATATTTAACTCAATTAAGGAATTGATAAGACGGAATCGCTAATATTCCTTACTAAATAATTTCTGTGTGATAAGAAAGAAAAATAGAAAAATAACTAAAATTCTTTTTTAATTTGAAAAAAAATATTTTTTTTTTAATTTAATTTATGCCAATTTCATTCACAGAATATTTACAAAAAATGCCATACAAACGGCAATTCGTACATATCTCGTACGATGTTGTACAAAGGCAACTCATATATAATTGCTTGGCTAGGCCTAGGCTTAGGCCTAAGCTTTGGGCTAGGCCCAGGCTTAGGCTTTCTTGGGCCTAGGCTTAAGCTTATGCTTTATTTTGTAAAACCACAAGTTGCCTTTTGTATGAGTTGCCCCATTCCCAATTAAGTGCAGCCCTGCTGCTGCTGAAGTGAAGAGGGAGGGCAACACGGAAAATACTCAATTTTTCATTGAAAATTTTTTTGCATGGGCCAATACACAACATACAAACACATACAGTTTTGTGCAGCAGCAGCAGCAGATGGTTGGTGGTGATGGTGGTGCAAAATTTGATGGCCATAAAAATAATAGAAAAAATAAATAAAAATGATTGGACTGAACTTTGAGTTTTGTTTCTTCCGCCCATCCGTCGTTTGGCGGCGGACGACGGACAGCGGTGGTGGCGCAACGATCTTTTGTCTCTTTTGCCCCCGGGGGAAAATGTTGGAAAAAAATTTGCACAAAAAGTCCCCTCCCAACTCTTCTCCTTCTTCTTCCTCTCTTCTCTATGTATTCGTCTCCACTTTTTCAGCCTTTGTGCTGCTCCAATTCCCCCCCCCCCCCCTTTTGTGCAGAGAACGTTGAACTCTTTGGAATGTAATTTCTTTTTTTTAAGAAAATTATGGCCGGTTATTGCCCCGGAATTGCGTTATACGCTTCTGGGCAATTTTAATTGAATGGAAAAACTAGGAAATTTTCGGAAAAATTTAATGCACAAGTGGGAGAGGGGGGGGGCGTTGTGTTGGTCTTCACATTACATAAGGAGAACCCTTGGAATATAGTTAGAATGCGAGGAGCAAGGTGTAATGCTCATGAGCTTTGAAGAAAAAATTACGAAATGAATATTTTCAAAAACTTTTTTTGGCTCGAGACTTTAGCCCGAGGCTCGAGACCGAGTCCCAACGAAAAAAGCCGAAATTTTCTCAACACGAGACTTAACACCGAGACTCTTGAGCAGATTGATTCTGACTATGCCTTTCCATTGAATCATTTAGGTAACCAGAGATTATCTGAAATGGTTCCGTTGGATAGTTTTTTTCTCAATAAATTTTTCATAATTTGGTCCAAACTCGCGCCTTTTTTTAATTTTCCACCATTTAATCCCTGTAAATGGAATCAAAAATGTTTTTTTTCAATTTAAAGTAGATAATAAATTTTCACAAATTCTCATTTTACTGATGATCATTTATCTACATGGGCATAAATCAATCTCATACACATTCCACACGCACTGTCCCCCCCCCCTTTTGGTCCCTCCCCCACCGATTAATTCCGTTTCGGTCCCCGGCGCCTGAGGGGTTTCCGATCACGAATGGTAATTTGGTTCAATCGGTGGCTCAATAATTCCTGAGCCATCTTCTGCTGCTGCTGCTGTCTCATTTTGGGCACAATTGGACGACGGAAAAGATTAAAACCATTTCCATCTTTTGACATTGTCAATAGCTCCCCGGTGAATTCGTTGGTCAGTTCAAAGGGCACAACGGACGAAAGAGAAGACGGCGGAAAGGAAACAGAAATGATGAAATAAACAGGAGAAGAAGCATTGGAAAATGCCTAAAAAGGAGAAAAAAAGGAAAACGAATTAAACTTGAATAATCAAAAAATCACCGATCTAATTTGCTCAACGATTGCCAACCATTGGTCAACCAATGAATTCATAATTCTGAGTGACTTCGGCAAATTGTCAGGACGTGGCGAGAACAGCCATTTTGCCACCATTTGGCCATCCGACGCATTGGCACTGTCATCAGGCGGAAATTCGGGGAAAATTCCGTCACGGAAACTGACAATTCCAAGGGATGGACAATCGTTGAGCATTGACGGGGCCAATTGGCGCATTTGACCAAAAGCGATGGAGTGAAAATATATCAGACGAATGGTGTTATTGAACTTTGGCCAAATGTTGAGCATAATGAACTTCGAAATACGAACATTCTCTGTCTCAATTGACAAATGTGTTGCGCATTTGGCGAAAAAACGGTGAAAATGGCCGAGAAAAGTGAGCACATTTTGATCGAAGAAACTGAAACAAAAAATCAGAATGTGTGTATCAAATCACAAATCATTTTATACTGGATCGTAATTGATCTGAATCCGATGACTTTTTTCGGCAACGGATGTTGTGGGATTGGCAGCGAATCCAAATTGGCATTGACAATTTTCATTTCCATTGCACCATTCTGTCCAATTTCTCCATTGATTTGAATTTCCATTTTGTCCAATGTCCATTTGCGAGTTTTAAAGTGTTCGTCGACGTAATAGTCAAAGCGGCGACTGATCAACGCAATGCCAAGGCCAAGCTGAAAGGGCGGAAGCAAATCGAACACTTCAAGCCAACAGTCGGCGGAGATAAAGCTAAAAAAACAAATAATTAGCATGGAAATTATAATTTAGATTAATTGTTACATCGCTTTTTCCATTTCTTTCTCCGCTTCTTTCGGATTGTCAGACATTTTTTCAACGGTAATACAACAAAATTAGAAAAGAAATTAACTGAAAAATATCAAATAAATGCGGATGGAATGAATTTGCTAAAGGATATGACTGGAAGAGGATTTTGTTGGCTTTATATATTCGGGTACACTTTAAGGACGTGGGATAGGATAATGAACATCCGATAGTAAATTTTGGCTTATAATAAAGATAATAACTATACGAAATCAGCAGGAAGGGGGGGAGAGG
This sequence comes from Heterodera glycines, assembly GCA_004148225.2. Classification (NCBI taxonomy): domain Eukaryota; kingdom Metazoa; phylum Nematoda; class Chromadorea; order Rhabditida; family Heteroderidae; genus Heterodera; species Heterodera glycines. The sequence goes on from CP049712.1 coordinate 4,621,631, forward strand.
GGAGGGACCCATCTGCTGCTGTGTGCTTTCCGCCACCACCGTTCTTTTTGCGCTGTTTAAAATGTTCACTTTTTTGTGCCGGGAGAGGGGAACCCTTCACATTCATCCATTTTAACTGCTGTTACTGTTGATTGATCATGATCAGTGTTTTTAAACTGTGATCAGAGTCAGCAATTGTTTTATGTGCGCACGATTTTCGATTCATAATTTTGTACAATTAAATTAATTAATTAATTGTTGACCAAATTCTTTTGTGTAGATTATGAACCTTATTGTCTTAATTAATGATATCCATAAATCACTCTTTTTTGTTTCAATTCACCAGCATCTGTTTATATTTCAGTTTTTATTTGTATTTTAAATTTGTGCTGAAAGGTTGCCAATTTCCATATTTATTTTTTCATTTTTTTGGGCCTGCCACTTTTTTTACATTTTAATTTATTTTTTATTATTGTAATTTTAGTCGATTAACCTAACAATTTTATCAAAGTCATAAATTTACTAAAATTTCAAAATTTACCTTTCAAAATTATTTATTACTTTTAATAGACCGTCTTCTCCCCATGCTCTCTCTCTGTCTGCTGCTCTCTTTTGATCGGTCGGAAGACCACCCACTTCCACCCCATCCCTTCCCTCCTCTTCTCTCCTCCCCATGGGAATTCCATTCCTCGGCCCATTACCCCTTTCTTCCCCCCCCCTAATTTTCGCGTCCTCCTTCTCTTCCGATCACCCCATCCTCTTTTTTATCATTAGTTTAAAACGGTAATTTGCTGTTTTCATTTGGGGGTGGTGCTCTTTCACCCCTTTGACTGATCAGTGACAGTGAGAGTGATCAACCACCTGCTCATCAGCAAGTATTGAAATCGCTTTTGAGTTTTGATCACTTCATGCCCGAGGGTAGGGGTAATTAATTAATTAATTAACGAATTGCTCGTCCAATTTTGGCTGCTTGGTGTTCCGCTTATGGTGATTGCTTTCTTTGTTTTGCCTTATTGCTGCGGTGCAACATCATCTTCGTCATCATTATCATCATCATTAGTCTAATGAGCGGGACGGGGCGCTCATTAAAACTGGTGGGAGCAAATTAGGGAGGGGGCGGGGGACAACAACCAAGACGATGATTTTGATGTTGATTTGATGATGATTTGATGATGATGGTGATAATAGGCGGTGATTTGGCGCGATGAAAGTTGTTGATTGTTGTTGTGTTGTTGTTGCTGTTTTGGTTTTGGCGTTGTGTTTAATGCGCGTGCGACCCTTCCGCTTCAATTAAATTATGCCCAAGGCGGCGGCGGCCGGGCTCCCAAAATACCAATGCTTATTGCAGCATGGTGGGTTTTAATCCAAAATCGAGATCTCGCGGATCCGGATTAAAAAAGGGTCCCATCCTGACACAGGATCTTGACATCAATAATGCCCCGATCCCGGTATTTTTTTTTTTAAATATTCTTATTTGTATTGTTTTATTAAACTGAGTTCTAACAATTTTCTAACAAAATGAAATTTTGAATTGCGAAATCGACTCTAATTATTATTAAATTTTTGTTGGCGAATAATCAATCTAATTGAAACCTGATTTGAATTGCAAATTGTCACGCCAATTTAAAATGCCCCCATTTTTGAATTTCCAAAGAGAGAGAAATTCTTTTCTCATTTTTTCGGCTAATTAAATTAGAAATTTCTTTCGTTTTTCACCTTTCCGTCGCATTTTACCGCATTTTTCTTTTTTTGCCTTAAAGGGCAAAAGTGTCTGTCCGTCCGTCCGCGTCCCCGCTAATGAGCGGTGGGGACGACCCCAGCAGAGGGCAGGCACCACCGCGAGAGTGGTCTGCTCAAAAATGTGGGGAAAGGGCTCCCGAGAGGGGGGGGGGGCAATTTGTCAAATGTCCATTTGCGGATTTTTGAAGTGTTCCCCGGAGGGGGGGGGGCGGCAAAAAGTCCCGGGGAAGGGGCGGGAATTGGAAATAATTTCCCCCGAGGGGTTTGGAGGGGACAAAAATGTCGGACGGACTGTCCCCGGCGGGGGAGCGGACGCGCGCGCGCGTCTCCCAACCAACTACAAATCCCTGTGTGCAATAATACATAAATAAGCAAACAAACAGTAAACAAACAAACAGCAGCAGAAATTGAAGAGTAAAACAAACGCCTACCGCGATTTTTCTGAGGGTGCCTCGTTTTTTTTTTAAATTTTTGTCAGTTGTTAAAAAATTTTTGTGAAATTTTCCCGACCCATTAAAATTTGCAGGAACCACATATTTTGTTACAATTGTTCGTTAAAATGATTCGAATGCCGCTCAAATTGAAGCTGGGCCGTACCAGCGGACGCTATGAACTCAGCGAGGACATTTATGTGAGAAAATTGTTGAAATTTCAAAAAAATGGGCCATTAAAATTTGAAAATTTAAATAAAATTTGAAAAGTTTAAAACCAAAATATTCATGATTTAATTCTCTTAGATTTTGACCATTTTGGTTGGTGATCAAACAATTGCACAATGCACATTGACCAGCCAATCAACATCCACTGATGTGTTCCGATTTTTGTCAGAAAAACATTGCATAAAGCAGGCAAAATTATTATTTTTAATTTTATTATTTTATTTTAATTAATTTAAATTACATTTTTTGCATTTTAGCCCGAACTGTTCGGCTTACAGTACCAAATGAAGGTGAAAAAATTCAATTTTATTCTCTCTCTTTTAACAAATGTCTTACAAAATTGGGCCAAGAATTTTTCATTTTTAAATTTTGGGACCAATTAATATTATTTTATTATTTTTTGTTTTGGTTTTAGAATGAATTAAGAATTTTTTAATTAAAGGCCACTGATACGGAGAAGCGAATGATGCGATGGGTGGAGCCGGACAAGCCGATCAGACGCCAATTGGAACGGTGGGCATGCCGACGGGGCCAAAAATGGGCCGTCAATTTGGCCATTTTGCACGCGTGCGCAAATGTGAGGGGAATTATTTTAAATTTAATTTAAAATATTTTACAATTTAAATTTAAAATTTTGTCAATAGAAAAAATAAATAAATTATGGGATAAATTTTTGAGAAATTTTTCCAATTCTTAGGGTGCATTTTTGAAAATTTTTTTGGTCGATTCTTAAAGTCCCCCCCCCCCACCTTTTTGAGAGGGTTGGAAAATAAAGCCCCCCGGGGGCTCTATTTTAGGGAATACGGTTTATAAAAATATTTAATTTTCTAATACTATAAACAAATTTATAATGTTATTTTCAAATATTTTTCAGGTGTTTACGCTGCATGACACTGTTTCGCGCAGCATTTATTACACTTTGCTAAAATTGGATGTGCTTCAGAGCAACAAATTTGCCACGTTGGAATTGGACAAATGCATTAATTTGGGTAATTTGAATATTTAATTATAATTTTTAATTAAATTTAAATAAATATATATTTTCTGAAATATTTTTTTCAGCCGCCTATCAGCTCCAAATTGAATTTCCCAATTTAAATTCGCCAACATTACAACACTTGAAAATGCTGTCACTTTTACCGCAGGTGGACTAATTAACACTAATTAATAATTAGTAAAATATTTTTTAAAAAATTTTCATTTTTATTTTGTTTTAAATTAAAATTTGTTTTAAAAATAGGAAATGTGTCGGAATCCGAAGATCAACAACGACGAGACATATGCAAGAATTTTAACGGTGAGTTTTTTCATGAGTGCGTCGTAAAAGAAAAGAAAATTTCAAATTTAAGAGAAGTTTTAAAAAATTTTTCTAAAAATGATAGGCCTATGGAAAATTGCACACCATGCAGCCAGCTTATGCCGCGCTTTTGTACATTGTCGAAATCCAACAGTGCGAGGGATATGGCGAAGAATTATTCCCTTGCAAAGTCTGTGAACGTTTTGCCAAACAGAAAAAAAAAACCAAAATGCCAACATTCAAATTTGAATAGGACGGAAGTTCGCTGGAAGAAGTTTCACTGGGCTACTCATTGGACTTCATTTTTGTCAGACGACCAAATGGGACGGACCAAAAATTCAGGCAAAAATTTTGAAAAAAAATAATTAGTTGGACAAATTAAAATTAAATAAAGAAAATAATTATTTGAAATTGATAGGGGTTTCTCCCCGACCTTCGGGTAAAGAAAAGTTGGGAATAGGGGAGGAAATCCCACGGCAACAAAATTTGTC
>CP049712.1:4626796-4647722 GCA_004148225.2 Heterodera glycines
GCCCCAGCGCCCATGGCCTTTGACTTCATGATGGGCCCCAGCGCCCTTGGCCATTGACTTCACGATGGGCCCCAGCGCCCTTGGCCTTTGACTTCATGATGGGCCCCAGCGCCCTTGGCCATTGACTTCACGATGGCCTCAGCCAGGCTCGTAGTGTAGAACACAGATTTCACCCGGTGGGACTCGAACCCACGACCTCCTCAAAGCATGAAGTGCTCTGTCCAACTGAGCTACGGGCGCCACTTAGTGGTTCTCCAGTATTGCGCCTGTGGTCGTCTCAGTTTGCGCCATCGTTCTGTTTGCGCTTGTGTTCAATCTCAGTCTGCGCCCTCGCTCAGACTCAGTTTGCGCCTGCACAATTGATTTGCGTTCCCATTTGCGTTCCTCAATGTGCGTTCCAATTTCGCCTCAATTTGCGCGCTGTCTTTTTTTCCTGCTCAGACAGTTTGCTCTTCCCTTTCGCCTCGGTTTGAGCTTCCTCAATTTGCGCTTCCTCTGACAATTTTCCATTCCGCCTCGGTCTGCGCTTCCTCAATTTGCGCTTCATTTGCGCTGCTTCAATGCGCTTCTCCAATGCGCTTTCTCCAATTTGCGCTTCAACATGCGCTGCTCCAATGCGCTTCAACAATTTGCGCAGATTAGGCTCACTGCCCTCTTTGTGAGCTCGGCACAATGCCGCCAATGAGTGCGAGATAGGCTCGCTGCCTAAGCGCATGACCATTCTTTCCTGAGGGGCTGTGGTGCGGAAGGCGAGGCGCCACGGGCCAAAAAGAGACCCGAGGGGCCGTATGGCGCGGAATGGAAGGCGCCCCGGGTCACAAAAACCCAAGGGACCATATGGTACGGAATGGAGGCGCCCCGGGTTACAAAAAACCCGGGAGGCCAAACGGTGCGGAATGCAAGGCGCGGAAAGGCGAGGCGCTACGGGTCACAAAAGACCCGAGGGGCCCTCTTTGGCGCGGAATGAAAGGCGCCCCGGGTCACAAAAGACCCAAGGGACCATATGGCGCGGAATGCAGGCGCCTTGGGTTACAAAAAAAACCCAAGGGGCCAGAAACGCGGAACGCAAAATGGAATAGCGCTAATGCCAGACGCCACAGGTTACGAAAAACCTGTGGGGCCGGCATGCTCCCCCTACCCCTGCTCACAAACCCCAAAACCCCACCAAAATCCCTGCCAGGGTCGCCACTTGTTGCGGCTCGGCCCACAAGCCGCAACGGGACAGTTCGTCGTCCATGGTTCGGGGTGGGGGTAGGAGAGGAAGGCGAGGGGGAGGGGCTACCGAATACCCAATTGCTGGGTTTTTTCTCTTTATTCGGTGCGCGATCGGAGCCAATGAAATGAACAATTCATCGGGCTTAAATACGATCACATTTGGGTTGGGCCTACAATTAATTAATAAGAAATGGGGTGATCGTTCGGGGGTTTTTCTTCCTTTTTTCGTCGGGCATCGCTGTTGCGGCCGGTTCTTCACATGCACTCGCTGAGTTGTCGTCGGCTGATCGGGCTCCTCTTTTTGTCTTCCTTCTCTTCTTTCTTCGCTGTGACTTCCTTCATTTGCGGCAGAACATTCACATGCATTGGTTGATGTTGTCTCCATTCACGTGCACTTTTTGTCCCCATCGGACCATGTTTGGGCGGGGAGGGCCGGTTTCTGCTGTTGGGTTGGCTGTGACAGCTGTTTTTCATCGCAGCTTTCTGTTCATTCATGTGCGCCGCTTGGTCGATTGAGCTGTTATTCTCTCTCCAAATTGCCACTTTTTTGCACATTTTTCATCGTTTCATCGCCCACTGATATTTTTCCCCTTTTTTGCCCTTTCGCTCGTCGCTCTCTTTCCAATCATTAACTGTCCGTTCCACGGACAGTCGCGGCTGAATTCCAGTCGCGACACTATCTCTTTTTTGGAAAAATTTTTATGCATCAAAGGCCGTGCTATCAAGTCATCCATAGTGGCGGTCCACTTTACTTCAATGAGCTGATAATTTTTAATTAGCTTAAATAATTCAGAAAAAAGCACTATCTCTTTTTTGAAAAATTTTTTATGCATCAAAGGCCGTGCTATCAAGTCATCCATAGTGGCGGTCCACTTTATTTCAATGAGCTGATAATTTTTAATTAGCTTAAATAATTCAGAAAAAAGCATTATCTCTTTTTTGAAAAAATTTTTATGCATCAAAGGCCGTGCTATCAAGTCATCCATAGTGGCGGTCCACTTTACTTCAATGAGCTGATAATTTTTAATTAGCTTAAATAATTCAGAAAAAAGCACTATCTCTTTTTTGGAAAAATTTTTATGCATCAAAGGCCGTGCTATCAAGTCATCCATAGTGGCGGTCCACTTTATTTCAATGAGCTGATAATTTTTAATTAGCTTAAATAATTCAGAAAAAAGCATTATCTCTTTTTTTGAAAAAAATTTTTATGCATCAAAGGCCGTGCTATCAAGTCATCCATAGTGGCGGTCCACTTTACTTCAATGAGCTGATAATTTTTAATTAGCTTAAATAATTCAGAAAAAAGCACTATCTCTTTTTTGGAAAAATTTTTATGCATCAAAGGCCGTGCTATCAAGTCATCCATAGTGGCGGTCCACTTTACTTCAATGAGCTGATAATTTTTATTAGCTTAAATAATTCAGAAAAAAGCATTATCTCTTTTTTGAAAAAATTTTTATGCATCAAAGGCCGTGCTATCAAGTCATCCATAGTGGCGGTCCACTTTACTTCAATGAGCTGATAATTTTTAATTAGCTTAAATAATTCAGAAAAAAGCACTATCTCTTTTTTGGAAAAATTTTTATGCATCAAAGGCCGTGCTATCAAGTCATCCATAATGGCGGTCCACTTTATTTCAATGACTGATAATTTTTAATTAGCTTAAATAATTCAGAAAAAAGCACTATTGTTGCGGCTCGGCCCACAAGCCGCAACGGGACAGTTCGTCGTCCATGGTTCGGGGTGGGGGTAGGAGAGGAAGGCGAGGGGGAGGGGCTACCGAATACCCAATTGCTGGGTTTTTTCTCTTTATTCGGTGCGCGATCGGAGCCAATGAAATGAACAATTCATCGGGCTTAAATACGATCACATTTGGGTTGGGCCTACAATTAATTAATAAGAAATGGGGTGATCGTTCGGGGTTTTTCTTCCTTTTCTTCGTCGGGCATCGCTGTTGCGGCCGGTTCTTCACATGCACTCGCTGAGTTGTCGTCGGCTGATCGGGCTCCTCTTTTTGTCTTCCTTCTCTTCTTTCTTCGCTGTGACTTCCTTCATTTGCGGCAGAACATTCACATGCATTGGTTGATGTTGTCTCCATTCACGTGCACTTTTTGTCCCCATCGGACCATGTTTGGGCGGGGAGGGCCGGTTTCTGCTGTTGGGTTGGCTGTGACAGCTGTTTTTCATCGCAGCTTTCTGTTCATTCATGTGCGCCGCTTGGTCGATTGAGCTGTTATTCTCTCTCCAAATTGCCACTTTTTTGCCCATTTTTCATCGTTTCATCGCCCACTGATATTTTTCCCCTTTTTTGCCCTTTCGCTCGTCGCTCTCTTTCCAATCATTAACTGTCCGTTCCACGGACAGTCGCGGCTGAATTCCAGTCGCGACATTCCCGCCGCATGAGGAATGTGTGTACAGTAGCTGACTCAACGCTCGAGTCAGTCGTTGGTGCGCTTACGATGGGCACTTCCGCAACTTGGCCTTTGTAGTTGCTGTTGTTCTCTCTGGCTTCTGTGTCCAGCTCTTTGCTCTTGGCCTTTGACTTCACGATGGGCCCCAGCGCCCATTGCCTTTGACTTCATGATGGGCCCCAGCGCCCTTGGCCTTTGACTTCATGATGGGCCCCAGCGCCCTTGACCTTTGACTTCAGGATGGGCCCCAGCGCCCTTGGCCTTTGACTTCATGATGGGCCCCAGCGCCCTTGGCCATTGACTTCACGATGGGCCCCAGCGCCCTTGGCCTTTGACTTCATGATGGGCCCCAGCGCCCTTGGCCATTGACTTCATGATGGGCCCCAGCGCCCTTGGCCATTGACTTCACGATGGGCCCCAGCGCCCTTGGCCTTTGACTTCATGATGGGCCCCAGCGCCCTTGGCCTTTGACTTCACGATGGGCCCCAGCGCCCTTGGCCTTTGACTTCATGATGGGCCCCAGCGCCCTTGGCCATTGACTTCATGATGGGCCCCAGCGCCCTTGGCCATTGACTTCACGATGGGCCCCAGCGCCCTTAGCCTTTGACTTCATGATGGGCCCCAGCGCCCTTGGCCTTTGACTTCACGATGGGCCCCAGCGCCCATGGCCTTTGACTTCACAATGGGCCCAAGCGCCCTTGGCCTTTGACTTCCAGATGGCCTCAGCCAGGCTCGTAGTGTAGAACACAAAGATTTCACCCGGTGGGACTCGAACCCACGACCTCCTCAAAGCATGAAGTGCTCTGTCCAACTGAGCTACGGGCGCCACTTAGTGGTTCTCCAGTATTGCGCCTGTGGTCGTCTCAGTTTGCGCCATCGTTCTGTTTGCGCTTGTGTTCAATCTCAGTCTGCGCCCTCGCTCAGACTCAGTTTGCGCCTGCAATTGATTTGCGTTCCCATTTGCGTTCCTCAATGTGCGTTCCAATTTCGCCTCAATTTGCGCGCTGTCTTTTTGTTCCTGCTCAGACAGTTTGCTCTTCCCTTTCGTCTCGGTTTGAGCTTCCTCAATTTGCGCTTCCTCTGACAATTTTCCATTCCGCTTCGGTCTGCGCTTCCTCAATTTGCGCTTCCTCTGACAATTTCCGCTTCCCTTCTTTTGCTCATTTCCTTGAAACTGTCCGACCATCGGACAGTCGCAGCTCGCTGAGTTGCGACATTCCCGACGGAATGACCAGCGCTTGTGTGTTGTATGCATCCTCGGCAGACTTTTTGGCACTTCCCATGGAGTTGCTGTTGCTGCTGGGCCTTCTGACTTCTGTTGGGTACTCTGCCCCTTGGCCTTTGACTTCACGATGAGCCCCAGCGCCCTTGGCCTTTGACTTCACGATGGGCCCCAGCGCCCATGGCCTTTGACTTCATGATGGGCCCCAGCGCCCTTGGCCATTGACTTCACGATGGGCCCCAGCGCCCTTGGCCTTTGACTTCATGATGGGCCCCAGCGCCCTTGGCCATTGACTTCACGATGGCCTCAGCCAGGCTCGTAGTGTAGAACACAGATTTCACCCGGTGGGACTCGAACCCACGACCTCCTCAAAGCATGAAGTGCTCTGTCCAACTGAGCTACGGGCGCCACTTAGTGGTTCTCCAGTATTGCGCCTGTGGTCGTCTCAGTTTGCGCCATCGTTCTGTTTGCGCTTGTGTTCAATCTCAGTCTGCGCCCTCGCTCAGACTCAGTTTGCGCCTGCAATTGATTTGCGTTCCCATTTGCGTTCCTCAATGTGCGTTCCAATTTCGCCTCAATTTGCGCGCTGTCTTTTTGTTCCTGCTCAGACAGTTTGCTCTTCCCTTTCGCCTCGGTTTGAGCTTCCTCAATTTGCGCTTCCTCTGACAATTTTCCATTCCGCCTCGGTCTGCGCTTCCTCAATTTGCGCTTCATTTGCGCTGCTTCAATGCGCTTCTCCAATGCGCTTTCTCCAATTTGCGCTTCAACATGCGCTGCTCCAATGCGCTTCAACAATTTGCGCAGATTAGGCTCACTGCCCTCTTTGTGAGCTCGGCACAATGCCGCCAATGAGTGCGAGATAGGCTCGCTGCCTAAGCGCATGACCATTCTTTCCTGAGGGCTGTGGTGCGGAAGGCGAGGCGCCACGGGCCAAAAAGAGACCCGAGGGGCCGTATGGCGCGGAATGGAAGGCGCCCCGGGTCACAAAAGACCCAAGGGACCATATGGTACGGAATGGAGGCGCCCCGGGTTACAAAAAACCCGGGAGGCCAAACGGTGCGGAATGCAAGGCGCGGAAAGGCGAGGCGCTACGGGTCACAAAAGACCCGAGGGGCCCTCTTTGGCGCGGAATGAAAGGCGCCCCGGGTCACAAAAGACCCAAGGGACCATATGGCGCGGAATGCAGGCGCCTTGGGTTACAAAAAAAACCCAAGGGGCCAGAAACGCGGAACGCAAAATGGAATAGCGCTAATGCCAGACGCCACAGGTTACGAAAAACCTGTGGGGCCGGCATGCTCCCCCTACCCCTGCTCACAAACCCCAAAACCCACCAAAATCCCTGCCAGGGTCGCCACTTGCGGCTCGGCCCACAAGCCGCAACGGGACAGTTCGTCGTCCATGGTTCGGGGTGGGGGTAGGAGAGGAAGGCGAGGGGGAGGGGCTACCGAATACCCAATTGCTGGGTTTTTTCTCTTTATTCGGTGCGCGATCGGAGCCAATGAAATGAACAATTCATCGGGCTTAAATACGATCACATTTGGGTTGGGCCTACAATTAATTAATAAGAAATGGGGTGATCGTTCGGGGGTTTTTTCTTCCTTTTCTTCGTCGGGCATCGCTGTTGCGGCCGGTTCTTCACATGCACTCGCTGAGTTGTCGTCGGCTGATCGGGCTCCTCTTTTTGTCTTCCTTCTCTTCTTTCTTCGCTGTGACTTCCTTCATTTGCGGCAGAACATTCACATGCATTGGTTGATGTTGTCTCCATTCACGTGCACTTTTTGTCCCCATCGGACCATGTTTGGGCGGGGAGGGCCGGTTTCTGCTGTTGGGTTGGCTGTGACAGCTGTTTTTCATCGCAGCTTTCTGTTCATTCATGTGCGCCGCTTGGTCGATTGAGCTGTTATTCTCTCTCCAAATTGCCACTTTTTTGCCCATTTTTCATCGTTTTATCGCCCACTGATATTTTTCCCCTTTTTTGCCCTTTCGCTCGTCGCTCTCTTTCCAATCATTAACTGTCCGTTCCACGGACAGTCGCGGCTATTCCAGTCGCGACACTATCTCTCTTTTTTGAAAAATTTTTATGCATCAAAGCCGTGCTATCAAGTCATCCATAGTGGCGGTCCACTTTACTTCAATGAGCTGATAATTTTTAATTAGCTTAAATAATTCAGAAAAAAGCATTATCTCTTTTTTGAAAAATTTTTATGCATCAAAGGCCGTGCTATCAAGTCATCCATAGTGGCGGTCCACTTTACTTCAATGAGCTGATAATTTTTAATTAGCTTAAATAATTCAGAAAAAAGCATTATCTCTTTTTTGAAAAAATTTTTATGCATCAAAGGCCGTGCTATCAAGTCATCCATAGTGGCGGTCCACTTTACTTCAATGAGCTGATAATTTTTAATTAGCTTAAATAATTCAGAAAAAAGCATTATCTCTTTTTTGAAAAAATTTTTATGCATCAAAGGCCGTGCTATCAAGTCATCCATAGTGGCGGTCCACTTTACTTCAATGAGCTGATAATTTTTAATTAGCTTAAATAATTCAGAAAAAAGCACTTATCTCTTTTTTGGAAAAATTTTTATGCATCAAAGGCCGTGCTATCAAGTCATCCATAGTGGCGGTCCACTTTATTTCAATGAGCTGATAATTTTTAATTAGCTTAAATAATTCAGAAAAAAGCATTATCTCTTTTTTGAAAAAATTTTTATGCATCAAAGGCCGTGCTATCAAGTCATCCATAATGGCGGTCCACTTTATTTCAATGAGCTGATAATTTTTAATTAGCTTAAATAATTCAGAAAAAAGCACTATCTCTTTTTTGAAAAATTTTTATGCATCAAAGGCCGTGCTATCAAGTCATCCATAGTGGCGGTCCACTTTATTTCAATGAGCTGATAATTTTTAATTAGCTTAAATAATTCAGAAAAAAGCATTATCTCTTTTTTGAAAAAATTTTTATGCATCAAAGGCCGTGCTATCAAGTCATCCATAGTGGCGGTCCACTTTATTTCAATGAGCTGATAATTTTTAATTAGCTTAAATAATTCAGAAAAAAGCATTATCTCTTTTTTGAAAAAATTTTTATGCATCAAAGGCCGTGCTATCAAGTCATCCATAGTGGCGGTCCACTTTACTTCAATGAGCTGATAATTTTTAATTAGCTTAAATAATTCAGAAAAAAGCATTATCTCTTTTTTGAAAAATTTTTATGCATCAAAGGCCGTGCTATCAAGTCATCCATAGTGGCGGTCCACTTTACTTCAATGAGCTGATAATTTTTAATTAGCTTAAATAATTCAGAAAAAAGCCTATCTCTTTTTTGGAAAAATTTTTATGCATCAAAGGCCGTGCTATCAAGTCATCCATAGTGGCGGTCCACTTTACTTCAATGAGCTGATAATTTTTAATTAGCTTAAATAATTCAGAAAAAAGCACTATCTCTTTTTTGAAAAATTTTTTATGCATCAAAGGCCGTGCTATCAAGTCATCCATAGTGGCGGTCCACTTTATTTCAATGAGCTGATAATTTTTAATTAGCTTAAATAATTCAGAAAAAAGCATTATCTCTTTTTTGAAAAAATTTTTATGCATCAAAGGCCGTGCTATCAAGTCATCCATAGTGGCGGTCCACTTTACTTCAATGAGCTGATAATTTTTAATTAGCTTAAATAATTCAGAAAAAAGCACTATCTCTTTTTTGGAAAAATTAAGGCCGTGCTATCAAGTCATCCATAGTGGCGGTCCACTTTACTTCAATGAGCTGATAATTTTTAATTAGCTTAAATAATTCAGAAAAAAGCACTATCTCTTTTTTGGAAAAATTTTTATGCATCAAAGGCCGTGCTATCAAGTCATCCATAGTGGCGGTCCACTTTACTTCAATGAGCTGATAATTTTTAATTAGCTTAAATAATTCAGAAAAAAGCACTATCTCTTTTTTGAAAAATTTTTTATGCATCAAAGGCCGTGCTATCAAGTCATCCATAGTGGCGGTCCACTTTATTTCAATGAGCTGATAATTTTTAATTAGCTTAAATAATTCAGAAAAAAGCATTATCTCTTTTTTGAAAAAATTTTTATGCATCAAAGGCCGTGCTATCAAGTCATCCATAGTGGCGGTCCACTTTACTTCAATGAGCTGATAATTTTTAATTAGCTTAAATAATTCAGAAAAAAGCACTATCTCTTTTTTGGAAAAATTAAGGCCGTGCTATCAAGTCATCCATAGTGGCGGTCCACTTTACTTCAATGAGCTGATAATTTTTAATTAGCTTAAATAATTCAGAAAAAAGCATTATCTCTTTTTTGAAAAAATTTTTATGCATCAAAGGCCGTGCTATCAAGTCATCCATAGTGGCGGTCCACTTTACTTCAATGAGCTGATAATTTTTAATTAGCTTAAATAATTCAGAAAAAAGCACTATCTCTTTTTTGGAAAAATTTTTATGCATCAAAGGCCGTGCTATCAAGTCATCCATAGTGGCGGTCCACTTTATTTCAATGAGCTGATAATTTTTAATTAGCTTAAATAATTCAGAAAAAAGCACTATTGTTGCGGCTCGGCCCACAAGCCGCAACGGGACAGTTCGTCGTCCATGGTTCGGGGTGGGGGTAGGAGAGGAAGGCGAGGGGAGGGGCTACCGAATACCCAATTGCTGGGTTTTTTCTCTTTATTCGGTGCGCGATCGGAGCCAATGAAATGAACAATTCATCGGGCTTAAATACGATCACATTTGGGTTGGGCCTACAATTAATTAATAAGAAATGGGGTGATCGTTCGGGGGTTTTTCTTCCTTTTCTTCGTCGGGCATCGCTGTTGCGGCCGGTTCTTCACATGCACTCGCTGAGTTGTCGTCGGCTGATCGGGCTCCTCTTTTTGTCTTCCTTCTCTTCTTTCTTCGCTGTGACTTCCTTCATTTGCGGCAGAACATTCACATGCATTGGTTGATGTTGTCTCCATTCACGTGCACTTTTTGTCCCCATCGGACCATGTTTGGGCGGGAGGGCCGGTTTCTGCTGTTGGGTTGGCTGTGACAGCTGTTTTTCATCGCAGCTTTCTGTTCATTCATGTGCGCCGCTTGTCGATTGAGCTGTTATTCTCTCTCCAAATTGCCACTTTTTTGCCCATTTTTCATCGTTTCATCGCCCACTGATATTTTTCCCCTTTTTTGCCCTTTCGCTCGTCGCTCTCTTTCCAATCATTAACTGTCCGTTCCACGGACAGTCGCGGCTGAATTCCAGTCGCGACATTCCCGCCGCATGAGGAATGTGTGTACAGTAGCTGACTCAACGCTCGAGTCAGTCGTTGGTGCGCTTACGATGGGCACTTCCGCAACTTGGCCTTTGTAGTTGCTGTTGTTCTCTCTGGCTTCTGTGTCCAGCTCTTTGCTCTTGGCCTTTGACTTCACGATGGGCCCCAGCGCCCATTGCCTTTGACTTCATGATGGGCGCCAGCGCCCTTGGCCTTTGACTTCATGATGGGCCCCAGCGCTCTTGACCTTTGACTTCAGGATGGGCCCCAGCGCCCTTGGCCTTTGACTTCATGATGGGCCCCAGCGCCCTTGGCCATTGACTTCACGATGGGCCCCAGCGCCCTTGGCCTTTGACTTCATGATGGGCCCCAGCGCCCTTGGCCATTGACTTCATGATGGGCCCCAGCGCCCTTGGCCATTGACTTCACGATGGGCCCCAGCGCCCTTGGCCTTTGACTTCATGATGGGCCCCAGCGCCCTTGGCCTTTGACTTCACGATGGGCCCCAGCGCCCTTGGCCTTTGACTTCATGATGGGCCCCAGCGCCCTTGGCCATTGACTTCATGATGGGCCCCAGCGCCCTTGGCCATTGACTTCACGATGGGCCCCAGCGCCCTTGGCCTTTGACTTCATGATGGGCCCCAGCGCCCTTGGCCTTTGACTTCACGATGGGCCCCAGCGCCCATGGCCTTTGACTTCACAATGGGCCCAAGCGCCCTTGGCCTTTGACTTCCAGATGGCCTCAGCCAGGCTCGTAGTGTAGAACACAAAGATTTCACCCGGTGGGACTCGAACCCACGACCTCCTCAAAGCATGAAGTGCTCTGTCCAACTGAGCTACGGGCGCCACTTAGTGGTTCTCCAGTATTGCGCCTGTGGTCGTCTCAGTTTGCGCCATCGTTCTGTTTGCGCTTGTGTTCAATCTCAGTCTGCGCCCTCGCTCAGACTCAGTTTGCGCCTGCAATTGATTTGCGTTCCCATTTGCGTTCCTCAATGTGCGTTCCAATTTCGCCTCAATTTGCGCGCTGTCTTTTTGTTCCTGCTCAGACAGTTTGCTCTTCCCTTTCGTCTCGGTTTGAGCTTCCTCAATTTGCGCTTCCTCTGACAATTTTCCATTCCGCTTCGGTCTGCGCTTCCTCAATTTGCGCTTCATTTGCGCTGCTTCAATGCGCTTCTCCAATGCGCTTTCTCCAATTTGCGCTTCAACATGCGCTGCTCCAATGCGCTTCAACAATTTGCGCAGATTAGGCTCACTGCCCTCTTTGTGAGCTCGGCACAATGCCGCCAATGAGTGCGAGATAGGCTCGCTGCCTAAGCGCATGACCATTCTTTCCTGAGGGGCTGTGGTGCGGAAGGCGAGGCGCCACGGGCCAAAAAGAGACCCGAGGGGCCGTATGGCGCGGAATGGAAGGCGCCCCGGGTCACAAAAGACCCAAGGGACCATATGGTACGGAATGGAGGCGCCCCGGGTTACAAAAAACCCGGGAGGCCAAACGGTGCGGAATGCAAGGCGCGGAAAGGCGAGGCGCTACGGGTCACAAAAGACCCGAGGGGCCCTCTTTGGCGCGGAATGAAAGGCGCCCCGGGTCACAAAAGACCCAAGGGACCATATGGCGCGGAATGCAGGCGCCTTGGGTTACAAAAAAAACCCAAGGGGCCAGAAACGCGGAACGCAAAATGGAATAGCGCTAATGCCAGACGCCACAGGTTACGAAAAACCTGTGGGGCCGGCATGCTCCCCCTACCCCTGCTCACAAACCCCAAAACCCACCAAAATCCCTGCCAGGGTCGCCACTTGTTGCGGCTCGGCCCACAAGCCGCAACGGGACAGTTCGTCGTCCATGGTTCGGGGTGGGGGTAGGAGAGGAAGGCGAGGGGGAGGGGCTACCGAATACCCAATTGCTGGGTTTTTTCTCTTTATTCGGTGCGCGATCGGAGCCAATGAAATGAACAATTCATCGGGCTTAAATACGATCACATTTGGGTTGGGCCTACAATTAATTAATAAGAAATGGGGTGATCGTTCGGGGGTTTTTCTTCCTTTTCTTCGTCGGGCATCGCTGTTGCGGCCGGTTCTTCACATGCACTCGCTGAGTTGTCGTCGGCTGATCGGGCTCCTCTTTTTGTCTTCCTTCTCTTCTTTCTTCGCTGTGACTTCCTTCATTTGCGGCAGAACATTCACATGCATTGGTTGATGTTGTCTCCATTCACGTGCACTTTTTGTCCCCATCGGACCATGTTTGGGCGGGGAGGGCCGGTTTCTGCTGTTGGGTTGGCTGTGACAGCTGTTTTTCATCGCAGCTTTCTGTTCATTCATGTGCGCCGCTTGGTCGATTGAGCTGTTATTCTCTCTCCAAATTGCCACTTTTTTGCCCATTTTTCATCGTTTCATCGCCCACTGATATTTTTCCCCTTTTTTGCCCTTTCGCTCGTCGCTCTCTTTCCAATCATTAACTGTCCGTTCCACGGACAGTCGCGGCTGAATTCCAGTCGCGACACTATCTCTTTTTTGGAAAAATTTTTATGCATCAAAGGCCGTGCTATCAAGTCATCCATAGTGGCGGTCCACTTTACTTCAATGAGCTGATAATTTTTAATTAGCTTAAATAATTCAGAAAAAAGCACTATCTCTTTTTTGGAAAAATTTTTATGCATCAAAGGCCGTGCTATCAAGTCATCCATAGTGGCGGTCCACTTTACTTCAATGAGCTGATAATTTTTAATTAGCTTAAATAATTCAGAAAAAAGCATTATCTCTTTTTTGAAAAAATTTTTATGCATCAAAGGCCGTGCTATCAAGTCATCCATAGTGGCGGTCCACTTTATTTCAATGAGCTGATAATTTTTAATTAGCTTAAATAATTCAGAAAAAAGCATTATCTCTTTTTTGAAAAAATTTTTATGCATCAAAGGCCGTGCTATCAAGTCATCCATAGTGGCGGTCCACTTTACTTCAATGAGCTGATAATTTTTAATTAGCTTAAATAATTCAGAAAAAAGCACTATCTCTTTTTTGGAAAAATTTTTATGCATCAAAGGCCGTGCTATCAAGTCATCCATAGTGGCGGTCCACTTTACTTCAATGAGCTGATAATTTTTAATTAGCTTAAATAATTCAGAAAAAAGCATTATCTCTTTTTTGAAAAAATTTTTATGCATCAAAGGCCGTGCTATCAAGTCATCCATAGTGGCGGTCCACTTTATTTCAATGAGCTGATAATTTTTAATTAGCTTAAATAATTCAGAAAAAAGCATTATCTCTTTTTTGAAAAAATTTTTATGCATCAAAGGCCGTGCTATCAAGTCATCCATAGTGGCGGTCCACTTTATTTCAATGAGCTGATAATTTTTAATTAGCTTAAATAATTCAGAAAAAAGCACTATCTCTTTTTTGGAAAAATTTTTATGCATCAAAGGCCGTGCTATCAAGTCATCCATAGTGGCGGTCCACTTTACTTCAATGAGCTGATAATTTTTAATTAGCTTAAATAATTCAGAAAAAAGCATTATCTCTTTTTTGAAAAAATTTTTATGCATCAAAGGCCGTGCTATCAAGTCATCCATAGTGGCGGTCCACTTTACTTCAATGAGCTGATAATTTTTAATTAGCTTAAATAATTCAGAAAAAAGCATTATCTCTTTTTTGAAAAAATTTTTATGCATCAAAGGCCGTGCTATCAAGTCATCCATAGTGGCGGTCCACTTTATTTCAATGAGCTGATAATTTTTAATTAGCTTAAATAATTCAGAAAAAAGCATTATCTCTTTTTTGAAAAAATTTTTATGCATCAAAGGCCGTGCTATCAAGTCATCCATAGTGGCGGTCCACTTTATTTCAATGAGCTGATAATTTTTAATTAGCTTAAATAATTCAGAAAAAAGCACTATCTCTTTTTTGGAAAAATTTTTATGCATCAAAGGCCGTGCTATCAAGTCATCCATAGTGGCGGTCCACTTTACTTCAATGAGCTGATAATTTTTAATTAGCTTAAATAATTCAGAAAAAAGCATTATCTCTTTTTTGAAAAAATTTTTATGCATCAAAGGCCGTGCTATCAAGTCATCCATAGTGGCGGTCCACTTTATTTCAATGAGCTGATAATTTTTAATTAGCTTAAATAATTCAGAAAAAAGCATTATCTCTTTTTTGAAAAAATTTTTATGCATCAAAGGCCGTGCTATCAAGTCATCCATAGTGGCGGTCCACTTTACTTCAATGAGCTGATAATTTTTAATTAGCTTAAATAATTCAGAAAAAAGCACTATCTCTTTTTTGGAAAAATTTTTATGCATCAAAGGCCGTGCTATCAAGTCATCCATAGTGGCGGTCCACTTTACTTCAATGAGCTGATAATTTTTAATTAGCTTAAATAATTCAGAAAAAAGCATTATCTCTTTTTTGAAAAAATTTTTATGCATCAAAGGCCGTGCTATCAAGTCATCCATAGTGGCGGTCCACTTTATTTCAATGAGCTGATAATTTTTAATTAGCTTAAATAATTCAGAAAAAAGCATTATCTCTTTTTTGAAAAAATTTTTATGCATCAAAGGCCGTGCTATCAAGTCATCCATAGTGGCGGTCCACTTTATTTCAATGAGCTGATAATTTTTAATTAGCTTAAATAATTCAGAAAAAAGCACTATCTCTTTTTTGGAAAAATTTTTATGCATCAAAGGCCGTGCTATCAAGTCATCCATAGTGGCGGTCCACTTTACTTCAATGAGCTGATAATTTTTAATTAGCTTAAATAATTCAGAAAAAAGCATTATCTCTTTTTTGAAAAAATTTTTATGCATCAAAGGCCGTGCTATCAAGTCATCCATAGTGGCGGTCCACTTTACTTCAATGAGCTGATAATTTTTAATTAGCTTAAATAATTCAGAAAAAAGCATTATCTCTTTTTTTGAAAAAATTTTTATGCATCAAAGGCCGTGCTATCAAGTCATCCATAGTGGCGGTCCACTTTATTTCAATGAGCTGATAATTTTTAATTAGCTTAAATAATTCAGAAAAAAGCATTATCTCTTTTTGAAAAAATTTTTATGCATCAAAGGCCGTGCTATCAAGTCATCCATAGTGGCGGTCCACTTTACTTCAATGAGCTGATAATTTTTAATTAGCTTAAATAATTCAGAAAAAAGCACTATCTCTTTTTTGGAAAAATTTTTATGCATCAAAGGCCGTGCTATCAAGTCATCCATAGTGGCGGTCCACTTTACTTCAATGAGCTGATAATTTTTAATTAGCTTAAATAATTCAGAAAAAAGCATTATCTCTTTTTTGAAAAAATTTTTATGCATCAAAGGCCGTGCTATCAAGTCATCCATAGTGGCGGTCCACTTTATTTCAATGAGCTGATAATTTTTAATTAGCTTAAATAATTCAGAAAAAAGCATTATCTCTTTTTTGAAAAAATTTTTATGCATCAAAGGCCGTGCTATCAAGTCATCCATAGTGGCGGTCCACTTTATTTCAATGAGCTGATAATTTTTAATTAGCTTAAATAATTCAGAAAAAAGCACTATCTCTTTTTTGGAAAAATTTTTATGCATCAAAGGCCGTGCTATCAAGTCATCCATAGTGGCGGTCCACTTTACTTCAATGAGCTGATAATTTTTAATTAGCTTAAATAATTCAGAAAAAAGCATTATCTCTTTTTTGAAAAATTTTTATGCATCAAAGGCCGTGCTATCAAGTCATCCATAGTGGCGGTCCACTTTATTTCAATGAGCTGATAATTTTTAATTAGCTTAAATAATTCAGAAAAAAGCATTATCTCTTTTTTGAAAAAATTTTTATGCATCAAAGGCCGTGCTATCAAGTCATCCATAGTGGCGGTCCACTTTACTTCAATGAGCTGATAATTTTTAATTAGCTTAAATAATTCAGAAAAAAGCACTATCTCTTTTTTGGAAAAATTTTTATGCATCAAAGGCCGTGCTATCAAGTCATCCATAGTGGCGGTCCACTTTACTTCAATGAGCTGATAATTTTTAATTAGCTTAAATAATTCAGAAAAAAGCACTATCTCTTTTTTGGAAAAATTTTTATGCATCAAAGGCCGTGCTATCAAGTCATCCATAGTGGCGGTCCACTTTACTTCAATGAGCTGATAATTTTTAATTAGCTTAAATAATTCAGAAAAAAGCATTATCTCTTTTTTGAAAAAATTTTTATGCATCAAAGGCCGTGCTATCAAGTCATCCATAGTGGCGGTCCACTTTATTTCAATGAGCTGATAATTTTTAATTAGCTTAAATAATTCAGAAAAAAGCATTATCTCTTTTTTGAAAAAATTTTTATGCATCAAAGGCCGTGCTATCAAGTCATCCATAGTGGCGGTCCACTTTACTTCAATGAGCTGATAATTTTTAATTAGCTTAAATAATTCAGAAAAAAGCACTATCTCTTTTTTGGAAAAATTTTTATGCATCAAAGGCCGTGCTATCAAGTCATCCATAGTGGCGGTCCACTTTACTTCAATGAGCTGATAATTTTTAATTAGCTTAAATAATTCAGAAAAAAGCATATCTCTTTTTTGAAAAAATTTTTATGCATCAAAGGCCGTGCTATCAAGTCATCCATAGTGGCGGTCCACTTTACTTCAATGAGCTGATAATTTTTAATTAGCTTAAATAATTCAGAAAAAAGCATTATCTCTTTTTTGAAAAAATTTTTATGCATCAAAGGCCGTGCTATCAAGTCATCCATAGTGGCGGTCCACTTTATTTCAATGAGCTGATAATTTTTAATTAGCTTAAATAATTCAGAAAAAAGCATTATCTCTTTTTTGGAAAAAATTTTTATGCATCAAAGGCCGTGCTATCAAGTCATCCATAGTGGCGGTCCACTTTACTTCAATGAGCTGATAATTTTTAATTAGCTTAAATAATTCAGAAAAAAGCACTATCTCTTTTTTGAAAAATTTTTATGCATCAAAGGCCGTGCTATCAAGTCATCCATAGTGGCGGTCCACTTTACTTCAATGAGCTGATAATTTTTAATTAGCTTAAATAATTCAGAAAAAAGCATTATCTCTTTTTTGAAAAAATTTTTATGCATCAAAGGCCGTGCTATCAAGTCATCCATAGTGGCGGTCCACTTTATTTCAATGAGCTGATAATTTTTAATTAGCTTAAATAATTCAGAAAAAAGCATTATCTCTTTTTTGAAAAAATTTTTATGCATCAAAGGCCGTGCTATCAAGTCATCCATAGTGGCGGTCCACTTTACTTCAATGAGCTGATAATTTTTAATTAGCTTAAATAATTCAGAAAAAAGCACTATCTCTTTTTTGAAAAAATTTTTATGCATCAAAGGCCGTGCTATCAAGTCATCCATAGTGGCGGTCCACTTTATTTCAATGAGCTGATAATTTTTAATTAGCTTAAATAATTCAGAAAAAAGCATTATCTCTTTTTTGAAAAAATTTTTATGCATCAAAGGCCGTGCTATCAAGTCATCCATAGTGGCGGTCCACTTTACTTCAATGAGCTGATAATTTTTAATTAGCTTAAATAATTCAGAAAAAAGCATTATCTCTTTTTTGAAAAAATTTTTATGCATCAAAGGCCGTGCTATCAAGTCATCCATAGTGGCGGTCCACTTTATTTCAATGAGCTGATAATTTTTAATTAGCTTAAATAATTCAGAAAAAAGCACTATCTCTTTTTTGGAAAAAATTTTTATGCATCAAAGGCCGTGCTATCAAGTCATCCATAGTGGCGGTCCACTTTACTTCAATGAGCTGATAATTTTTAATTAGCTTAAATAATTCAGAAAAAAGCATTATCTCTTTTTTGAAAAAATTTTTATGCATCAAAGGCCGTGCTATCAAGTCATCCATAGTGGCGGTCCACTTTATTTCAATGAGCTGATAATTTTTAATTAGCTTAAATAATTCAGAAAAAAGCATTATCTCTTTTTGAAAAAATTTTTATGCATCAAAGGCCGTGCTATCAAGTCATCCATAGTGGCGGTCCACTTTACTTCAATGAGCTGATAATTTTTAATTAGCTTAAATAATTCAGAAAAAAGCACTATCTCTTTTTTGGAAAAATTTTTATGCATCAAAGGCCGTGCTATCAAGTCATCCATAGTGGCGGTCCACTTTACTTCAATGAGCTGATAATTTTTAATTAGCTTAAATAATTCAGAAAAAAGCACTATCTCTTTTTTGAAAAAATTTTTATGCATCAAAGGCCGTGCTATCAAGTCATCCATAGTGGCGGTCCACTTTACTTCAATGAGCTGATAATTTTTAATTAGCTTAAATAATTCAGAAAAAAGCATTATCTCTTTTTTGAAAAAATTTTTATGCATCAAAGGCCGTGCTATCAAGTCATCCATAGTGGCGGTCCACTTTATTTCAATGAGCTGATAATTTTTAATTAGCTTAAATAATTCAGAAAAAAGCATATCTCTTTTTTGGAAAAAATTTTTATGCATCAAAGGCCGTGCTATCAAGTCATCCATAGTGGCGGTCCACTTTACTTCAATGAGCTGATAATTTTTAATTAGCTTAAATAATTCAGAAAAAAGCACTATCTCTTTTTGGAAAAAATTTTTATGCATCAAAGGCCGTGCTATCAAGTCATCCATAGTGGCGGTCCACTTTACTTCAATGAGCTGATAATTTTTAATTAGCTTAAATAATTCAGAAAAAAGCATTATCTCTTTTTTGAAAAAATTTTTATGCATCAAAGGCCGTGCTATCAAGTCATCCATAGTGGCGGTCCACTTTATTTCAATGAGCTGATAATTTTTAATTAGCTTAAATAATTCAGAAAAAAGCATTATCTCTTTTTTGAAAAAATTTTTATGCATCAAAGGCCGTGCTATCAAGTCATCCATAGTGGCGGTCCACTTTATTTCAATGAGCTGATAATTTTTAATTAGCTTAAATAATTCAGAAAAAAGCATATCTCTTTTTTGAAAAAATTTTTATGCATCAAAGGCCGTGCTATCAAGTCATCCATAGTGGCGGTCCACTTTACTTCAATGAGCTGATAATTTTTAATTAGCTTAAATAATTCAGAAAAAAGCATTATCTCTTTTTTGGAAAAAATTTTTATGCATCAAAGGCCGTGCTATCAAGTCATCCATAGTGGCGGTCCACTTTACTTCAATGAGCTGATAATTTTTAATTAGCTTAAATAATTCAGAAAAAAGCATTATCTCTTTTTTGAAAAAATTTTTATGCATCAAAGGCCGTGCTATCAAGTCATCCATAGTGGCGGTCCACTTTATTTCAATGAGCTGATAATTTTTAATTAGCTTAAATAATTCAGAAAAAAGCATTATCTCTTTTTTGAAAAATTTTTATGCATCAAAGGCCGTGCTATCAAGTCATCCATAGTGGCGGTCCACTTTATTAATGAGCTGATAATTTTTAATTAGCTTAAATAATTCAGAAAAAAGCACTATCTCTTTTTTGAAAAATTTTTATGCATCAAAGGCCGTGCTATCAAGTCATCCATAGTGGCGGTCCACTTTACTTCAATGAGCTGATAATTTTTAATTAGCTTAAATAATTCAGAAAAAAAGCATTATCTCTTTTTGAAAAAATTTTTATGCATCAAAGGCCGTGCTATCAAGTCATCCATAGTGGCGGTCCACTTTACTTCAATGAGCTGATAATTTTTAATTAGCTTAAATAATTCAGAAAAAAGCATTATCTCTTTTTTGAAAAAATTTTTATGCATCAAAGGCCGTGCTATCAAGTCATCCATAGTGGCGGTCCACTTTACTTCAATGAGCTGATAATTTTTAATTAGCTTAAATAATTCAGAAAAAAGCACTATCTCTTTTTTGGAAAAATTTTATGCATCAAAGGCCGTGCTATCAAGTCATCCATAGTGGCGGTCCACTTTACTTCAATGAGCTGATAATTTTTAATTAGCTTAAATAATTCAGAAAAAAGCATTATCTCTTTTTTGAAAAAATTTTTATGCATCAAAGGCCGTGCTATCAAGTCATCCATAGTGGCGGTCCACTTTATTTCAATGAGCTGATAATTTTTAATTAGCTTAAATAATTCAGAAAAAAGCATTATCTCTTTTTTGAAAAATTTTTATGCATCAAAGGCCGTGCTATCAAGTCATCCATAGTGGCGGTCCACTTTATTTCAATGACCTGATAATTTTTAATTAGCTTAAATAATTCAGAAAAAAAGCACTATCTCTTTTTTTGAAAAAATTTTTATGCATCAAAGGCCGTGCTATCAAGTCATCCATAGTGGCGGTCCACTTTACTTCAATGAGCTGATAATTTTTAATTAGCTTAAATAATTCAGAAAAAAGCACTATCTCTTTTTTTGGAAAAATTTTTATGCATCAAAGGCCGTGCTATCAAGTCATCCATAGTGGCGGTCCACTTTACTTCAATGAGCTGATAATTTTTAATTAGCTTAAATAATTCAGAAAAAAGCATTATCTCTTTTTTGAAAAATTTTTATGCATCAAAGGCCGTGCTATCAAGTCATCCATAGTGGCGGTCCACTTTATTTCAATGAGCTGATAATTTTTAATTAGCTTAAATAATTCAGAAAAAAGCATTATCTCTTTTTGAAAAAATTTTTATGCATCAAAGGCCGTGCTATCAAGTCATCCATAGTGGCGGTCCACTTTATTTCAATGAGCTGATAATTTTTAATTAGCTTAAATAATTCAGAAAAAAGCACTATCTCTTTTTGGAAAAATTTTTATGCATCAAAGGCCGTGCTATCAAGTCATCCATAGTGGCGGTCCACTTTACTTCAATGAGCTGATAATTTTTAATTAGCTTAAATAATTCAGAAAAAAGCATTATCTCTTTTTTGAAAAA
>CP049712.1:4648632-4698236 GCA_004148225.2 Heterodera glycines
AATTATATTTTTAAAAATAAATATTAAATTGGTTTACAGTGAAATTAACAGGGCGAGGGAAACTTTTCAATTCGTATTTTTGATAAAAATTAATTTTCATAAAAAATCTCACTTCATTGGTAAAGCCCCCCAACCGTGCTGAGACGATCCTAAAAAAGTATCAATGTGGGCGATCCTAAAAAAGTATCAACCAACATCATAACGCAAAAAATATCGGCAATTTCTCAAATGATCACTTTTTCTTCTATTGATCACTGGGGCCCGGCAAAAGAGAAAATAATTTCTATAATTTTTGTATCTGCATTTACTATGTATGTTAATCTGCTAACTTATGCATATTTTTAATCCTTTTTTAACTCTTTAGACCATTTTAAGTGATAATTACAGAAGTTGAAACCAATCGACAAAAAGAAAAATTGCAAAACGATGGATTCCTCTACATTTTTGACAAATTTAATGCAGATATCAACGTGAAATTCTGGCGATGCGAACGAAAGAACGAATGCCGAGGACGGATTCATACCGATTTGAACAACAATTTTGTGAAAATGGTCAGTGAACACTCACATGAAGCGAACATTGCCGACGTGAAAGCAAAAAAAATCGTCACGGGGATCAAAAGGCGTGCGGCAGAATCAGCGGGTATAAGTCGTAGAGACCTGCGGTCTTTTGCATACTGTAGACCATTTTGTCCTCTTTCTGATGAACCTAACGGTTTTTTCCAGAAAATTTTTTCCAACCCCCTAGGATTTTTTTTAAAAACTTCCCCGATTTCCAGTGTATTTTGGGGTGCCAGATCACCATGAAGGAGTGATCTGATCAAGTTGGTGTAAAAGACTTTTTTGATCAGCATCAAAAGTTAGCATGGCAGGAATTTTTTCAGAATTTTTGGCCCATAAAATATTAATTCATTTTGTCATTTTCATTTCCGCCATAAACATATGACCACCCAAAAATGGGGTGTGGCTATAAAGTCACAATCAATATAACGTATATATTAAAAAGTTGTGACAACAAGTTCTTATTTCGTCTAATAATTGGTGTCATTTGAAAGCCCACAAAAAAGGCTACAAAAAATATTATGACAATTTGGTCCATACTTTTCTTGGTAAATAATTATTAAGGAAAATGTCAGTAAGCAGCAAGTCGCCATAAACATATGACCATGACTGTATGCTAAAAATATGGTCAAAATTCTTAATTTTTCCCCCGGCGGCGCCTATCGGCACCGCCGGCCCCCTTGCACCCTAAAAGTTTTTTGGGAAGCGCCGCAAAAAAATCAACTTCGTTTTTCATGTTCAGAATCCCAAAAAATGCTTATTTCTAACAAAAGAAATGCTCAAATTATCATGGACAATCAAAAATATAACATTTGAACATTTTAATTTTATACACCCTTAAAAATAAATTGGATATGATGTTCATTTATTCATGACAAATACAAATATGACAGTCATTTGATCGAAATACGGGACAAATGCAGTAAATATTGATACAACAGCGACGTAATATACACTCATATACATATATACAACACACATAAAGAACATATGAACGCATCAGCGACACATTGATCACCATCTTCTATGAGCCAGTTCGAGAGCCTTGACGGGATCCGCGGTTTCGAGTCGTAGCTGTAGTCGTGTCGTGCCGCGATGCTGTGGTATCGTCGATCAGCTCATCGATGTGTTGCTCGATCCAGGCGAGTACATCCCTCATTGAATAGCGGCGCGCTGAAAGGGAAGGGAAAACATTATTTTTGAAAATGTTAAAACAAAAACAAAAAACATTACCGACGTCGGCAGTCCAAACGTTCGCTCTGATGAATTCCGCAAACGGAGGTGGCGTCACATTTGGGAAGCGGAGTCGTGAGCCGCGCAGAACCTGAAAAGGGAGAGGGGAGATGATTCTGAAAATGGGAAATTCGTTTTCAACCCCCTTCCCCCCACTGCACTGACCATCGGGGCGACGTCGTTGTTGGACATGAACTGGTAGGGCTGTTGCGCGTTGCTGAAGATCTCCCAGCAGAGCACTCCGTAGGCCCACGTGTCACTCTTCGGCGTGAATGTGCGTTCGCGCATCGTCTCCGGCGACAGCCATCTGATCGGCACCGGCTTGCCCGTTTCCACAGGCTTTGACGGTCCTTTGAATGCGAGGCCGAAGTCTGCCACCTTCACCTGAAAGAAAACGGCAAATTGTGCGCCGGTCACAGGCGAAAAGCAGAAACCCACCGTGTTTTCTGAGAAGAGGCAGTTCCTGGCGGCGATGTCGCAGTGCAGGATGCCCTTGGAGTGCACGTGGTCCAGTCCCGCGGCGGCGCCGTAGCACATGAAGAGTTTGCTGCGCGGACTCCTTTTCGTCTTCTTGAGATACGTGTCGAGCGAGCCGTCGGATGCCAGCTCCATGAGGACCATCAGCGGTTCGCGGCCAACAGCAACGCCGTAGAATCTGATGACATTTTTGTGGTCCAAGTGGCGCATGATCCTCGCTTCGTTCATGAATTCCTTGATCTGAAAAAGTGGGGAGGGGAATCGATTAGCAGGCTGAAAATCCAATTTGCTGCCCCGTCCATTTTACCTGTGCCTTTGTGCTCGTCTGCGACACCTCCTTGATGGCCACTTGCACGGGCTGCCCGATGGTCGGGTCGCGGAAGACGCCACGCTTGACAACGCCGAACGCGCCCTTGCCCAGTTCAGCGCCCTGCGTGATGGTCGAATGTGCGAGCTCCCATTTCTGCCGGCCGACCCCTTTCAGTAGAATCACCTTCCTCTGCTGAAAAGGGAATTCGGGGTAATTAGCGCCTTCCTTCCCCCCTCTCTCCCCAACAAACTCACGTCAACCACCGTGTCTTTTTTGCTCAGATGTGTCTCGATGAAGCGCCGCATTGTCCTGTAGCCTCTTTCGTGTTTGAAGTCCACCGCGATCATTCCACGCTCGGTGCGAAAGATGAGATGATGCTTGTGGCCTCCCGCGACGACAGAGAGCACGTAGATGCGGTCCTGTCCTGAAGTCTCCTCGCTCATGCGGATCAGGAAGTCGCCCTCTTTGACCAGCAGATCATTGACGTCCTCGCGGGGCAGCTAAACAAGCAAAAGCATTAGTGGTCAGAATTGCATGCCAACCACCAAAACGTACCAGTCCGTGGTAGTAGGGCATGTCCCACATCTGTTCGTCCGTCTCCATTGCGCTTGATGTTGGCCAGCGATGTGTTGCGGTCCGTGGCGAAGGCGCAGGATGGGATGTGTCGCTGTGCAATTTGTGGCTGGCGCAGAATGGTGACGCTGCCGGTGTTGTTGTGTGAATATTTAGGAATAAGGATAATGGTGCGGATTGCCAAAATGCAGCACCCTTTTATACGCAGAAAAATGAATTAAATGGTCAGATTTTTCCGAATTTTTTTCTGAGCGTATAAATACGCCAAAATTTTAATGCGTGAATCATTTTCAAATTGCACAAATTTTGCTTTTTTCCTTGCATTTCGCTTGCCTTTTTTCTGTGTTTCAGCGAACAAACGACCAACGTCCTAATTTCTGAAACCACCATTCTCCAAATGGCGGCTCCCTCCATTCGTCTCATCACCACGTCCAAGGCGCCTCCTGCGACGGGTCACAGGTCGGAACAACGGAGGCCATCACAAACCATGTTCATGTCTTTTGTTTTTTCAGCCAGGCAGTGCTCCTCAACAACCAGACGCTGTACATCAGTGGCCAGACCGGGATCGCGGCGGGGTCGACGAATGTGGTGCCGGGTGGAGCGCGAGCCGAGGCGAAACAAGCGATGACCAACATTGGCGAGATTCTGACGTACGCCGGCTCGTCCTTCAAGCACGGTGAGTGAGCAAAAGCCTGATCATCCATCCATCATCTGTGAATTTGCGCCCCTTTTCAGTGATCAACTGCAACATCATGGTGGCCGACATGAGCGACTTCCAGGCGGTCAACGAGACGATCAAGAACTTCTTCACCGAGGACACGTACCCTGCGCGCAGCTTCTTCCAAGTGGTCAAGTTGCCGAAGAGCGCGTACGTCATGATCGACGTGGTGGCGATCGTTCAGGGCCAGAGCTGAGCTGAAGAACCGGAGAACGAGCGCGGCAGACGAATAACAGAGATGTACATAAACCTGTCTATTGTATATTTGCGTGATCAACGTTCATATCGATGTATTGTTCTTTTCTGATCACTGCTATGTGTATATATTGTATGTTTGCTGTGTTGCGCCGACCGGATAAATAATTGGAAGTGATTTTTCTTTTCTAGTGAAAATCCATCCCACCCCAAAACATGCATAATTAGCCCGTCACATGGGGATTAGGGGAGACAAAATCTGCATTTGGTGTCAAAAATGAGCATTTTAGAAAATTGTCGCCGAAACTTTGAAAATTTGAGTGCAAATTGTTAAAGAAATTTTCACCAAAAATGATTTGTTATTTTGAGCCAATTTTTATTAAAAAATAAGTTTTGGTGGCCCGACGGTGTGCCGACATCCGCGCCTTGGGAAAAATTGGAATTTCTAAACAGATTATCACTGGAAATTGGCAATTTTTAGGTCAATTACGTTCTATGAAATTCAGCATCTCAAGAAAAAGTCATCATCTCTGTCTTGAAATCAGCTATTAAGACCCATGGAAAAAAAAATTGAATTTCGTATTTTGAAGCCTAATTCTTTAACAAAAATGCAAAATTTTTTTGACGCGATCACATTTTTTGGCAACAATGTATTCAAAATTTCGAGTATATTTAATCAGGGCTCCCATCCGTCCTTGAATGGCAAGGACGTCCTTGAAATTGGGCCCTCTTTCTTGAAAATAAAAAATGTCCTTGGATGCCAAGGACGTCCTTGAAAATGAACATTTAGAAAAGTTTTAAAAAAATTCAAAGAAATTTGATAATTTTTGTAATTTTCAACAATATTTGGATTAAATTATGGCATTATGTCAATAAAATGCAAATTTAATTGCCCAAAATCTCAAAATTTGGTCATTTTTTGGACAAAATCTACTAACAAACAGCATTAAAAATACAAAATTCTTCCGGCGCCGCCGGACCCTCCCCTATCCTCAAAATTAAAAAAAAAAAGCGCGCCGTAAAAAAACCTTTTTTGTCAACAAAAAAAAAAAGTCATCGCATGGCTTAAAATCGCAAAAATTAGGCAGTTTTTGGTGAAAATCTGTTAACAAATTGCATTCAAATTTTCAAAATTTTTCCCCGGCGGCGCCTGTCGGCACCGCCAAACCCCCCCCCCCTTTTCCCGGAAATTTTTGGAAAAAGCGCGCCGCAAAAAAGCGTTTTTAAAGCAGAAAAAAGTCGTCGCAAATGAGGAAAATGATCAGTGAAAACAAAAAAATGTTGGAAAAAATCCATTCCGGTGAAAAATACAAGCCATTTGAATAATATTAACCATTTTTCACTGCATATAATAAAAATTTGAAATGTCCTTGGATTTCATGAATTTTCCCCACTATGTCCTTGCAAATCGGCATACCCGTCCTTGGAAACGGAGCATGGACGATGGGAGCCCTGTATTTAATTATTTCAACTGTAATCACTGACTCTAAATGACTTCAAAAGTGTTCTACACTTTGTTTGAAGCTTCTAACATACATTTTTTTGTGACTTTTTTTGACTTTTTTACACTTTTTGGGATTTTTATGACCTTTTTTGCGTTTTTTTGACTTTTTTCATGATTCCGGACCCAAAAATGATGGCATCGGCAGCTGGCCCTATTTCACGGCTGCCGCCCGCCGCGGTGGCGACGGAACTTAAATTTCTTATACAATAAGGACTCAAATGACGGGACTGAAAAATTACTTTCTTCGAAGAATGTTTAAAACGGCTTTTGGGTTTAATTCAGGGTTACCCTTGAAAATTTCCCGAAAAATCTAAATTTTTCCCTGAATCCAAAAAATAAGATGAAAATAAGGACAAAGAGCTTAAATAAGGACAAATCTTACAAATAAGGACAAAGGGTAACCCTGGTTTAATTACATTTGGCTATTTTTCCAGGACTTTTTTTGGGCTTATTTAGTGCTTTTTTGGCATTTTTATGTGACTTTTTTGCATTTTTTGTGACTTTTTCGTGACTTTTTGGCGATTTTTCATGACTTTTTAAGTCGACTTTTTTGAGATTTTTCCTGACTTAAATCCCATCCCTAGTGATGGCACGCGTAAAACCGACTAGAGCCTTTTTTTTAATTTTATTTACATATTTTGAGATTTTTTTACATAAAAAAGAAGCCCTGGTGATCAGAATATCTCAAAAATGGCCTAAGAAAATTTTTCCATCTCCAAAAGTTCGTAAAAATGATGTTATCTTTTTAATTTTTATACACTTTTAAAATGAAATTGGATATGAAATGATTGATGTTCATTTATTCATGACAAATACAAATATGACAGTCATTTGATCGAAATACGGGACAAATGCAGTAAATATTGATACAACAGCGACGTAATATACACTCATATACATATATACAACACACATAAAGAACATATGAACGCATCAGCGACACATTGATCACCATCTTCTATGAGCCAGTTCGAGAGCCTTGACGGGATCCGCGGTTTCGAGTCGTAGCTGTAGTCGTGTCGTGCCGCGATGCTGTGGTATCGTCGATCAGCTCATCGATGTGTTGCTCGATCCAGGCGAGTACATCCCTCATTGCATAGCGGCGCGCTGAAAGGGAAGGGAAAACATTATTTTTGAAAATGTTAAAACAAAAACAAAAAACATTACCGACGTCGGCAGTCCAAACGTTCGCTTTGATGAATTCCGCAAACGGAGGTGGCGTCACATTTGGGAAGCGGAGTCGTGAGCCGCGCAGAACCTGAAAAGGGAGAGGGGAGATGATTCTGAAAATGGGAAATTCGTTTTCAACCCCCTTCCCCCCACTGCACTGACCATCGGGGCGACGTCGTTGTTGGACATGAACTGGTAGGGCTGTTGCGCGTTGCTGAAGATCTCCCAGCAGAGCACTCCGTAGGCCCACGTGTCACTCTTCGGCGTGAATGTGCGTTCGCGCATCGTCTCCGGCGACAGCCATCTGATCGGCACCGGCTTGCCCGTTTCCACAGGCTTTGACGGTCCTCTGAATGCGAGGCCGAAGTCTGCCACCTTCACCTGAA
Source organism: Heterodera glycines (assembly GCA_004148225.2). NCBI lineage: Eukaryota > Metazoa > Nematoda > Chromadorea > Rhabditida > Heteroderidae > Heterodera > Heterodera glycines. The sequence goes on from CP049712.1 coordinate 4,655,759, forward strand.
AGAAAACGGCAAATTGTGCGCCGGTCACAGGCGAAAAGCAGAAACCCACCGTGTTTTCTGAGAAGAGGCAGTTCCTGGCGGCGATGTCGCAGTGCAGGATGCCCTTGGAGTGCACGTGGTCCAGTCCCGCGGCGGCGCCGTAGCACATGAAGAGTTTGCTGCGCGGACTCCTTTTCGTCTTCTTGAGATACGTGTCGAGCGAGCCGTCGGATGCCAGCTCCATGAGGACCATCAGCGGTTCGCGGCCAACAGCAACGCCGTAGAATCTGATGACATTTTTGTGGTCCAAGTGGCGCATGATCCTCGCTTCGTTCATGAATTCCTTGATCTGAAAAAGTGGGGAGGGGAATCGATTAGCAGGCTGAAAATCCAATTTGCTGCCCCGTCCATTTTACCTGTGCCTTTGTGCTCGTCTGCGACACCTCCTTGATGGCCACTTGCACGGGCTGCCCGATGGTCGGGTCGCGGAAGACGCCACGCTTGACAACGCCGAACGCGCCCTTGCCCAGTTCAGCGCCCTGCGTGATGGTCGAATGTGCGAGCTCCCATTTCTGCCGGCCGACCCCTTTCAGTAGAATCACCTTCCTCTGCTGAAAAGGGAATTCGGGGTAATTAGCGCCTTCCTTCCCCCCTCTCCCCAACAAACTCACGTCAACCACCGTGTCTTTTTTGCTCAGATGTGTCTCGATGAAGCGCCGCATTGTCCTGTAGCCTCTTTCGTGTTTGAAGTCCACCGCGATCATTCCACGCTCGGTGCGAAAGATGAGATGATGCTTGTGGCCTCCCGCGACGACAGAGAGCACGTAGATGCGGTCCTGTCCTGAAGTCTCCTCGCTCATGCGGATCAGGAAGTCGCCCTCTTTGACCAGCAGATCATTGACGTCCTCGCGGGGCAGCTAAACAAGCAAAAGCATTAGTGGTCAGAATTGCATGCCAACCACCAAAACGTACCAGTCCGTGGTAGTAGGGCATGTCCCACATCTGTTCGTCCGTCTCCATTGCGCTTGATGTTGGCCAGCGATGTGTTGCGGTCCGTGGCGAAGGCGCAGGATGGGATGTGTCGCTGTGCAATTTGTGGCTGGCGCAGAATGGTGACGCTGCCGGTGTTGTTGTGTGAATATTTAGGAATAAGGATAATGGTGCGGATTGCCAAAATGCAGCACCCTTTTATACGCAGAAAAATGAATTAAATGCTCAGATTTTTCCGAATTTTTTTCTGAGCGTATAAATACGCCAAAATTTTAATGCTGAATCATTTTCAAATTGCACAAATTTTGCTTTTTTCCTTGCATTTCGCTTGCCTTTTTTCTGTGTTTCAGCGAACAAACGACCAACGTCCTAATTTCTGAAACCACCATTCTCCAAATGGCGGCTCCCTCCATTCGTCTCATCACCACGTCCAAGGCGCCTCCTGCGACGGGTCACAGGTCGGAACAACGGAGGCCATCACAAACCATGTTCATGTCTTTTGTTTTTTCAGCCAGGCAGTGCTCCTCAACAACCAGACGCTGTACATCAGTGGCCAGACCGGGATCGCGGCGGGGTCGACGAATGTGGTGCCGGGTGGAGCGCGAGCCGAGGCGAAACAAGCGATGACCAACATTGGCGAGATTCTGACGTACGCCGGCTCGTCCTTCAAGCACGGTGAGTGAGCAAAAGCCTGATCATCCATCCATCATCTGTGAATTTGCGCCCCTTTTCAGTGATCAACTGCAACATCATGGTGGCCGACATGAGCGACTTCCAGGCGGTCAACGAGACGATCAAGAACTTCTTCACCGAGGACACGTACCCTGCGCGCAGCTTCTTCCAAGTGGTCAAGTTGCCGAAGAGCGCGTACGTCATGATCGACGTGGTGGCGATCGTTCAGGGCCAGAGCTGAGCTGAAGAACCGGAGAACGAGCGCGGCAGACGAATAACAGAGATGCACATAAACCTGCCTATTGTATATTTGCGTGATCAATGTTCATATCGATGTATTGTTCTTTTCTGATCACTGCTATGTGTATATATTGTATGTTTGCTGTGTTGCGCCGACCGGATAAATAATTGGAAGTGATTTTTCTTTTCTAGTGAAAATCCATCCCACCCCAAAACATGCATAATTACCCCGTCACATGGGGATTAGGGGAGACAAAATCTGCATTTGGGGTCAAAAATGAGCATTTTAGAAAATTGTCGCCGAAACTTTGAAGATTTGAGTGCAAATTGTTAAAGAAATTTTCACCAAAAATGATTTGTTATTTTGAGCCATTTTTTATGAAAAAATAAGTTTTGGTGGCCCGACGGTGTGCCGACATCCGCGCCGGGGGAAAAATTGGAAATTCTAAACAGATTATCACTGGAAATTGGCAATTTTTAGGTCAATTACGTTCTATGAAATTCAGCATCTCAAGAAAAAGTCATCATCTCTGTCTTGAAATCAGCTATTAAGACCCATGGAAAAAAAAAAAAAATTGAATTTCGTATTTTGAAGCCTAATTCTTTAACAAAAATGCAAAATTTACTTGACGCGATCACTTTTTTTGGCGACTTGTTTGAAAATTTTCAAAAAAGTTTTCCACTAAATTTGTTTTTTTTTTCTTGTCCAAAATTTTTGTAATTTATTTTCTTTCTTAATCAAATTTTGGTGTTTGAAATTTATTTATTTTAGAAAAATTTAAGTCAAATGACTTTTTTTGCTGACTCTAAATGACCTTAAAATGACTTCAAAAGTGTTCTACACTTTGTTTGAAGCTTCTAACATACATTTTTTGTGACTTTTTTTGACTTTTTTACACTTTTTGGGATTTTTATGACTTTTTTGCGTTTTTTTTTTTTACACTTTTTAACTTTTTACACTTTTTAAGGCAAAATTTGACTTTTTGTGATGAAAATTCCGAAAAATAAATCAATCTTCGGGACGGAACTTAAATTTCTTATAGCATAAGGACTCAAATGACGGGACTGACAAATTGCTTTCTTCGAAGAATGTTTAAAACGGCTTTTGGTTTTAATTACATTTGGCTATTTTTCCAGGACTTTTTTTGGGTTTATTTAGTTGAATGCGCGGTTTTTTTTTTGCGCGATCCGCGGCCACGGCAATTTGAATGCGCGTTTTCCTAAATTCTGTTTGATTACCAGCCAAAAAATGTCGGACAATCCGAAAGAAGCAGAGAAAGAAATGGAAAAAGCGATGTAATATTCAAATTTGATTTTCTATGCTAATAATTTTGCTTTTCCGTTTTCAGCTTCATCTCTGCCGACTGTTGGCTTTCGGTGTTCGATTTGCTGCCGCCCTTTCAGCTGCCTTGGCATTGCGCTGATCAGCCACCGTTTTGACTATTTCATCGACGAACATTTCAAAACGCGCAAATGGAAATTGGGCGAAATGAAAATTCAACGCAGAACTGGAGAGAATGGCGCAAAGGGAATGGAAATTGTCAATTCTGATCAAAAAGCATTGCCAATCCCGCAAAATCCGTTGCCGAACAAAGTCATCGGATTCAAAAGCATTTCGATCGAGTAAAAATTGAATTTGGAAATGATTTGTGCCCATAACAGTTTGATTTTCAGCTTCATCGACCAAAATGTGCTCATTTTCCTTCGCCATTTTCACCGCTTTTTCGCTTCATGTACAACAACATTGAATATTTTCACGGTGAATGTTCGCATTTCGAAGTTGATTGTGCTCAACATTTGGCCAATGCTCAAGGACACCATTCGTGGGATGGCTTTGGACACCGTCAACCTTCGTCCAATCCGCCAATTGGCTCCGTCAATGCTCAACGATTGTCCATCCCTTCGCGTTGTCACTTTCGATGGCCCCATTTTCATCGAATTTCCACCTGATGAAAGTGCCAATGCGTCGGATGGCCAAGCGGTGACCAAATGGCTGTTCTTGCCTCGTCCTGACAATTTAATGAAGGAGCTGACAATCTGCATTGTGAATTCATCGGTTGAACATTGGTTGGCAACTGTGGAACAAATCAAAGCGGTGATTTGTCCGATTTAATTCGTCTTTTTCTATTTTTTGTCTTTTTAAGGCTTTTTCCTCCGCTTCTTCTCCTGTCAATTTCGTCATTACTGTTTACTTTCCGCCGTCCTCTTCACTCTCTGCCGTTATGCCATTTAAACTGACCAACGAATTCACCGTGGAGCAATTGGCACTGTTCAAAGAAGATGGAGAAGAAGATTTAATTAGAGACGACGGAGTCGGCGATGGGTGATTAACAATTTTAAAATCCAAATGCTTATATATATTTTATTTCAGTCTTCTCGACGGTTCGCCCGGGCCGAGTGGTGATCAGAAACAGCAGAAATGAATTGATTGATTTGTTAATTGATGCGATTATGTAACCCAAATGTTAGACTTTGCTATTTAAATATAGTTGTATTTGATTTTTGCTCATAAATTCAAAAACGAGTGCTTAATCAATATTTTGCAACGTAAAAAACCGGAATAGGACAAAACACAGCCGCCGAAACAAGCCGGGATACTAGTGCAGTTGGTACACCACAAAAAATGGTTCTAGTGCAGAATACGCGTCCCATGGATTTTTACGCGTCCCATGAGTTTTTAATTTTGAATATTTTTCATCAAAACATCCAATTATAGAGATTTCTATAATTATTTTAGAGATCTTTGCCAAGGTTACCCCACATTTGCGCCCCGGGCATTCGCACCTATCCTATGTCCAAAATTGGGTTCAAACTTATTTTTTCAATCCCTGATAGCCTAAAAAACATTATATAAATGATAAAAAGTGATTAGGTTTGATAATTTGATAGATAGTAAGTTTTTGAAAAAATCAAACAGCAGAATTAATGTTCCTAGTAAAATAGAAGAATTTTAGCCGTCCCAATAACAATTTGCATGAGGAGACATATTTTTTTGTTTTTCTATTTTATTGGAATTTCTAAACAGATTATCACTGGAAATTGGCAATTTTTAGGTCAATTACGTTCTATGAAATTCAGCATCTCAAGAAAAAATCATCATCTCTGTCTTGAAATCAGTAGGGATGGGAATTTAAGTCAAATGACTTTTTTTGCTGACTCTAAATGACCTTAAAATGACTTCAAAAGTGTTCTACACTTTGTTTGAAGCTTCTAACATAGTTGCAAAGAGGGCCTTTTTGAAATTTTTTTCACTTTTTTTTGGTCAATTTTTTTTTTGTTTAAAAAGTCCTGAAACCAAGTACCCGGGTGTTTTAAAGGTCGCTGATCACGAATATGACAATTATTTGGGCCTATTAAGCAAATTTGGCGCTAGTTATAAAGTGATAGATTTTGAATTTTATCAAAAACCATAGGGGGGACCCTTTTGTTTTGTAAATTTTTTTTTGGATAAAAATCGTGAATATACATTTTATTCGCCATAATTTTGCTGTTAATGCTTAATATTATCATTATGTGTAAATAAAAATTTAAAAAAAAATGTGTCAAAAAAAAGTGAAAAAAATTTCAAAAAGGCCCTCTTAATTTTATCGGTTGAAGCTTCTAACATACATTTTTTGTGTTTTGGGAAATTTTCTCGATTTCAAGCATTTCGGGTTGACTTTTTTGCGTTTTTTTGACTTTTTTCATGACTTTTTACACTTTTAAGGCAAAATTTGACTTTTTGTGATGAAAATTCCGAAAAATAAATCAATCTTCGGGACGGAACTTAAATTTCTTATACCATAAGGACTCAAATGACGGGACTGAAAAATTGCTTTCTTCGAAGAATGTTTAAAACGGCTTTTGGGTTTAATTACTAGGGTTGTAAATTATATGGACTAAAAAACGCGAAATATGGACATTAAATATGGACTAAAAAAGCCCGAAATATGGACTAAAAAGGCCAAAAATGGCCAAATATGGACCAAAATATGGATAAAAAATGCCAAAATATATGTTGTAAACCCCCAAAAATCCCAAAAAAGGTGTGCATATTTAATATTTGCTTAAATAAACCTAAAAAGTACAATAAACAACCAAAAAATGGGGTTTAAAACTTAAAAATGCATATTTTTTATTGTTGTTCGTTGTATCAAAAACACCTCCAAGTTTGCCAAATTTCGAAAAAATTCTCATTAAAAAAAAAGAAATGTTCGCAAAAAAATGACGAAAATATTTATTGAAAATGCCAAAATGACGACGAAAACTCAAATTTTTCGTGTTTTGTGGGGTGTAATTTTTAAAAATTTCCAAAAAGTTGATCTTTAGGGGTGTATTTTTCGTTTTTTTTTCATTTTTCTTGTGAAAATTTCCAAAAAATGGCCAAAATATGGACTAAAAACCCAAAAATGGCGAAATATGGATTTATTCCCGAAAACCCCCAAAATATGGATTTTTATGGACTAAAAACCTTCACCAAATCAAAAAATTTTAACGCAGAAATGCTATTTTTAAGCCCCTTTCTTCATAGCATATGCGCAGAAAAAATATGTTAATCCATATAATTTACAACACTATTAATTACATTTGGCTATATTTCCAGGACTTTTTTTGGGCTTATTTAGTGCTTTTTTGGCATTTTTATGTGACTTTTTTGCATTTTTGAGATTTTTCGTGACTTAAATTCCCATCCCTAGTGATGGCACGCGTAAAACCGACTAGAGCCTTTTTTTTAAATTTTATTTACATATTTTGAGATTTTTTTACATAAAAAAGAAGCCCTGGTGATCAGAATATCTCAAAAATGGCCTAAGAAAATTTATGCATCTTCAAAAATTCGTAAAAATGATGTTATCTTTTAAATTTTTTATACACTTAAAATGAAATTGGATACGAAATGATTGATGTTCATTTATTCATGACAAATACAAATATGACAGTCATTTGATCGAAATACGGGACAAATGCAGTAAATATTGATACAACAGCGACGTAATATACACTCATATACATATATACAACACACATAAAGAACATATGAACGCATCAGCGACACATTGATCACCATCTTCTATGAGCCAGTTCGAGAGCCTTGACGGGATCCGCGGTTTCGAGTCGTAGCTGTAGTCGTGTCGTGCCGCGATGCTGTGGTATCGTCGATCAGCTCATCGATGTGTTGCTCGATCCAGGCGAGTACATCCCAAATTGCTGTTCTATTCGACAGACTTTTGGACTTGCGTCAACTTCGAAACGGAAATGTTTTATTCCATTGCTTATCTGTTGTACCCGTATGGATGGCCTGCTATGAATCGTACCGTTCTACGCGAGGCACAGGAGAGCATTTATTAAGCACAACAACAATACAATTACATAGTCAACAATTAAATATACATTCATTTGAAGTGATGATCACAGAAATTTACATACAGATACAACAATTTACATGATGGGGGACAAAATGACAATTTTGGGAGGGTGTGATGGTATCCTATCATGTCCATGTTGAGGTGACGAAGCATCCTTCCATCAGATGTTGTACTCGATGGGCAAGTTCTTGCGGCGCACCATCCCGTCTCGCTGGAACCACTCGGGCTTGAACACGGTGGCGTCTGGGTGCGGCGTGTTGGTCCACTCCACGATCACACGGTCGCCCTCGGTGTCTTCGCTGCCGGGGTCGAAGGCGTCGCAGGAGATGCCCACGTTGACGGACTTCTTTGGGCCGATCGTCCCGTTCGGCGGGTTGATGTTGATGCGCTGCGGTTTGGTGGTCTTGACGGCGTCGCCGAGGCGCCGCGGTTTGGTGGTCTTGAAGGCGTAGCCGATGCGCTCCGTCCCAGGGTTGATCACCTAAATTTTAAAACGGGGGTTAACCGCATGCCACGTTCACCACGCCCAAACGCACCCACACCCAGGCGGTCCCCACGTTGTCGAACGGCGCGTTGAAGACGACCTTCTGCGTGGGAATTGTTGCGATGTCTTCCGGTGGAAGTTGCGCCATTGCTGTTGTTGTCGCTGTCGTCGGGCTGGCTTTGTGGGTACTTGATGTGTGATCGTTGAGAAGTTGCTTGAAGTGTTGCTGCTAATGAGTGTGGAAGTGCAAAATCGACCCGCTTATATACTACAAAATTCGGATAATTTTTTTAATCTGATTTTTTGACCCGATTGCACTGAAATATACTTTTTGCTAATTTACTTCCCAAAATGATCAAATCCAATAATGGGTGTGAAAAAATACAAGCAGCCAAGCATTTTTTTGCGTTTTTTGACTTTTTTCATGACTTTTTACACTTTTTAAGGCAAAATTTGAAATAATTATTTTTTTAATGATCCATTGGCACTCTTTGCCGCTTCATTAGCTTAAGGAAGAGCGACTGTTAACAATTCACCAATTCTGTTATAAAAGGATTAACCCGGGGGTTTTCGGAGCTGGGAAAGGCCTTCAAAAATTGATTTTTTAATGCAATTTTAATAAAGTCAAAACAACTTTTTGGATTCTCACATTTATTTACACACATTAGGCGCAACAATTAATCACAAATCGTTTGAAATGATAACACAGAGATACAACACATTGATAATAGTGAATGGGAATAGGGTAAGCTGAATGTGTCCTCCTCCTCCTTCCTCTTCGGCGGTTGTCTTCTGCATCCTCTCCCATCCATCGGTCGTTTGTCGTGTCATGTCATCGCGTACTTCCTCGTCCATTCACGGGCATTTCGGTTGTACTCCTCTCGGTTGTCGCGGTACATAGTCGCAATGTCCTGCCGCAGCGCACAGTCCGGATTCGGGTCACAGAGAAGCGAAGAGATGGAGAGCAGCACTGAAATGGGGGGGGGATAAAGATTAAAACGGCACTACCGAATTTGAAAAATCCCATTTCACACGACAAAATATCGACACTTTTCCAAAAAGTCTGGTTATGGCGGTTGTTTTGTTTTGTCGATATTTTGTCGGCGTTTTGTCCACTCTTTCACCTTTCGAAATGGTCAACGCCGGAGCCCACATCTGCTTCAGAATGTCCAAACAAATGTCGCCCCTTTCTCCAACGTTCGGATGGTAAATGTCTGTGACGAATTTGACAATTGGCGGAGTGCATGGGTAGTCGCGGCGCAAAACGATGTCCAAATGAAAGGTGCCTCCTTCGTACGGCGACTCGGGCGGTCCTTTGATGGAGGCCCTCCAATGGTACAAGTCTTTGCCGTCATCCATCGGTGTCGCGGTGCAACCCGTGATCGGTTCCTGCTCCAGCTCCGCCAGTTCCTGCAAGTTGATCAAAACGTTTTAAGCATTGGCTGATCAGAGAGTTGTCATTTCGCCACCTGTTTGATGCGTCGACGTGTCATTGCGAACGGCGAGCGAATTGATGTGAAGGACGGACGAACGATGAGAAACGGCGATGAGGTCGCTTTTGAAGTGTTGTTGTTGTTACACAATGAAGGGATGATGATGATGATAAACGCAAATAGTTCTGATCTAAAAAAAGGAAAAAAATATAAAAACAATATTTAATGAAATGAATTATAAATTTCAAAATAAGAAACATTGCAATTTTGGGACGTTTTTTGATAAATAAAAAACGCGATTTCGGTTAATCCGTAACAATCAAACAATATGCTGGTCAAAATGAAAAACAAAATGGAATTTTGGAACACAGAGGATTGAGCAACGAAGAGACAAATTAAGCAATTCAGTAATGCAAAGATTGTTAATTCAAAGAAAAAATAATCAGTCCGATGAGAAAAGCACCCCTTATAAAGGAGAAAAAACATTTGGCATTTGGGCAATTGTAATTTTTTCCCCTTCCCCGCTGCATCGTACTATAAAAGTCATTCCTTCTTTTCCCTCCTCTTTCATTCATTTGCCTATTTAAGCAACTCTCTTTCCCGACTTTTCCCTGTGTGCACGCCATTCATTATATATTATTCTTCTTAACGAACACCTCAACAACTTTTGGCAACCCAAACATTCGTTCATTCATTGTTTTTGCATGCTTTTTTCCATAAATGAACACATTTTTCGGTTGAATTTTATTGTTTTTTCATCCGCAGATGTCGTCGAACTTGCAAAGCGCGCTTACAAAAAAGCCATGGATATCGCCACCTCCAAAATTGCAGCGATCAATCCGACTCGTCTTGGCCTTGTACTCAACTACTCCGTGTTCCTCGCGGATCTCCTGAAATCTGTGAACGAGGCGCGCAACTTGGCAAAAAAGGTGGGACCAATTCGAATGCTTTTATTTTCATCATTGTACATATAATCTTGCTTAATTCTCCGCCAATTTTCAGGCTATTGACTTGGCTGAGGCGGAGATTGCAAGTATGACGGTGCCATTGGATGATGACGCATCGATCAACCTACAAACGCTGAGGGAAAACATGGAATTGTGGACACCGGCGCGCCCCCGCTAAGACGACCGGAGAAGGAAGTCAGACCGATCGGATGGACGATATTATGCATACAACAACGATATTCAACAGATTGTGTAAATAATGTATTTATTGTGTATATATATATGCCATTGCATAGTATTGTATATATTTGTGTGTGCTCCTTGTGCTAATAAATGCCATAAATGTGCCTGTTGAGGGATTTTTTGGCACATAACTTTTCTTAGTCAATACGCCCCTTAGGGGCGTGCCAATTGTTTCGGACAAGAAAAAACGGATAGTCAAATAATGCATGGATTAATTACACTGGCGTGCACACAGGGAAAAGTCGGGAAAGAGAGTTGCTTAAATAGGCAAATGAATGAAAGAGGAGGGAAAAGAAGGAATGACTTTTATAGTACGATGCAGCGGGGAAGGGGAAAAAATTACAATTGCCCAAATGCCAAATGTTTTTTCTCCTTTATAAGGGGTGCTTTTCTCATCGGACTGATTATTTTTTCTTTGAATTAACAATCTTTGCATTACTAAATTGCTTAATTTGTCTGAATTTTATCAGAAAATTTTTTCCGGCTCGCTAAAATTTTTTTTGGGAAATTTTCTCGATTTCAAGCATTTCGGGTTTCAGATCACCCTGAAGGAGTGATCTGATCAACTTGGTGTAATTGACTTTTTTGTTAGCATTAAAAGTAGAGATCGGACCGGTCGGTTTTTTCTTCGGTTTTTCGGTATTTTTCGGTTTCGGTTTTTGACCGAAAAAAACCGACCGAGAAATTTTTTTGACTTGTGTAACAACAACAACACTTCAAAAGCGACCTCATCGCCGTTTCTCATCGTTCGTCCGTCCTTCACATCAATTCGCTCGCCGTTCGCAGACTTTTATGAAAAACCGAAAAAAAAACCGAATCAAATCGGAGCGATATAACCTGTTAATAATAATAAATTTATTGCTTTTTTTGTGCTCTTTTTCATTTTGAAGAATTTTTTGTAAAAACACGCGGCGATACTCCTCAACAAAAACAAATTAACGCAATTAAAAATGCATTTGATTTATATTTCGTTCAGGCCCATAGACAAAAAAAAAACATTATTAGCTGTTTATTTTCAATTCCACCTTGTTAATGTCCTTAACAGATGGCAAATGATCAGTGATGAAGCCAGAGTCAACCATTTGACAAAAAACTTAATTTATTTCAATTTGAAATCAAAATTTAATTAAATTAGGAAATCGGGGAAAGGATTTTGGCCCGATTAGGTTTTAACCCTCTAAACGCTCGTAAAATTAATTATTTTTACAATTCTGTAATTTTGTGAATTCCCAATCGTTCTTAAATTAATTAAATATATTCTTTATACTAGGTAGTGCCGTTTTAATCTTTATCCCCCCCCCCATTTCAGTGCTGCTCTCCATCTCTTCGCTTCTCTGTGACCCGAATCCGGACTGTGCGCTGCGGCAGGACATTGCGACTATGTACCGCGACAACCGAGAGGAGTATTCCTTATGAGACACCCACTTCAAAACTGGACTCCAAATAAGCGAACATTTGGCCAATTCTCAAAAGTGCCGAGTACTTCAAATCAAATCTACTTGGCTATGTTTAGAAGTGCCGTCTTTGGCCACTGTAGCCGGCCGTTTCCCATGTCGGATCAGTGCCAATTCCGCGTGCCCAATCAGTGGGTGTGCCATTGGGTCGTCGCGGTAAAAGAGTGCCCACCAAAGGGACAGTGAAAGACCGATGAATGCATGGACATAAAACACGGATGGCCATCCAACTAATTATATAATTAAAATTAGATTAAAAAATAAACAAATGAGTATACATTTATCGACCAAAAACCCGGAAATTGGCATGGAAATGATCACCGACAATTGAATGTAGCCGGACAAAATGGCCAAAAAAACGCCTGAGATTTGAATGTTTAATTATTGCGCACAGCTTCATGGACAATAAATCCACGAACATTTAGTTAGGCACGTACTTTTGAAAAAGTTGGGACAAGGATTGAGAATCCGGCTAGGATAAGGTAACCGGAGTGAAACCCAACTCCCGGTTTTTGCCGGGTCCACATTTTATCGGGAATCTGATCCTAACATTTTTTTCAAATTGAGTTGTGATAGATCGTAATTAGAATCCCAGGAAAGTCCCCGTTGGGATCCCGATGCCGTCCGCGCCTCTAATACGTTGATAGATACTGTAACGGAAACATAGAACAACAGCAATGGCGCAACTTCCACCGGAAGACATCGCAACAATTCCCACGCAGAAGGTCGTCTTCAACGCGCCGTTCGACAACGTGGGGACCGCCTGGGTGTGGGTGCGTTTGGGCGTGGTGAACGTGGCATGCGGTTAACCCCCGTTTTAAAATTTAGGTGATCAACCTGGGACGGAGCGCATCGGCTACGCCTTCAAGACCACCAAACCGCGGCGCCTCGGCGACGCCGTCAAGACCACTCGTACACTGCGTGGGGACTGTACACGGAAAATGTCACAAATACGGTGCTGGCAGAAGCGGATGACCATGAACAACTTTGATGCGGTGGAGTGCAAATTCGATGTGCTGAGCATTGTTCAGCGGGACAATTATTATGAATGGACCGACGAATTGATAAGGCGTCTTGATTTAGAAACAAATAAAAAATTATAAAAATTGAAAATAAATTAAGTAAATAAAAAAACTAATTAAATAAACTAAAAATTATTTTTTAATCTTAGTTAAGAATAATATTAATTTTATTAATTTAACAGTTGTCTTTAACGTTTCATGACAACTTGTACACAGACAACTTGCACAAAGGAAACTCGTGCAGTGGCTTAGGCTTACGCCTAAGTTTTCGGCTAGGCCTAGGCTTATGCTTCGCTTAGGCTTTCTTTTGTAAAAAAAATTATTGTACGGCTGAGTTGGCCATCAGTCGAATTGTCCCATCAGCTGAGAACGGCAACAACATGATGAGCAATCGAAGTACGGTAACATCGCAGACATTTGTTTAATTACCGTAGTATTTGGCTTACAGTATGTGAAAATAATCATTGCATTGCCATAATGAGTGGAATGCTTATTATGTACTGTATAGAGTTATTAGGGCTGCAAATATGCCATAAATTTTAACTTGACAGCAAAACTCTTTTTCTAAGCAGCCTTTCGACAGCCGACCTGTGCATTTGGCAACAACAGCTTGCTTGACGCAAAACTCGCCGACGCTGGCATGACGCCTCCGGCAACTACCGTAACTCCGGCGGTATCGTCGGCACCACCGCCCCAGCAGGGCTTCATCGCCGCCAGCCCACCATTACGGCACTGCGCAACTCCGTCCGCGTTCCGCGCACTGTCCATTTTTCCGGACCCAAAAATGATGGCATCGGCAGCTGGCCCTATTTCACGGCTGCCGCCCGCCGCGGTGGCTGCGTGCGCTTCTGCCGCCGCCGACAATGGCGGTGGTGGACTGCTGGCAGCCGTTGCGGCCACAGCAGCGGCAGCCGCAGCGGCGGCAATGTTTGCGCCGCCAACGGATGCCATTGCCGGCAACAATGCCACGACGCCTGCAACAACAATGGATTTGCGCGAAAAATTATAGTGACTCCAATCCCGCGGGATTTGCAAATGGTCATGAGAGATCCCGCCATTGGATCTCGATGAAAAATTGCAAAAAAATAAAAATAAAATTTCCCCGAAATTTGACGGCCGGAATTTTGCCTCTGACCTTTTCTTTCTCGACGGTTCGCCCGGGCCGAGTGGTGATCAGAAACAGCAGAAATGAATTGATTGATTTGTTAATTGATGCGATTATGTAACCCAAATGTTAGACTTTGCTATTTAAATATAGTTGTATTTGATTTTTGCTCATAAATTCAAAAACGAGTGCTTAATCAATATTTTGCAACGTAAAAAACCGGAATAGGACAAAACACAGCCGCCGAAACAAGCCGGGATACTAGTGCAGTTGGTACACCACAAAAAATGGTTCTAGTGCAGAATACGCGTCCCATGGATTTTTACGCGTCCCATGAGTTTTTAATTTTGAATATTTTTCATCAAAACATCCAATTATAGAGATTTCTATAATTATTTTAGAGATCTTTGCCAAGGTTACCCCACATTTGCGCCCCGGGCATTCGCACCTATCCTATGTCCAAAATTGGGTTCAAACTTATTTTTTCCATCCCTGATAGCCTAAAAAACATTATATAAATGATAAAAAGTGATTAGGTTTGATAATTTGATAGATAGTAAGTTTTTGAAAAAATCAAACAGCAGAATTAATGTTCCTAGTAAAATAGAAGAATTTTAGCCGTCCCAATAACAATTTGCATGAGGAGACATATTTTTTTGTTTTTCTATTTTATTGGAAATTCTAAACAGATTATCACTGGAAATTGGCAATTTTTAGGTCAATTACGTTCTATGAAATTCAGCATCTCAAGAAAAAATCATCATCTCTGTCTTGAAATCAGTAGGGATGGGAATTTAAGTCAAATGGCTTTTTTTGCTGACTCTAAATGACCTTAAAATGACTTCAAAAGTGTTCTACACTTTGTTTGAAGCTTCGGCGCTAGTTGCAAAGAGGGCCTTTTTGAAATTTTTTTCACTTTTTTTTGGTCAATTTTTTTTTTGTTTAAAAAGTCCTGAAACCAAGTACCCGGGTGTTTTAAAGGTCGCTGATCACGAATATGACAATTATTTGGGCCTATTAAGCAAATTTGGCGCTAGTTATAAAGTGATAGATTTTGAATTTTATCAAAAACCATAGGGGGGACCCTTTTGTTTTGTAAATTTTTTTTTGGATAAAAATCGTGAATATACATTTTATTCGCCATAATTTTGCTGTTAATGCTTAATATTATCATTATGTGTAAATAAAAATTTAAAAAAAAATGTGTCAAAAAAAAGTGAAAAAAATTTCAAAAAGGCCCTCTTTGCAACTAGCGCCGAAGCTTCTAACATACATTTTTTGTGACTTTTTTTCACTTTTTTACACTTTTTGGGATTTTTATGACTTTTTTGCGTTTTTTTGACTTTTTTCATGACTTTTTACACTTTTAAGGCAAAATTTGACTTTTTGTGATGAAAATTCCGAAAAATAAATCAATCTTCGGGACGGAACTTAAATTTCTTATACCATAAGGACTCAAATGACGGGACTGAAAAATTGCTTTCTTCGAAGAATGTTTAAAACGGCTTTTGGGTTTAATTACTAGGGTTGTAAATTATATGGACTAAAAAACGCGAAATATGGACATTAAATATGGACTAAAAAAGCCCGAAATATGGACTAAAAAGGCCAAAAATGGCCAAATATGGACCAAAATATGGATAAAAAATGCCAAAATATATGTTGTAAACCCCCAAAAATCCCAAAAAAGGTGTGCATATTTAATATTTGCTTAAATAAACCTAAAAAGTACAATAAACAACCAAAAAATGGGGTTTAAAACTTAAAAATGCATATTTTTTATTGTTGTTCGTTGTATCAAAAACACCTCCAAGTTTGCCAAATTTCGAAAAAAATTCTCATTAAAAAAAAAGAAATGTTCGCAAAAAAATGACGAAAATATTTATTGAAAATGCCAAAATGACGACGAAAACTCAAATTTTTCGTGTTTTGTGGGGTGTAATTTTTAAAAATTTCCAAAAAGTTGATCTTTAGGGGTGTATTTTTCGTTTTTTTTTTCATTTTTCTTGTGAAAATTTCCAAAAAATGGCCAAAATATGGACTAAAAACCCAAAAATGGCGAAATATGGATTTATTCCCGAAAACCCCCAAAATATGGATTTATATGGACTAAAAACCTTCACCAAATCAAAAAATTTTAACGCAGAAATGCTATTTTTAAGCCCCTTTCTTCATAGCATATGCGCAGAAAAAATATGTTAATCCATATAATTTACAACCCTATTAATTACATTTGGCTATATTTCCAGGACTTTTTTTGGGCTTATTTAGTGCTTTTTTGGCATTTTTATGTGACTTTTTTGCATTTTTGAGATTTTTCGTGACTTAAATTCCCATCCCTAGTGATGGCACGCGTAAAACCGACTAGAGCCTTTTTTTTAAATTTTATTTACATATTTTGAGATTTTTTTACATAAAAAAGAAGCCCTGGTGATCAGAATATCTCAAAAATGGCCTAAGAAAATTTATGCATCTTCAAAAATTCGTAAAAATGATGTTATCTTTTAAATTTTTTATACACTTAAAATGAAATTGGATATGAAATGATTGATGTTCATTTATTCATGACAAATACAAATATGACAGTCATTTGATCGAAATACGGGACAAATGCAGTAAATATTGATACAACAGCGACGTAATATACACTCATATACATATATACAACACACATAAAGAACATATAAACGCATCAGCGACACATTGATCACCATCTTCTATGAGCCAGTTCGAGAGCCTTGACGGGATCCGCGGTTTCGAGTCGTAGCTGTAGTCGTGTCGTGCCGCGATGCTGTGGTATCGTCGATCAGCTCATCGATGTGTTGCTCGATCCAGGCGAGTACATCCCAAATTGCTGTTCTATTCGACAGACTTTTGGACTTGCGTCAACTTCGAAACGGAAATGTTTTATTCCATTGCTTATCTGTTGTACCCGTATGGATGGCCTGCTATGAATCGTACCGTTCTACGCGAGGCACAGGAGAGCATTTATTAAGCACAACAACAATACAATTACATAGTCAACAATTAAATATACATTCATTTGAAGTGATGATCACAGAAATTTACATACAGATACAACAATTTACATGATGGGGGACAAAATGACAATTTTGGGACGGTGTGATGGTATCCTATCATGTCCATGTTGAGGTGACGAAGCATCCTTCCATCAGATGTTGTACTCGATGGGCAAGTTCTTGCGGCGCACCATCCCGTCTCGCTGGAACCACTCGGGCTTGAACACGGTGGCGTCTGGGTGCGGCGTGTTGGTCCACTCCACGATCACACGGTCGCCCTCGGTGTCTTCGCTGCCGGGGTCGAAGGCCTCGCAGGAGATGGCCACTCTGACGGACTTCTTGGGGCCGAGGACTCCGTTCGGCGGGTTCATGTTGATGCGCTGCGGCTTGGTGGTCTTGACGGCGTCGCCGAGGCGCCGCGGTTTGGTGGTCTTGAAGGCGTAGCCGATGCGCTCCGTCCCAGGGTTGATCACCTAAATTTTAAAACGGGGGTTAACCGCATGCCACGCCACGTTCACCACGCCCAAACGCACCCACACCCAGGCGGTCCCCACGTTGTCGAACGGCGCGTTGAAGACGACCTTCTGCGTGGGAATTGTTGCGATGTCTTCCGGTGGAAGTTGCGCCATTGCTGTTGTTGTCGCTGTCGTCGGGCTGGCTTTGTGGGTACTTGATGTGTGATCGTTGAGAAGTTGCTTGAAGTGTTGCTGCTAATGAGTGTGGAAGTGCAAAATCGACCCGCTTATATACTACAAAATTCGGATAATTTTTTTAATCTGATTTTTTGACCCGATTGCACTGAAATATACTTTTTGCTAATTTACTTCCCAAAATGATCAAATCCAATAATGGGTGTGAAAAAATACAAGCAGCCAAGCATTTTTTTGCGTTTTTTGACTTTTTTCATGACTTTTTACACTTTTTAAGGCAAAATTTGAAATAATTATTTTTTTAATGATCCATTGGCACTCTTTGCCGCTTCATTAGCTTAAGGAAGAGCGACTGTTAACAATTCACCAATTCTGTTATAAAAGGATTAACCCGGGGGTTTTCGGAGCTGGGAAAGGCCTTCAAAAATTGATTTTTTAATGCAATTTTAATAAAGTCAAAACAACTTTTTGGATTCTCACATTTATTTACACACATTAGGCGCAACAATTAATCACAAATCGTTTGAAATGATAACACAGAGATACAACACATTGATAATAGTGAATGGGAATAGGGTAAGCTGAATGTGTCCTCCTCCTCCTTCCTCTTCGGCGGTTGTCTTCTGCATCCTCTCCCATCCATCGGTCGTTTGTCGTGTCATGTCATCGCGTACTTCCTCGTCCATTCACGGGCATTTCGGTTGTACTCCTCTCGGTTGTCGCGGTACATAGTCGCAATGTCCTGCCGCAGCGCACAGTCCGGATTCGGGTCACAGAGAAGCGAAGAGATGGAGAGCAGCACTGAAATGGGGGGGGGGATAAAGATTAAAACGGCACTACCGAATTTGAAAAATCCCATTTTACACGACAAAATATCGACACTTTTCCAAAAAGTCTGGTTATGGCGGTTGTTTTGTTTTGTCGATATTTTGTCGGCGTTTTGTCCACTCTTTCACCTTTCGAAATGGTCAACGCCGGAGCCCACATCTGCTTCAGAATGTCCAAACAAATGTCGCCGTTTTCTCCAACGTTCGGATGGTAAATGTCGTTGATGAATTTGACAATTGGCGGAGTGCATGGGTAGTCGCGGCGCAAAACGATGCGCAAATGAAAGGTGCCTCCTTCGTACGGCGAATCGGGCGGTCCTTCGATGGAGGCCCTCCAATGGTACAAGTCTTTGCCGTCATCCATCGGTGTCGCGGTGCAACCCGTGATCGGTTCCTGCTCCAGCTCCGCCAGTTCCTGCAAGTTGATCAAAACGTTTTAAGCATTGGCTGATCAGAGAGTTGTCATTTCGCCACCTTTTGGATGCGTCGACGTGTCATTGCGAACGGCGAGCGAATTGATGTGAAGGACGGACGAACGATGAGAAACGGCGATGAGGTCGCTTTTGAAGTGTTGTTGTTGTTACACAATGAAGGGATGATGATGATGATAAACGCAAATAGTTCTGATCTAAAAAAAGGAAAAAAATATAAAAACAATATATAATGAAATGAATTATAAATTTCAAAATAAGAAACATTGCAATTTTGGGACGTTTTTTGATAAATAAAAAACGCGATTTCGGTTAATCCGTAACAATCAAACAATATGCTGGTCAAAATGAAAAACAAAATGGAATTTTGGAACACAGAGGATTGAGCAACGAAGAGACAAATTAAGCAATTCAGTAATGCAAAGATTGTTAATTCAAAGAAAAAATAATCAGTCCGATGAGAAAAGCACCCCTTATAAAGGAGAAAAAACATTTGGCATTTGGGCAATTGTAATTTTTTCCCCTTCCCCGCTGCATCGTACTATAAAAGTCATTCCTTCTTTTCCCTCCTCTTTCATTCATTTGCCTATTTAAGCAACTCTCTTTCCCGACTTTTCCCTGTGTGCACGCCATTCATTATATATTATTCTTCTTAACGAACACCTCAACAACTTTTGGCAACCCAAACATTCGTTCATTCATTGTTTTTGCATGCTTTTTTCCATAAATGAACACATTTTTCGGTTGAATTTTATTGTTTTTTCATCCGCAGATGTCGTCGAACTTGCAAAGCGCGCTTATAAAGAAGCCATGGAACTCCAAAATTGCAGCGATCAATCCGACTCGTCTTGGCCTTGCACTGAACTACTCCGTGTTCCATGCCGATCTCTTGGAATCTGTGAGCGAGGCGCGCAAATTGGCCAAAAAGGTGGGACCAATTCGAATGCTTTTATTTTCATAATTGTACATATAATCTTGCTTAATTCTCCGCCAATTTTCAGGCTATTGACTTGGCTGAGGCGGAGATTGCAAGTATGACGGTGCCATTGGATGATGACGCCTCGATCAACTTGCAAAAGCTGAGGGAAAACGTGGAATTGTGGACACCGGCGCGCCGCCGCTAAGACGACCGGAGAAGGAAGTGCACCGACCGATCGGATGGACGATATTATGCATACAACAACGATATTCAACAGACTGTGTAAATAATGTATTTATTGTGTATATATATGCCATTGCATAGTATTGTATATATTTGTGTGTGCTCCTTGTGCTAATAAATGCCATAAATGTGCCTGTTGAGGGATTTTTTGGCACATAACTTTTCTTAGTCAATACGCCCCTTAGGGGCGTGCCAATTGTTTCGGACAAGAAAAAACGGATAGTCAAATAATGCATGGATTAATTACACTTCAAATTCAACTCTAAGCCGGTTTTGGAACCAAAAATGCGAAATTTTATAAGTTTAATTTTTCGTATTAGGCCCAAGGTTCGGAATGGATGTAGGACCAAATTTGTGGGCACCTCAAAAATGGAAACAATTAATTATTAGTCGGGTGAAATCCCAAGGTCTCGCATTTTGAGGAGATTCAGTGTAGAACCATCAAACAAAAGCCATTTTATAGGGAATTTTGTACTCTGGGCCTATTGAATTTTATCAGAAAATTTTTTCCGGCTCGCTAAAATTTTTTTTGGGAAATTTTCTCGATTTCAAGCATTTCGGGTTTCAGATCACCCTGAAGGAGTGATCTGATCAACTTGGTGTAATTGACTTTTTTGTTAGCATTAAAAGTAGAGATCGGACCGGTCGGTTTTTTCTTCGGTTTTTCGGTATTTTTCGGTTTCGGTTTTTGACCGAAAAAAACCGACCGAGAAATTTTTTTGACTTTTTCGGTTTTTTTCGGTTCGGTTTTTTTCGGTTTTTTAACCGAAACCGACCGACCGAAATAATCAAAAAACCGAAACAACCGACCGACTTTTATGAAAAACCGAAAAAAAAACCGAATCAAATCGGAGCGATATAACCTGTTAATAATAATAAATTTATTGCTTTTTTTGTGCTCTTTTTCATTTTGAAGAATTTTTTGTAAAAACACGCGGCGATACTCCTCAACAAAAACAAATTAACGCAATTAAAAATGCATTTGATTTATATTTCGTTCAGGCCCATAGACAAAAAAAAAACATTATTAGCTGTTTATTTTCAATTCCACCTTGTTAATGTCCTTAACAGATGGCAAATGATCAGTGATGAAGCCAGAGTCAACCATTTGACAAAAAACTTAATTTATTTCAATTTGAAATCAAAATTTAATTAAATTAGGAAATCGGGGAAAGGATTTTGGCCCGATTAGGTTTTAACCCTCTAAACGCTCGTAAAATTAATTATTTTTACAATTCTGTAATTTTGTGAATTCCCAATCGTTCTTAAATTAATTAAATATATTCTTTATACTACAAAATAATTTTTTAAATTAAATCATGCCAAACACAGCGCAAAAAATGGCCCAAATTGAGGCAGATGAGAAAATTTGACGATAGGGCGGCTAAAAATTTGTTTTTTTTGTCAATTTTGGCAAAACCCAACGGCACTTTCCTTATGAGACACCCACTTCAAAACTGGACTCCAAATAAGCGAACATTTGGCCAATTCTCAAAAGTGCCGAGTACTTCAAATCAAATCTACTTGGCTATGTTTAGAAGTGCCGTCTTTGGCCACTGTAGCCGGCCGTTTCCCATGTCGGATCAGTGCCAATTCCGCGTGCCCAATCAGTGGGTGTGCCATTGGGTCGTCGCGGTAAAAGAGTGCCCACCAAAGGGACAGTGAAAGACCGATGAATGCATGGACATAAAACACGGATGGCCATCCAACTAATTATATAATTAAAATTAGATTAAAAAATAAACAAATGAGTATACATTTATCGACCAAAACCCCGGAAATTGGCATGGAAATGATCACCGACAATTGAATGTAGCCGGACAAAATGGCCAAAAAAACGCCTGAGATTTGAATGTTTAATTATTGCGCACAGCTTCATGGACAATAAATCCACGAACATTTAGTTAGGCACGTACTTTTGAAAAAGTTGGGACAAGGATTGAGAATCCGGCTAGGATAAGGTAACCGGAGTGAAACCCAACTCCCGGTTTTTGCCGGGTCCACATTTTATCGGGAATCTGATCCTAACATTTTTTCAAATTGAGTTGTGATAGATCGTAATTAGAATCCCGGGAAAGTCCCCGTCGGGATCCCGATGCCGTCCGCGCCTCTAATACGTTGATAGATACTGTAACGGAAACACAGTATTGCACTGCTCATCACCTCGTTAAAGAAACTGAGTCGCTTAAACTGAATAAAGCCATGCTTTATCATATTGCGATACCGTAGCCTTGTAGAAACTAATGATGGTCTTGAAGCACGAATCTCGGGCTCAACGAAAAATGAATTTTTCGAATTCTTCATAATCCAGAAATGGTGGGTGGGTGGGTGATCCGTCAGTTAAAAGCAGAAACAGCAAATTAAATGATTTTTGTAGCTACCGTACTCAATCGTACACTGCGTGGGGACTGTACACGGAAAATGTCACAAATACGGTGCTGGCAGAAGCGGATGACCATGAACAACTTTGATGCGGTGGAGTGCAAATTCGATGTGCTGAGCATTGTTCAGCGGGACAATTATTATGAATGGACCGACGAATTGATAAGGCGTCTTGATTTAGAAACAAATAAAAAATTATAAAAATTGAAAATAAATTAAGTAAATAAAAAAACTAATTAAATAAACTAAAAATTATTTTTTAATCTTAGTTAAGAATAATATTAATTTTATTAATTTAACAGTTGTCTTTAACGTTTCATGACAACTTGTACACAGACAACTTGCACAAAGGAAACTCGTGCAGTGGCTTAGGCTTACGCCTAAGTTTTCGGCTAGGCCTAGGCTTATGCTTCGCTTAGGCTTTCTTTTGTAAAAAAAATTATTGTACGGCTGAGTTGGCCATCAGTCGAATTGTCCCATCAGCTGAGAACGGCAACAACATGATGAGCAATCGAAGTACGGTAACATCGCAGACATTTGTTTAATTACCGTAGTATTTGGCTTACAGTATGTGAAAATAATCATTGCATTGCCATAATGAGTGGAATGCTTATTATGTACTGTATAGAGTTATTAGGGCTGCAAATATGCCATAAATTTTAACTTGACAGCAAAACTCTTTTTCTAAGCAGCCTTTCGACAGCCGACCTGTGCATTTGGCAACAACAGCTTGCTTGACGCAAAACTCGCCGACGCTGGCATGACGCCTCCGGCAACTACCGTAACTCCGGCGGTATCGTCGGCACCACCGCCCCAGCAGGGCTTCATCGCCGCCAGCCCACCATTACGGCACTGCGCAACTCCGTCCGCGTTCCGCGCACTGTCCATTTTTCCGGACCCAAAAATGATGGCATCGGCAGCTGGCCCTATTTCACGGCTGCCGCCCGCCGCGGTGGCTGCGTGCGCTTCTGCCGCCGCCGACAATGGCGGTGGTGGACTGCTGGCAGCCGTTGCGGCCACAGCAGCGGCAGCCGCAGCGGCGGCAATGTTTGCGCCGCCAACGGATGCCATTGCCGGCAACAATGCCACGACGCCTGCAACAACAATGGATTTGCGCGAAAAATTATAGTGACTCCAATCCCGCGGGATTTGCAAATGGTCATGAGAGATCCCGCCATTGGATCTCGATGAAAAATTGCAAAAAAATAAAAATAAAATTTCCCCGAAATTTGACGGCCGGAATTTTGCCTCTGACCTTTTCTCTGTCATATATTTTTCTCATTTCAAATTTTTTTTAAATAAGCCCAACTTTTAAGGCTCAAGTTTTGATGGTGGCACCAGTGGCAGTGAAGCTGGCGGCGGCACTTTACAAAGTCAAGCGGCGGCAACCGCCACAAAATTATCGCCACCGCCGTCGCCACGCGACAGCGGCGGCGACAGTGGGACGACGACTACGACAGTCGACGGGGGCGGCGGCGGCGGTCTGTGGCGACCCTTTCATGCCTGCTAATGAAGGTCGTCCGTCGGTCGCCAACAAATTAGTGTCTGTCGTCGTCGCCGGCGGCCGGTCGCGCCCCTGGGGGCACAAACAGCAGCAACAAATAAAAAGCTTTTAAACATGTTAATCTTTTGAATGATAACAAAAATGTTGGATTTGGATGAGAAGGAAAAAAAAGTTATAGTCAAAAAGCTCTTAACATGCTATGAAGAAGATTTTAATTGGTTTTTCCTAATCCGTCGTTGTCCAATTGTGCCCGATTTAAGAAAAAGCAGAACATTAATGAAACATATTTTGGATTTTTTAGCACATATTTTGGCATTTTTGAGAAAAATCGTAAGAAAAATACAAGAAAATCTGAAAATACACCCTAAAAATTGACTACTTTACGTTTCTTAAGCATTTACAAAATTTCTTTATATATTTAAATGCCTAAAGCAGCCGAATCAAACGCTGTGTTAAATCGTCACTGGATTTCAAAGTTCCCGGAAGGAACTTATTCAACTGATGGAAAAATTAATCCGGGACTTTACAATTTTTGGTTTTTAGCACATATTTTGGGTTTTTTAGCACATATTTTATTACATATTTAAGGATTTTTAGCACATAAAAATCCCAGCCCTACTGATATCTCAATATTTTAATTATAAAATGCTGATGTTTATTTAAAAAATTCATAAATAACAAAATCACGAGTCCATAATTGTATTGCATTGAGTACGGCGAGTTGGGCGGTTCTCCCCCGCCCCGCACAAAATTTAGAAAACCCCAGCCAATTGCAAAGTGCACATTACGCTTTTATTGTCCTAATAACCTATTTATGTACAATACACAATTAAATAATCCATTTTGGTCCGATCACAATTGGAGATTAGTGCCGATCACTTAGCCACGGTTGCTTTGTTCAACATCAGGTACGAGCACAACGTGTCCATCGTTGTACGCGCCCTCAAACACGGCGTTTCCTGAATGATACAATTCCGTGCGAAAGTTGAGCAGACAGACGGGGCAAAACAGGCGATATTTGAGCCAACGGTGGAAGCAGACGTAGTGGAACACGTGGTCACAGATGGTGCGCACCTGACGGACTTGGGTCATTTTCTTCAAGCAGATCAGACAAATGGGGCGCCTGTTGGCAGCTTGCACCTGAAAAGGGGAGAAATGAAATTTCTGCCTTCGCTCTGTCTGGAAAAGTGCCAAAAAGTGAAACGAAAAAACAATTGAGGGACGCCTAGCACAGCTGCAGAATAAAAACCCACGTTTGCAGCAGTCCCTGCGGCCTCCTTTCTTTTGTTGCCCGTGCGATGTCTTGCCCTGGCACTGCGTGCTTTGAATGGGTCTCTTCCACTGCCCCTGGGTCTGGCCATTATGAACTGAAAAGTTTAAAGGGATTTAACTTTTATTAAAGAAATGAATGCAATTAAGTGCTTGCTCTACTGAGTCTATACGTCCAGACAGCAAACAATTTTTATTTTTGCATCCAAAAAATAACGAAAAAAGCCATTTGCTGCAATTATTAGAACCACCTTTTTGGCAGCATTTTCAGTTTAAGGCTTTAAGTTGTCTCAAAGAGAACGCATAAACAAAACATTTGAGCGTAATATGGAAAAAAGCATGCAAAAACAATGAATGAACGAATGTTTGGGTTGCCAAAAGTTGTTGAGGTGTTCGTTAAGGAGAATAATATATAATGAATGGCGTGCACACAGGGAAAAGTCGGGAAAGAGAGTTGCTTAAATAGGCAAATGAATGAAAGAGGAGGGAAAAGAAGGAATGACTTTTATAGTACGATGCAGCGGGGAAGGGGAAAAAATTACAATTGCCCAAATGCCAAATGTTTTTTCTCCTTTATAAGGGGTGCTTTTCTCATCGGACTGATTATTTTTTCTTTGAATTAACAATCTTTGCATTACTAAATTGCTTAATTTGTCTCTTCGTTGCTCAATCCTCTGTGTTCCAAAATTCCATTTTGTTTTTCATTTTGACCAGCATATTGTTTGATTGTTACGGATTAACCGAAATCGCGTTTTTTATTTATCAAAAAACGTCCCAAAATTGCAATGTTTCTTATTTTGAAATTTATAATTCATTTCATTAAATATTGTTTTTATATTTTTTTCCTTTTTTAGATCAGAACTATTTGCGTTTATCATCATCATCATCCCTTCATTGTGTAACAACAACAACACTTCAAAAGCGACCTCATCGCCGTTTCTCATCGTTCGTCCGTCCTTCACATCAATTCGCTCGCCGTTCGCAATGACACGTCGACGCATCCAAAAGGTGGCGAAATGACAACTCTCTGATCAGCCAATGCTTAAAACGTTTTGATCAACTTGCAGGAACTGGCGGAGCTGGAGCAGGAACCGATCACGGGTTGCACCGCGACACCGATGGATGACGGCAAAGACTTGTACCATTGGAGGGCCTCCATCGAAGGACCGCCCGATTCGCCGTACGAAGGAGGCACCTTCCATTTGCGCATCGTTTTGCGCCGCGACTACCCATGCACTCCGCCGATTGTCAAATTCATCAACGACATTTACCATCCGAACGTTGGAGAAAGCGGCGACATTTGTTTGGACATTCTGAAGCAGATGTGGGCTCCGGCGTTGACCATTTCGAAAGGTGAAAGAGTGGACAAAACGCCGACAAAATATCGACAAAACAAAACAACCGCCATAACCAGACTTTTTGGAAAAGTGTCGATATTTTGTCGTGTGAAATGGGATTTTTCAAATTCGGTAGTGCCGTTTTAATCTTTATCCCCCCCCCCATTTCAGTGCTGCTCTCCATCTCTTCGCTTCTCTGTGACCCGAATCCGGACTGTGCGCTGCGGCAGGACATTGCGACTATGTACCGCGACAACCGAGAGGAGTACAACCGAAATGCCCGTGAATGGACGAGGAAGTACGCGATGACATGACACGACAAACGACCGATGGATGGGAGAGGATGCAGAAGACAACCGCCGAAGAGGAAGGAGGAGGAGGACACATTCAGCTTACCCTATTCCCATTCACTATTATCAATGTGTTGTATCTCTGTGTTATCATTTCAAACGATTTGTGATTAATTGTTGCGCCTAATGTGTGTAAATAAATGTGAGAATCCAAAAAGTTGTTTTGACTTTATTAAAATTGCATTACAAAATCAATTTTTGAAGGCCTTTCCCAGCTCCGAAAACCCCCGGGTTAATCCTTTTATAACAGAATTGGTGAATTGTTAACAGTCGCTCTTCCTTAAGCTAATGAAGCGGCAAAGAGTGCCAATGGATCATTAAAAAAATAATTATTTCAAATTTTGCCTTAAAAAGTGTAAAAAGTCATGAAAAAAGTCAAAAAACGCAAAAAAATGCTTGGCTGCTTGTATTTTTTCACACCCATTATTGGATTTGATCATTTTGGGAAGTAAATTAGCAAAAAGTATATTTCAGTGCAATCGGGTCAAAAAATCAGATTAAAAAAATTATCCGAATTTTGTAGTATATAAGCGGGTCGATTTTGCACTTCCACACTCATTAGCAGCAACACTTCAAGCAACTTCTCAACGATCACACATCAAGTACCCACAAAGCCAGCCCGACGACAGCGACAACAACAGCAATGGCGCAACTTCCACCGGAAGACATCGCAACAATTCCCACGCAGAAGGTCGTCTTCAACGCGCCGTTCGACAACGTGGGGACCGCCTGGGTGTGGGTGCGTTTGGGCGTGGTGAACGTGGCATGCGGTTAACCCCCGTTTTAAAATTTAGGTGATCAACCCTGGGACGGAGCGCATCGGCTACGCCTTCAAGACCACCAAACCGCGGCGCCTCGGCGACGCCGTCAAGACCACCAAGCCGCAGCGCATCAACATGAACCCGCCGAACGGAGTCCTCGGCCCCAAGAAGTCCGTCAGAGTGGCCATCTCCTGCGAGGCCTTCGACCCCGGCAGCGAAGACACCGAGGGCGACCGTGTGATCGTGGAGTGGACCAACACGCCGCACCCAGACGCCACCGTGTTCAAGCCCAAGTGGTTCCAGCGAGACGGGATGGTGCGCCGCAAGAACTTGCCCATCGAGTACAACATCTGATGGAAGGATGCTTCGTCACCTCAACATGGACATGATAGGATACCATCACACCCTCCCAAAATTGTCATTTTGTCCCCCATCATGTAAATTGTTGTATCTGTATGTAAATTTCTGTGATCATCACTTCAAATGAATGTATATTTAATTGTTGACTATGTAATTGTATTGTTGTTGTGCTTAATAAATGCTCTCCTGTGCCTCGCGTAGAACGGTACGATTCATAGCAGGCCATCCATACGGGTACAACAGATAAGCAATGGAATAAAACATTTCCGTTTCGAAGTTGACGCAAGTCCAAAAGTCTGTCGAATAGAACAGCAATTTGAATGAGTCCACAACAAATAAACACCAGCCGAGGGCAGAAACGAAGGTACGGTAATAGGCCTCGAACTAAAAAGTAAAAACAATTAAGCGACGCAATGGTAAATGCTTTTTAACACTTCGTGAACACAGAAACTCAACACGACAAAAACTAAATCTCAATTCAAAAATAATGTTTTCCCTT
Source organism: Heterodera glycines (assembly GCA_004148225.2). Taxonomy (NCBI): domain Eukaryota; kingdom Metazoa; phylum Nematoda; class Chromadorea; order Rhabditida; family Heteroderidae; genus Heterodera; species Heterodera glycines. The sequence goes on from CP049712.1 coordinate 4,684,225, forward strand.
CCCTTTCAGCGCGCCGCTATTCAATGAGGGATGTACTCGCCTGGATCGAGCAACACATCGATGAGCTGATCGACGATACCACAGCATCGCGGCACGACACGACTACAGCTACGACTCGAAACCGCGGATCCCGTCAAGGCTCTCGAACTGGCTCATAGAAGATGGTGATCAATGTGTCGCTGATGCGTTCATATGTTCTTTATGTGTGTTGTATATATGTATATGAGTGTATATTACGTCGCTGTTGTATCAATATTTACTGCATTTGTCCCGTATTTCGATCAAATGACTGTCATATTTGTATTTGTCATGAATAAATAATGAACATCAATCATTTCATATCCAATTTCATTTTAAGTGTATAAAAAATTTAAAAGATAACATCATTTTTACGAACTTTTGGAGATGGAAAAATTTTCTTAGGCCATTTTTGAGATATTCTGATCAAAAAAGTCACATAAAAATGCCAAAAAAGCACTAAATAAACCCAAAAAAAGTCCTGGAAAAATAGCCAAATGTAATTAAACCCAAAAGCCGTTTTAAACATTCTTCGAAGAAAGCAATTTTTCAGTCCCGTCATTTGAGTCCTTATGGTATAAGAAATTTAAGTTCCGTCCCGAAGATTGATTTATTTTTCGGAATTTTCATCACAAAAAGTCAAATTTTGCCTTAAAAAGTGTAAAAAGTCATGAAAAAAGTCAAAAAAACGCAAAAAAGTCATAAAAATCCCAAAAAGTGTAAAAAAGTCACAAAAAAATGTATGTTAGAAGCTTCAAACAAAGTGTAGAACACTTTTGAAGTCATTTTAAGGTCATTTAGAGTCAGCAAAAAAAAGTCATTTGACTTAAATTCCCATCCCTACTGATTTCAAGACAGAGATGATGATTTTTTCTTGAGATGCTGAATTTCATAGAACGTAATTGACCTAAAAATTGATGAGACGAATGGAGGGAGCCGCCATTTGGAGAATGGTGGTTTCAGAAATTAGGACGTTGGTCGTTTGTTCGCTGAAACACAGAAAAAAGGCAAGCGAAATGCAAGGAAAAAAGCAAAATTTGTGCAATTTGAAAATGATTCACGCATTAAAATTTTGGCGTATTTATACGCTCAGAAAAAAATTCGGAAAAATCTGACCATTTAATTCATTTTTCTGCGTATAAAAGGGTGCTGCATTTTGGCAATCCGCACCATTATCCTTATTCCTAAATATTCACACAACAACACCGGCAGCGTCACCATTCTGCGCCAGCCACAAATTGCACAGCGACACATCCCATCCTGCGCCTTCGCCTCGGACCGCAACACATCGCTGGCCAACATCAAGCGCAATGGAGACGGACGAACAGATGTGGGACATGAAAATGCCGCAGGCACCGCCTCAATTTGTGTTTTGCGGGACGCTTCTTTTTGCTGTGCCGCGCCATCGCGCGCTGCTCGCGGTTTCTTTGCATGCGAATAAAAACGGGGAATGCGGGGTCACCGGACGGGGAAAACAATTAGAAATTCCCGTTTTTGCCTTACATATGATGTGAAAATTGAAGAGCACAAATCGCGCTAATATTATTTGTTATTTCGGAGCGTGGAATGATCGCGGTGGACTTCAAACACGAAAGAGGCTACAGGACAATGCGGCGCTTCATCGAGACACATCTGAGCAAAAAAGACACGGTGGTTGACGTGAGTTTGTTGGGGAGAGAGGGGGGAAGGAAGGCGCTAATTACCCCGAATTCCCTTTTCAGCAGAGGAAGGTGATTCTACTGAAAGGGGTCGGCCGGCAGAAATGGGAGCTCGCACATTCGACCATCACGCAGGGCGCTGAACTGGGCAAGGGCGCGTTCGGCGTTGTCAAGCGTGGCGTCTTCCGCGACCCAACCATCGGGCAGCCCGTGCAAGTGGCCATCAAGGAGGTGTCGCAGACGAGTACAAAGGCACAGGTAAAATGGACGGGGCAGCAAATTGGATTTTCAGCCTGCTAATCGATTCCCCTCCCCACTTTTTCAGATCAAGGAATTCATGAACGAAGCGAGGATCATGCGCCACTTGGACCACAAAAATGTCATCAGATTCTACGGCGTTGCTGTTGGCCGCGAACCGCTGATGGTCCTCATGGAGCTGGCATCCGACGGCTCGCTCGACACGTATCTCAAGAAGACGAAAAGGAGTCCGCGCAGCAAACTCTTCATGTGCTACGGCGCCGCCGCGGGACTGGACCACGTGCACTCCAAGGGCATCCTGCACTGCGACATCGCCGCCAGGAACTGCCTCTTCTCAGAAAACACGGTGGGTTTCGCCGATCGTCGGCGGTAGAGGGGCGGTACAACAACCACCGCAGGTGAAGGTGGCAGACTTCGGCCTCGCATTCAGAGGACCGTCAAAGCCTGTGGAAACGGGCAAGCCGGTGCCGATCAGATGGCTGTCGCCGGAGACGATGCGCGAACGCACATTCACGCCGAAGAGTGACACGTGGGCCTACGGAGTGCTCTGCTGGGAGATCTTCAGCAACGCGCAACAGCCCTACCAGTTCATGTCCAACAACGACGTCGCCCCGATGGTCAGTGCAGTGGGGGAAGGGGGTTGAAAACGAATTTCCCATTTTCAGAATCATCTCCCCTCTCCCTTTTCAGGTTCTGCGCGGCTCACGACTCCGCTTCCCAAATGTGACGCCACCTCCGTTTGCGGAATTCATCAGAGCGAACGTTTGGACTGCCGACGGCGGTAATGTTTTTTGTTTTTGTTTTAACATTTTCAAAAATAATGTTTTCCCTTCCCTTTCAGCGCGCCGCTATTCAATGAGGGATGTACTCGCCTGGATCGAGCAACACATCGATGAGCTGATCGACGATACCACAGCATCGCGGCACGACACGACTACAGCTACGACTCGAAACCGCGGATCCCGTCAAGGCTCTCGAACTGGCTCATAGAAGATGGTGATCAATGTGTCGCTGATGCGTTTATATGTTCTTTATGTGTGTTTATATGAGTGTATATTACGTCGCTGTTGTATCAATATTTACTGCATTTGTCCCGTATTTCGATCAAATGACTGTCATATTTGTATTTGTCATGAATAAATGAACATCAATCATTTCATATCCAATTTCATTTTAAAAGTGTATAAAAATTAAAAAGATAACCATCATTTTTACGAACTTTTGGAGATGGAAAAATTTTCTTAGGCCATTGCCGTTTTAAACATTCTTTAAGAAAGTAATTTTTCAGTCCCGTCTAGGGTTGAGCGGTACAAAAAGTGTAAAAAAGTCAAAAAAAAGTGACAAAAATGTATGTTAGAAGCTTCAAATAGGGTTGAGCGGTACCGATACCGGTACCGGTACTGGCCTTTAAACATTCTTCGAAGAAAGCAATTTTTCAGTCCCGTCATTTGAGTCCTTATGGTATAAGAAATTTAAGTTTCGTCCCGAAGATTGATTTATTTTTCGGAATTTTCATCACAAAAAGTCAAAAAAACGCAAAAAAGTCATAAAAATCCCAAAAAGTGTAAAAAAGTCAAAAAAAGTGACAAAAATGTATGTTAGAAGCTTCAAATAGGGTTGAGCGGTACCGATACCGGTACCGGTACTGGCCGGTAATTACCGGTTTTTTTGGTACCGGTACCGGTACCGGTTTTTTCAAAAATGAAATTACCGTTACCGGTTTGTCTAGTACCGGTACCGCCGGTAAAAATTTGCACTGGTAAGAATGGGGGTCTGGTCGAGAAAAGAGTAGGAAATTGGTGAAGAAGGAGAAATTTTTGAGAAAAAATTAAATTTTATTTCATTTAGTCATGGGATTACACACATGCACATGTGGTGTAGTGGTTAAACTTTCTACCTTTCATAATTTTTCGCCTGGGTTCAATTCCCCACTTGGATAGAATATTCCTCACATTTTCTTTACCATTATTTTAATTAAAATTTTAATTTTAAAAAATATTCCAACTTTTTTCTTTCATGTTAAGCATCCTAAAACCCCAAAACTTAATCAATTGGTCATTTTTTTACAAATTCTGTTAACAAATCGCATTAAAAATTACAAAATTTTTCCCGGCGGCGCCTATCGGCACCGCCGGCCCTCCTTGTTCCCCAAAAGTCTTGAGAAAAACGTGCCGCGAAAAAAGCGGTGTTGAAAGCAAAAAAGGTCATTGATTTACATTAATTTACATGGCCGGAGACCCCTTCGCAAAATTGGAAAATTGGCTGCTGACCCCTTGTTTTGCAATAATCTGAATTTTGAGGTCTATATCTGAATTTTAGTGTTCTATGTCCTGAATTTGAAAAAAAAAACTTGGTCACCCTCAATATACATATACTTCTGAACAATTCTAATGCTAAAAAACAGACACTCGCGCGAAAACTGAATAAAAATTTTGTATTTGGAAAATTTTGTCCAAAAATTTTTATGTTCTAAAATTACCGGTTTTTACCGGTACCGGTACCGGTTGAAAAAGTTGGTACCGGTACCGGTACCGGTTTTTGCAGTACCGATCAGTACCGGTACCGGTTTTTTTGCAATTACCGATTACCGCTCAACTCTAGCTTCAAACAAAGTGTAGAACACTTTTGAAGTAATTTTAAGGTCATTTAGAGTCAGCAAAAAGTCATTTGACTTAAATTCCCATCCCTACTGATTTCAAGACAGAGATGATGATTTTTTCTTGAGATTCTGAATTTCATAGAACGTAATTGACCTAAAAATTGCCAATTTCCAGTGATAATCTGTTTAGAATTTCCAATTTTTCCCTCGGCGCGGATGTCGGCACACCGTCGGGCCACCAAAACTTATTAAAAATCACCTCCAATTATTTATCCGGTCGGCGCAACACAGCAAACATACAATATATACACATAGCAGTGATCAGAAAAGAACAATACATCGATATGAACATTGATCACGCAAATATACAATAGACAGGTTTATGTGCATCTCTGTTATTCGTCTGCCGCGCTCGTTCTCCGGTTCTTCAGCTCAGCTCTGGCCCTGAACGATCGCCACCACGTCGATCATGACGTACGCGCTCTTCGGCAACTTGACCACTTGGAAGAAGCTGCGCGCAGGGTACGTGTCCTCGGTGAAGAAGTTCTTGATCGTCTCGTTGACCGCCTGGAAGTCGCTCATGTCGGCCACCATGATGTTGCAGTTGATCACTGAAAAGGGGCGCAAATTCACAGATGATGGATGGATGATCAGGTTTTTGCTCACTCACCGTGCTTGAAGGACGAGCCGGCGTACGTCAGAATCTCGCCAATGTTGGTCATCGCTTGTTTCGCCTCGGCTCGCGCTCCACCCGGCACCACATTCGTCGACCCCGCCGCGATCCCGGTCTGGCCACTGATGTACAGCGTCTGGTTGTTGAGGAGCACTGCCTGGCTGAAAAAACAAAAGACATGAAGATGGTTTGTGATGGCCTCCGTTGTTCCGACCTGTGACCCGTCGCAGGAGGCGCCTTGGACGTGGTGATGAGACGAATGGAGGGAGCCGCCATTTGGAGAATGGTGGTTCAGAAATTAGGACGTTGGTCGTTTGTTCGCTGAAACACAGAAAAAAGGCAAGCGAAATGCAAGGAAAAAAGCAAAATTTGTGCAATTTGAAAATGATTCACGCATTAAAATTTTGGCGTATTTATACGCTCAGAAAAAAATTCGGAAAAATCTGACCATTTAATTCATTTTTCTGCATATAAAAGGGTGCTGCATTTTGGCAATCCGCACCATTATCCTTATTCCTAAATATTCACACAACAACACCGGCAGCGTCACCATTCTGCGCCAGCCACAAATTGCACAGCGACACATCCCATCCTGCGCCTTCGCCACGGACCGCAACACATCGCTGGCCAACATCAAGCGCAATGGAGACGGACGAACAGATGTGGGACATGCCCTACTACCACGGACTGGTACGTTTTGGTGGTTGGCATGCAATTCTGACCACTAATGCTTTTGCTTGTTTAGCTGCCCCGCGAGGACGTCAATGATCTGCTGGTCAAAGAGGGCGACTTCCTGATCCGCATGAGCGAGGAGACTTCAGGACAGGACCGCATCTACGTGCTCTCTGTCGTCGCGGGAGGCCACAAGCATCATCTCATCTTTCGCACCGAGCGTGGAATGATCGCGGTGGACTTCAAACACGAAAGAGGCTACAGGACAATGCGGCGCTTCATCGAGACACATCTGAGCAAAAAAGACACGGTGGTTGACGTGAGTTTGTTGGGGAGAGAGGGGGGAAGGAAGGCGCTAATTACCCCGAATTCCCTTTTCAGCAGAGGAAGGTGATTCTACTGAAAGGGGTCGGCCGGCAGAAATGGGAGCTCGCACATTCGACCATCACGCAGGGCGCTGAACTGGGCAAGGGCGCGTTCGGCGTTGTCAAGCGTGGCGTCTTCCGCGACCCAACCATCGGGCAGCCCGTGCAAGTGGCCATCAAGGAGGTGTCGCAGACGAGTACAAAGGCACAGGTAAAATGGACGGGGCAGCAAATTGGATTTTCAGCCTGCTAATCGATTCCCTTCCCCACTTTTTCAGATCAAGGAATTCATGAACGAAGCGAGGATCATGCGCCACTTGGACCACAAAAATGTCATCAGATTCTACGGCGTTGCTGTTGGCCGCGAACCGCTGATGGTCCTCATGGAGCTGGCATCCGACGGCTCGCTCGACACGTATCTCAAGAAGACGAAAAGGAGTCCGCGCAGCAAACTCTTCATGTGCTACGGCGCCGCCGCGGGACTGGACCACGTGCACTCCAAGGGCATCCTGCACTGCGACATCGCCGCCAGGAACTGCCTCTTCTCAGAAAACACGGTGGGTTTCTGCTTTTCGCATGTGACCGGCGCACAATTTGCCGTTTTCTTTCAGGTGAAGGTGGCAGACTTCGGCCTCGCATTCAGAGGACCGTCAAAGCCTGTGGAAACGGGCAAGCCGGTGCCGATCAGATGGCTGTCGCCGGAGACGATGCGCGAACGCACATTCACGCCGAAGAGTGACACGTGGGCCTACGGAGTGCTCTGCTGGGAGATCTTCAGCAACGCGCAACAGCCCTACCAGTTCATATCCAACAACGACGTCGCCCCGATGGTCAGTGCAGTGGGGGGAAGGGGGTTGAAAACGAATTTCCCATTTTCAGAATCATCTCCCCTCTCCCTTTTCAGGTTCTGCGCGGCTCACGACTCCGCTTCCCAAATGTGACGCCACCTCCGTTTGCGGAATTCATCAAAGCGAACGTTTGGACTGCCGACGTCGGTAATGTTTTTTGTTTTTGTTTTAACATTTTCAAAAATAATGTTTTCCCTTCCCTTTCAGCGCGCCGCTATGCAATGAGGGATGTACTCGCCTGGATCGAGCAACACATCGATGAGCTGATCGACGATACCACAGCATCGCGGCACGACACGACTACAGCTACGACTCGAAACCGCGGATCCCGTCAAGGCTCTCGAACTGGCTCATAGAAGATGGTGATCAATGTGTCGCTGATGCGTTCATATGTTCTTTATGTGTGTTGTATATATGTATATGAGTGTATATTACGTCGCTGTTGTATCAATATTTACTGCATTTGTCCCGTATTTCGATCAAATGACTGTCATATTTGTATTTGTCATGAATAAATGAACATCAATCATTTCATATCCAATTTCATTTTGTGTATAAAAAATTTAAAAGATAACATCATTTTTACGAACTTTTGGAGATGGAAAAATTTTCTTAGGCCATTTTTGAGATATTCTGATCACCAGGGGTTCTTTTTTTATGTAAAAAATCTCAAAATATGTAAATAAAATTAAAAAAAGGTTCTAGTCGGTTTTACGCGTCACAAAAACAAAATAAAAATTAAAATAGAAAAACAAAAAAATATGTCTCCTCATGCAAATTGTTATTGGGACGGCTAAAATTCTTCTATTTTACTAGGAGCATTAATTCTGCTGTTTGATTTTTTCAAAAACTTACTATCTATCAAATTATCAAACCTAATCACTTTTTATCATTTATATAATGTTTTTTAGGCTATCAGGGATGGAAAAAATAAGTTTGAACCCAATTTTGGACATAGGATAGGTGCGAATGCCCGGGGCGCAAATGTGGGGTAACCTTGGCAAAGATCTCTAAAATAATTATAGAAATCTCTATAATTGGATGTTTTGATGAAAAATATTCAAAATTAAAAACTCATGGGACGCGTAAAAATCCATGGGACGCGTATTCTGCACTAGAACCATTTTTTGTGGTGTACCAACTGCACTAGTATCCCGGCTTGTTTCGGCGGCTGTGTTTTGTCCTATTCCGGTTTTTTACGTTGCAAAATATTGATTAAGCACTCGTTTTATGAATTTATGAGCAAAAATCAAATACAACAATATTTAAATAGCAGTCTAACATTTGGGTTACATAATCGCATCAATTAACAAATCAATCAATTCATTTCTGCTGTTTCTGATCACCACTCGGCCCGGGCGAACCGTCGAGAAGACTGAAAATAAAAATAAGAATTTGGATTTTAAAATTGTTAATCACCCATCGCCGACTCCGTCGTCTCTAATAATGAAAATGTCAATTCGATTCCATCGTTTGTCCAATTCCTTAATCATCTGCTGCTGTCTCTTATCATCTGGCACAATTGGGCAACGAATGATGGAAAAGCCACTAAAATCTTCTTCTCCATCTTCTTTGGACAGTGCCAATTGCTCCCCGGTGAATTCGTTGGTCAGTTTAAATGGCATAACGGCAGAAAGTGAAGAGGACGGCGGAAAGTAAACAGTAATGACGAAATTGACAGGAGAAGAAGCGGAGGAAAAAGCCTTAAAAAGACAAAAAATAGAAAAAGACGAATTAAATCGGACAAATCACCGCTTTGATTTGTTGAACGGTTGCCAACCATTGCTGCTCCACCGCTGAATCCTCAATGCAGATTGTCAGCTCCTTCGGCAACTTGTCAGGACGAGGCAAAAACAGCCATTTGGTCACCGCTTGGCCATTCGATGCATTGGCACTTTCATCAGGTGGAAATTCGATGGAAATGGGGCCATAGAAAGTGATAACGCGAAGGGATGGACAATCGTTGAGCATTGACGGAGCCAATTGGCGGATTGGACGAAGATTGACGGTGTCCAAAGCCATCCCACGAATGGTGTCCTTGAGCATTGGCCAAATGTTGAGCACAATCAACTTCGAAATGCGAACATTCACCGTGAAAATATTCAATGTTGTTGTACATGAAGCGAAAAAGCGGTGAAAATGGCGAAGGAAAATGAGCACATTTTGGTCGATGAAGCTGAAAATCAAACTGTTATGGGCACAAATCATTTCCAAATTCAATTTTTACTCGATCGAAATGCTTTTGAATCCGATGACTTTGTTCGGCAACGGATTTTGCGGGATTGGCAATGCTTTTTGATCAGAATTGACAATTTCCATTCCCTTTGCGCCATTCTCTCCAGTTTTGCGTTGAATTTTCATTTCGCCCAATTTCCATTTGCGCGTTTTGAAATGTTCGTCGATGAAATAGTCAAAACGGTGGCTGATCAGCGCAATGCCAAGGCCAAGCTGAAAGGGCGGCAGCAAATCGAACACCGAAAGCCAACAGTCGGCAGAGATGAAGCTGAAAACGGAAAAGCAAAATTATTAGCATAGAAAATCAAATTTAGAATATTACATCGCTTTTTCCATTTCTTTCTCTGCTTCTTTCGGATTGTCCGACATTTTTTGGCTGGTAATCAAACAGAATTTAGGAAGTGAACTGAAAAAAAAAATTATCAAAAAAAAAATGCGGATGGAATGAATGGGCTGAAGAATATGACTGGAAGGGGATTTGGTCGGCTTTATATACTCGGGTACACCAAGGGGTGGGGCGCCCACAGAAAAAAACCGCGGCCGCGCATCGCGCATTCAAATTGCCGCGGATCGCGAATTTATTAAAAATTTTTCCAATTTTTAAACCATTTAAATTTTTTTTTTTTGGGGGGGGGAAGAAATAAGCAATTCGTAACTTTCAGCGCATTTGGGATCAGAAAATCAGATTTTTAACAATTTTTTACGGCGCATGTTTCCAAAAAGTTTTGAGAACATGGGGGAGGGGGAGAGGCCCGGCGGTGCCGATAGGCACGGCCGGGAAATATTTTTCATTTTTAATGCGATTTGTTAACAGATTTTGTCCAAAAATGACCAAATTTTGCCTCAATCTTATATTTTCTTCGTAAGATAGTGAGTGATATTCTGACTAGAGTTGAGCGGTAATCGGTAATTGTAAAAAAACCGGTACCGGTACTGACCGGTAATGCAAAAATCTGTACGGTACCGGTACCAACTTTTTCCACCTGTACCGGTACCGGTAAAAACCGGTAATTTTCCGACGTAAAAGATTTTTGGACAAAATTTTTCAAATACGAAATTTTTACTCAATTTTCACGCGAGTGCTTGTTTTGTAAACAGAAATGTAGAAATTGACAGGAGAAGAAGCAGAGGAAAAAGCCTAAAAGACAAAAATTTTAAAAAACGAATTAAATCTGTCTAGCTATCGCTTCGCGATTGTTGGATTCCAACACATTTTTTTGCTGTGCACAAAATAGTTTAATAGTTTATACGTAAATTTCACCGTATTATTTGGGTAGTGGTTACTATTTTGGATACTGTGCCATTAATATTGGGCGAAGGGCAATCAATTTTTTTTTTCAAATTTTCTTATTTTTAGTGATAACTTATTATTAAAATTTTTTTCTTTTCACACTTTTGGCAGCAAATGGAGCTCAATCGAGCGTAGACATTTCAGGCATCATTTTTCATTAAATTTTATAAAAAAAGTTGTCTAAAATAATTTGCAATGTCCTAAAATGTCTGATGCTCACAAAGAAGGTGTGTTAAGCTCATTTCCAACACATTCTATTATAGCACACAAATAAATGTTAAGCGCAACTGGAGAATTGTATCAATGGTGTACTGTATTTTTAAATTACTATAATTTCTTCACAATAATTTAAAGCGTGAAATGGCACAGGTGCAGCTTACTGTAAGGGATTACGGTATCTGATTCTTGATTTTTTCAAAGTACATTGTGAATCCTATTGATGATGACAGCTTTCAAACAATTTACCGCTTAAGTTAAAAGTCATTTTTTACGGGGAGCCCCATTTTTCAAAAAGTACAGTACCATCACAAAATCGCAATTTTTCCGGGAGCCAAAATTTTTAATAAATGAAAATGAGGTAGGGGGAGGAGAAGGAGGCGGACAAAATGTAAATAAATTTCAAAAAAGAGTGACGAATTCAAAAATTGTGTTTCTTTTTGTCCACAATGTGTTTGTTGCTCTCTCTGCTGTCACATTGATCAATGTCATCTCCCTATGTACACATATCACAACATTTTGTCAATCGCTTTGCTTGTCCGTCGTCTCTTTTCGTCGGTTGCGCTGATTTTATCGCCGCCGGCGATTGGATGACGACAAGCGCACCGACGACGGGCGGCGGCAACTTGTTGTTTGTTGTTGCTGCTGTTTGTGCCCCCAGGGGCGCGACCGGCCGCCGGCGACGACGACAGACACTAATTTGTTGGCGACCGACGGACGACCTTCATTAGCAGGCATGAAAGGGTCGCCACAGACCGCCGCCGCCGCCCCCGTCGACTGTCGTAGTCGTCGTCCCACTGTCGCCGCCGCTGTCGCGTGGCGACGGCGGTGGCGATAATTTTGTGGCGGTTGCCGCCGCTTGACTTTGTAAAGTGCCGCCGCCAGCTTCACTGCCACTGGTGCCACCATCAAAACTTGAGCCTTAAAAGTTGGGCTTATTTAAAAAAAATTTGAAATGAGAAAAATATATGACAGAGAAAAGGTCAGAGGCAAAATTCCGGCCGTCAAATTTCGGGGAAATTTTATTTTTATTTTTTTGCAATTTTTCATCGAGATCCAATGGCGGGATCTCTCATGACCATTTGCAAATCCCGCGGGATTGGAGTCACTATAATTTTTCGCGCAAATTTCCATTTCCGTATAAGATTTTGGCACTATTCATCAATACGAAAAAATAAAAATAAAATATTTTCATTTGCTAATTTCTTAGTAAATTCCTTCAGCAATTGTGAAAGCAGAAATTACTTTCTGTTTTTGATGGGAGCGCTTTTTCATCATCAGCTGCGTCAGTCGCAATGGTTTTTTGTTTTTTGTCGCTTTTTGGTCGCTTTTTTGGTGGCTCTTCACCGCTTTCATCAATAGACGACGCCGAAGAGGACGACGAACTTTCGCTGGTTGCGTAATTCGGACCGGACGGCTGTTGGCCAATTAGTGAAATGCCAGTGGAACTTTAAAGGAAATTCAAATTACGGTCAAGACACAGATTCGGAGTTCGCGAAATACAGTATCAAATACAGTAGTATTGAAGGGCTCAACAGTGTCGGTCGTTAAATACGTTAAATGCTTTTTCATATGACCAAGTTCATAATTAGCCCAAAATGAATTGTTCTCGGCTGCTCTACGTTCCGGGCTCCCGACCGCCCACCCTTTCGCCGTTACCGTCCGACCCCCTGGATCAGAAAAACTTGGATTTTTTGAACTTTAAAATAAATTCCTTCGATTAATAAATGTTAGAAAAACTAAAAAAATGTTATTTTTTGCGGGGGTGGGAGGGAAACGAACTGCTTCCACCCACGGCCCAGTCGTGCGCCAAATATAAAATTACATTATGTTGCCGCTGATGTCGATCGCCTTTTTGCTCGCTGTAATTGGTTTGGCGATTGTTGCCGCCGCCGCTGCCTCCGCCCATTGCCGCTGCTGGTGGTGGTGGTGTTGTTGGCGAGCGAACGCCGCCGCATTCATCGCGGCGACAAGCAGTGAAGCGGCCGCGGGAGTTGCCACAGTCGCCGCGCTGCTCCTCGGCGGCACCATTGTTGTTGCAGGCGTCGTGGCATTGTTGCCGGCAATGGCATCCGTTGGCGGCGCAAACATTGCCGCCGCTGCGGCTGCCGCTGCTGTGGCCGCAACGGCTGCCAGCAGTCCACCACTGCCATTGTCGGCGGCGGCAGAAGCGCACGCAGCCACCGCGGCGGGCGGCAGCCGTGAAATAGGGCCAGCTGCCGATGCCATCATTTTTGGGTCCGGAAAAATGGACAGTGCGCGGAACGCGGACGGAGTTGCGCAGTGTCGTAATGGTGGGCTGGCGGCGATGAAGCCCTGCTGGGGCGGTGGTGCCGACGATACCGCCGGAGTTACGGTAGTTGCCGGAGGCGTCATGCCAGCGTCGGCGAGTTTTGCGTCAAGCAAGCTGTTGTTGCCAAATGCACAGGTCGGCTGTCGAAAGGCTGCTTAAAAAAAGAGTTTTGCTGTCAAGTTAAAATTTATGGCATATTTGCAGCCCTAATAACTCTATACAGTACATAATAAGCATTCCACTCGTTATGGCAATGCAATGATTATTTTCACATACTGTAAGCCAAATATTACGGTAATTAAACGTATGTCTGCGATGTTACCGTACTTCGATTGCTCATCATGTTGTTGCCGTTCAACAGTGCAAATGAATGCAGCGATGCAGCAGCGGGCATCATGAACGGCATCATTGGCAAGGACGGCACGGCCACTGACAGCGGGGAGAAATGGGACTGAGATGATGGCGGTTGTCCGGTGCCATTTTGTTGCTGCAACATTGTCGGCGGACATCTCAGTAACTGCGGTTGGCGTGCCGCGGTCAAGAAAAAATTTGGATGCACAAAGTGTGGCGGTGGCGGCGCGGATTTGAAGATGCCATTCCGGTGCTGGACTTGCTGCTGTTGTTGGGCGGCCTTCTTCAGCTGTCCCATCATGGCATCCAATTCCAAATTGGAACGCAATTTTCGCGGCACATGTTGGCCTTAAAATTTTAAATTTTCGATTTTTTATTTAAAAGGTTATTAACATTATTATTTTTAAACTATTTTTTAAAAATTTATTTTAATTATTCAAAGCATTTAAAAATTATTTAAAATATTTCTGCAAATTAATTTTTTATTTTAAAAGATTTCTAAAAATTAAATTATCTAAAATTATTCAAAGGCTTT
>CP049712.1:4699236-4715629 GCA_004148225.2 Heterodera glycines
AAAAATCTTTTCGTATAAATATTTTTTGTCGATAGTTTATTTGCTAATTTATTTTGATTTTATTTCATCGACAATTTTTTCATTAAGCCAAAAAACAATTAAAAACTCAATTTATCAATGTTTTTAAAACCAAGCATCATTCATTTTCATTCATTTCATTTACTAAACTGTAAAACTTTTTCGCAAATGCTTTCTTTTTTCACCCCTCCAGCGGCAGAGCGTCTTTTATCTGATCGGCCAAAGGAATGTGAAAGAATGGATGGGTCGGTCGGTCGGTTGGCGGAGTAATCCTTGGCCAATACCGTACGCACAACTCCATCAACAGTAATCACACCATAATTGCGAAAAGCGAAATTTTTAAAAAAAATTTTACCAATAGCTTTTGAAATTGTGATGCAAAAAAAAATCTGCATTTTCCGGTTCGATCTTTTTCTCAGATAAAAAATGACAAATTCTACCCATTTTGTGGTTAAAATTTCAAAAATCAAGGTAAAATGAAGGTCCGGCGTTGCCGATAAGCGCCGCCGGAAAATTTTTTGGAAATTGTAATAAAATATGGTAGGAAAAGTTGCTAAATTTTCAAAAAATTTACTGTTTTTTCAAAAAAATAAATCGCAAAAAAGGCAAAAAAATGCACCAAAAAGTTCAAGATAAAAGCTTCAAACCAAGTTAAAAACTCGTTTTCGTGCATATTAGGCAATAGCAAGTTAGCAAAAAAGGTAATTATTAGAGTTGCACGGGACCGGGAATTTTGACAAAAACCGGGACTTACCGGGACCAGAAAAGTGGGAATTTTCCCAAGTGAAAATTTTTTGAAAAAAAATTTGAAAATTTGAGTGTACTTTACGAAAAATTGCCTATATTCAAAAATGTACCCATAAAATTTTTTATTCTCGTTTGTGGGGAGAAATTGGAAGAATATTTCCATTATGCAAAATTTACTTCTTCTTAACCAAACACTTTATTGAATGGCGTTGAAATTCAAAAATTGTAAAAGAAATTGTTAAAATTAAAATGCCACAAAAATTTGCAAAACTTTTATTTATTTTTTAAATTAAATTTGGTTGAATAAGAAAAAAGTTTGGCATTAAACAGTAATATTTCAATTCATTTAGAAATTTTTTTAAATCGGTTGCCTCAGAAATTTACTAATTGTTATTCAGACAGTTTTATAATCAGAATTCGGATAATTTTGAAAATATCGAAATTTGATTGCCCGGGGGTGAGGCCCTCCCTCAGCGAAACTCAATTGTTTTTTTAAATTTATTTCACAGGAGTCAAAGATTGAGGCGCATGCCAAAATGTGGGCTCGAATGCGCCGTATGGGCGACGTTTTTGTGCGCAACAATCGCGAGGGGGTGGAGAAGGTGCTGCGTGAGCGATATGCCTACTTGGTAAATTCAAACACAATGGCTGCTCATCCGGCACCTTCGGGGAGAGAGAGAAAAATTGGGGAGGAATTCCCGGACAATTTTGTCGGGAAATGAGCGCTTTAAAAACGGTGACTCAAAATTAGCGACCGGACAAGAGGGTCGGTCGAACGGTTTCGGTTAAAAAACCGAAAAAAGCCGAAATCGGTAAAACCGAAGAAAAATTTTTGGTTTATTTCGGTTTTTTTGAATTTGTTTATTTATTTCCAAAAATGCAAGAAACCATTTGAAACCATTTTTCTAATCAGAAAAAGCTAAAAATCAGCAAAACGCATTTCACTGAATTTGCACAACGTTTCCGGCCTGTTCGTCATTCTCTCAATGGGCCTACTTTTTTCGGTGAATTTTTAAAATTAAATTAATATTTTTTAAATTTTTTATTATTAAGGTTTTCATTGTTTGCGTTGAATTCTATGCACGAAAGCGTGAGAATCAGAACAACAAAACGAATGGACAAAAATGATTTTTGGGACATGAAATTCAAGACATTTTAAAATTAAAGCTTTTAATCCACGCCAATTTAATGGTTTATGAGAGAAATCCAATTTATCGAAAAAATATGTAAAAGTAAAGTGTGTAGCAAAAAAGCAAAGTGAAGAAGAAATTCAAAAATATGCAACAAAAAAGCCAAGTGAAAAAGAATGGTGTAAAATTCCTGACAAATTGGGCGATAAGTGATCAAATAAATTTCGAATGTAAAATGTTGTGATCGACAATTTCAATGAAAGGCATCTGGGAACGGTTGGGTTGCGAAAAATTGGGCACCAAATAAAATGCATCTAAAGGAGTTCGAGCTGTTCATCATAACCGAACATTTTCACTCATATTTTCGTTTCGTTTGGTGCCCGATTTCCCGTTTATCACGTTTTGATCATGGGTTAGTTTTGTGGCGTTTTGGTGCATTTTTCTTCGGCGATTTGTAAGAACGCGTGCTGCAAACGGTGGGCGCGGTGTTGGAGGACAACGATGCCGAAGAAGACGAAGCCTGTGCCGACGACGAGGAGCAGCCGCCACGAATCGATGACAACATTTTTCGGTCCTTTGCCCAAGAAGTCGACGGCATTTGCGATGGCGGAAATGCCAATGCCCACAATTTGCGAAATTTTTCCACCGGACGGACCACTGACGACGACGAATTACCGTAATCAACAAATAATTAATCATCCATCATTCATCTACTCGTCCATCCCTTCTGCTCTTCGATCAGTTCACCATTGAACTCTCGTCGTTTTCGTTTTCGTTGTCGTTGCACTGCTGTTGTTGCTGGTGGTGGTGGTTGTCCTCCAACTCCAAGCCGAACACTCTCTGCGCATTTGCCGTCGTCGCATTGGCCAATTCGTGCGCCGGACAGTCCATGAAGGCAGCGACCAGCTCACAAATGGCGGCCAACGAGCTGGGCTCGTTGCGCTTGAAGTCGGAGTGTTTGTGCAGGGCAAGGGCCTGAAATTTTGTTGGAATATTGTTTTAGGGGTTTTCAGGGTAGGGAAGACCGATTTTGGCACTTATTCGGCCCTATTCGAACCAAACCCGGATGCGAATAAAAAGTTTAAAATTAACTATTCACCAAAATTCATGTCTATTATGCAAAATCTCTTTGAAAAAAAATTCCAAAAATTTTTAACCCTCCTTTATTTGGTGCATGCTTTTAATTCCCCGGTTTTTTTTTTGCAGCAATTCGAAGAGGAGTACAACAACAAGAACAAGGAGAACAAATCGCAGAAAAAGACTGTCAAATCGGAAGAGGAAATGCGTCCCGCCAAAAAGAGAAAGGTGAACTAACATTTCGCCAACAAAAAAATTTGTATGACAAAAATTCAAATTTCAGCCCTTTTCCAAATGGGCAGTGAGCCCTCCAAGCAGTAGCAGCAACAGCAGCAGCGACGACCGTTCCACCACTTCACCGGCATCGGATCCGTCGTTGGACTCGAAAGAGGACTTGCTGTTGAATTGCTCCTTTTCAAATTTATTTGCTTTTTTGGCTTCCGACTCCGAAAATCATTAATTGTGATCATAAATGACGTTCTGGTATATGAAACGACTTTTTCCAAAATTTTGCAATACTCCTGTAAAATTTATCAAAAATATGGGAGATGAAAAAACGGTCATTTCAAAACAATTTATTTATTTATCCACGGTGTTCAATGCCATTGCAAATTAAAACATAAAACTTTCCGGAAAAATATTATTATGTTGAAATGTTAGTGATTTACAGTATGAAAAGCATACAGTACACTCAAAAGGTAATTGATTAAAAAGTCTAAAAATGTAAGCGAATTGGTCAGATCACAATTCATGGTGATCCTAAAACACGAAAGGCAGTCCCTTCGAGGCCTCAATATTCCATTCGCCCACTAAAAGTTTTCTATTTTTCCCATAAGCTCAACACGCAACAACTGTTGCGTATTTCTTGTAATTTGGCCAGTTGCATCGGAAAGCATACGCAGCTTAAATTGAAATAAATTAAACACCAAACAAATGAGTGAGTGATTAAGCATATATACAAAAATAATTCCATAAAAACCAAAACTCACAGCTCCAACCATCGTCGGTTGGAATGCCATTTTGGACTGTCGATGAAAGGAAGAAATGGACGAAATGTTAAAAAAAAACCAGTAAAGGAAAAGCCCTGTTAAATATATTATATATATATATATATATATATTTAAAAAGACGGCAAATAAAAAGGAACAATTAGGAATATTCGAAAAAAATGCAAATTCCAAACTAATGGGAGGAAATGAATTTGCATTTGTGTCGGAGAATGCTTTCACCCCCAAGGCAATGAATGTTCGTTCTCACCTTTACAAAAGGCAACACATTCTTCGTAAAGAAAGAAACATTTTTGCAAATGCTTTTTATTCCTTTATCTGATCGGCCAAGGAATGTGAAAGAATGGATGGGTCGGTCGGTCGGCTGGCGGAGAAATCCTTGGCCAATACCGTACACACAATACCCATTACAGTAACCACAACACACCCACTGCTGACCAACGCATAACCCAATTTGCGTTGATCAGTGGGTGTATCCCCACAAAACGGCACACTGAGAAATTAAAAGTGATTTTGGTCCGATAAAAGTTAAATCATATGTACACAATTCATAAAAAAGATAATTTGTCGAGAGTTGAAATTTGCACTTGCGGTTGAATACTGTAGTGGGTGTTGTGTGTACGGTATTGGCCAACGATTTCTCCGCCAATCGACCGACCGACCATCCGTCCGTTTTCGCATTCCTTGGCCGATCAGATAAAAGACGCGCTGCCGCTGGAGCGATGGAAAAAGAAAACATTTGGAAAAAACATTACAAATAAATGAAATGGATGAAAATGGATGAATGCTTCGTTTCAAAAATATCGATAAAAAATTTACATTTTATTATGCGAATAACAATTTTGTTTTTTTTAAATTTTCTTTCTATCCAAGTGGTACAATACTATTCCAGCACCGCCGGCATTGCCCGACAATGTGCCGCCTCCGCAAATGGCACTTTCCTAGAAAGACGCGGCAACGCTCGGCTGCAACGCGTCCTCCTCCTAAGCGTCATTTGGCCTCCCGCGCCTCCCAATTTGGACTTGTTCTGAGCCGGAGAAAATAAATCCAGGCGGCATAAACATGGAGGACAAATTCGGAGATTTTGTCAGAAATTTTCATATAAACTTTCATTTCCACGCCTCAAGCGGTTATCCCTCGTGGATTTGTCAAATCCCTAGGAATACGGTACTTAAGAGAATTAAAAGATTCATGGTACCTAATTGCTACTTAAGACACAATTTGAAATCGCTCAATAATCAATGAATTTCTTTGCGAATTTTCCAAGTGCCTACTGGGATTAATTTAATTTAATGATAATCGATGGCTTTGCGAAATGAACAAATTAATTTAAAATTTCGATTGAATTGAAAAAATAATAGAGGATTTTGATCCCGCAAAATCAGATGTTTGATAGGTTAAGCTGTTTTTGCTATTATTTTATGATTTTTTCAACATTTTTCGTATTTGAAAAAAATGATCGTGCATAAGATTTGTTTTCCATTTCCAAATGATCATTTTTTCGGGTCCCCTAACGCCGGTGTCCGATCATAAATTGTTGGAGCGCGGAAAATGATCAGCACACAGCCCAAGTGCCATTATTCCATCGCCGTCGGCATGGCCCGACAATGTCCCGCCTCCGCAAATGGCACTTTCCGAGCACGAAACGGCAAGAAGGCCGGCAACGCGTAGCTGCAAAGCGAAACGCGTCCTCCACCTTCAGCGTCATTTGGCCACCCGCGCCGTCCAATTTGGCCTTGCTCTGATCGGAGAAAAAGAATCAGGCAGCATAAATTTGGATAGTTAATTCGGAGATTTTGGAGTATAACTCGGAATTTTCACTCGCGAGAAAATCTCGGAATATTAACCTCCCTTGCCAATTTCCACTGGCCTTTTTCATCTCTTCTGACTGGGACTAATTTTGAAAGAAATTAATTATATTAAAGTGTCAATGTTTTAAATTAAATTCTGCCGTTTGGGTGAACTGTCGTAACACCAAATCCTGGCGTTGTAACACTTTTGAAAATTTTTTCCGTTAAAATAGTCGTTTTAAATTACGTTCTCCGAAGAATGTTTAAACGGCTTTTGGGTTTAATTACATTTTGCTAATTTTCAGGACTTTTTTGGTTTATTTTATGCTTTTTTGGCATTTTATGTGATTTTTAAATATCCGTTTAAATGAAATGAATAAATGAGAATTTAAAAGTGTCAATCAGTTAGAACCACTCATCAGTTCAACGAAGACTTTTCTCATTATTAGAGTTAATATGGACTAAAAATACAAACCAAAATGGACATAAAACATGGACTTTACCAAAAAAAATGGATTTAAACCTTGGAAAATGCAAAATTTTTATCAAATTCTAGCTTCAATGATTGCATTTCAAGATTTTTTTGTAATAATCTCATTCTTTTGTCAGTGAAAACTATTCTTAAGGTTATGTGTTTCGCTTTTTTGCATTTTTCCTGTGAAATCTTTAATTTATTTCTGATTTTATTGGGTTTCCAATGACCTTAAATGGTAATTTCTTTGTTAATTGTACATAATTTTTAAAATCAAAAATTCTCGTCAAGAAAATTTAAAAAATATTCATAAATAATGCCCAAATAATTGCTATGTTTTTCAAAATCTTCCCTCTCTTGATCATTCTTCAATTGTTTATATCCATCAGCTTTTAATCATTCATCATAAATTTTTCGCTGGTAACCTTCAAAATAAAAAAAGAATAATTTAATTAATTTTTTTCTCAAAATAAATCGCCTTTTTGAGCTCTACATCATCTTTGTATGTTTTTACGTCCAACTATTCGTTTTTGTAAATAAATTCCATTGTCACCGAATGGGAAAGTTCCTTAATCCCCTCTGCTATTTGGGATGAGTGACTGATTAATTATCATGCAAAATTCATTTTATTATACCTATTTATTCTTTTTGACGGGCGAAATTAATTTTTAGTTCGTTCATCAATTGTATAAATTTGGATATCTAATAACCAGGGAACGGATTTATATTGTGCTAAAAGCTTCAAAAAAGGTCAAAATATGTGCCAAAAATTGCTCAAAAAATAAGTGATTTTATCAAAAAAGTCATTTGTATAGCTACTGCATGCATTGGATTCGAACCTGGGACCCCCCTTTTGTGACAAACTCACAGACCACTGAGACGAAAAATCCAACTAATTTTCGCTTGGAGCCAGAAATTGACCCGTTAATGAGGCAAAATTCACATATTAATTCATTCACTCATTAACTGTAATAATTTGGATAATTGGTTTTTTCAGTTTAGTTCATTTCTTTTTCATTTTTGTTATTTCCAATTCATAAAAATGTCTGACAATCCGAAGGAAGCGGAGAGAGAAATGGAAAAAGCGATGTAATAATCTAAATTTGAATGTCCATAGCTAATCATTTTGCTTTTTTAGCTTCATTTGCGGCGATTGTTGGTTGGAAGTGTTCGATTTTCTGCCGCCCTCTCAGCTTGGCCTCGAAATTGCGCTGATCAGTCGCCGATTTGACTGCTTCGTTGAGGAACATTTCAAAACGCGCAAATGGACATTGGCGAACGAAATTAAAATTAGAGGAGTAATTGGGCAGAATGGTGCAATTGAAATGGGAATTGTCAATTCCGATGGAAAAGCATTGCCAATCCCACAAATTCCGTTGCCGAACAAAGTCATCGGATTTGGAAGCATTTTTATCCAGTAAAAAAATGAATTTTTGTAATGATTTGTGCCAATCACAATTTCATTTAATTTTCAGCTTCATCGACCAAAATGTGCTCACTTTTCTTCGCCGTTTTCACCGTTTTTTCTCCGTTTGTGCAACAAAATTGTACATTCTCACTGAGAATGTTCGCATTTCGGAGTTTGTTATGCGCAACATTTGGCCACTGTTCAAGAACACCATTCATGTGATGTGTTTGAACCCCATCGCTTTTCGTCAAATGCGTCAATTGGCCCCGTCAATGCTAAACGATTGTCCATCACTTCGCGTTGTTTTTTTCGATGGTGGCATTTTGCCCGAATTTCCGCCCGACGACAGTGCCAATGCTTCGGATGGCCAAGCGGTGGCCAAATGGCTGTTCACGCCTCGTCCCGACTTAACGAAGATACTCGGCATTGAGAATTTAACTGTGGACCAATTGTTGACAACAGTGGAACAAATCAAAGCGGTGATTATTTGATTACTCAAATTTAATTCATTTTTTAAAATATTTTTTTGTCTTCTTTTTAGGCTTTTTCCTCTGCTTCTTCTCCTGTCAATTTCAGCATTTCTGTTGACTTTCCGTCGTCCTCTCCGATTGATTCTGTTGTGCCATTTCAATTAACCAACGAATTCACCGGGGAGCAATTGGTACTGTCACAAGAAAATGCAAATGTTTTTATGCTCATCCGTCGTCCAATTGTGCCCGATGATAAGAAACGGCAGAAGTTCAAGAAGGAATTGGGCGACCGATGGAACCAAATGAAAATTGCCTTCGCAGACCAATTAGTTGACAACGGGTGATTAACAATTTTAACAAATTCAATGTTTATTTTTGTTTTTGTCTTCAGTCTTCTCGGTGGTTCCTCACCTGGGCCGAATGGTCAGCAGAAACAGCAAAAAATGAAATGTATGATTATTTGAAGTGATGTTGGAACTTGCCATTTAAATGTAATGTAGTCGTACATAATGTATTTGACTTTGCTCATAAATTCATAAAATGAGTTTGTTTTACCAATATTTTGAAAAAAACGCATAGCAAACGGCCCCCATCAGTTAAATTGGCCTTTTTGACTCCCTAAAGACCAGAAAATTTTCCAAAAAATGATTTTTTAGCAAAATTTTCATGAAAAATATTGAATAAATTTAAATTTTCTCAAAAATGGCTAATTTATGTCAAAAATAAGCGAAAAATTTAGTGTATCTGAGGAATTTAATTTTAAGAAATTATACCCTTAATTTGGAAGAATTTATATCCATATTTTTGCCATTTTATGTCCATATTTCGCGATTCTTGGTCCAGATTTTATGGCCATACTAAATATTTAAAATTCTCACTTTTGTTCCTAAATTGATCAAAAAAAGCTAAATTTAGTCAAAACCATTGAAATATCAAAAAATTGTAAAATGTAAAAATATTTGAAGCAATTTTGCAAAATGTTCTTATTTTTGACACTAAAATCTAATTTTTTGGTCTTTGTTCTTATTTTGAAAATTTTGAGATAGAAACACTGGATTAATAGACAAAAAACCCATAAAAATTGACTATTCTGGCATAATTTATAATCCCTAAATTTGGTCATTTTTAGACAATATCTGTGCAATTATACCAAACACATCATTCAAAAAAATTAATTTTTTGTGAGACTTTTTGGAGCTAATTAAAAGCCCTTGTTCTTGTTGTTGTACTCCTCTTCGAATTGCTGCAAAAAAAAAACCGGGGAATTAAAAGCATGCACCAAATAAAGGAGGGTTAAAAATTTTTGGAATTTTTTTTCAAAGAGATTTTGCATAATAGACATGAATTTGGGTGAATAGTTAATTTTAAACTTTTTATTCGTATGGATCCGGGATAGAAATTGTTCAAAATGAATATTAGATTAGTTATACAAATTTTTCTTATAAAAAATAAATTATTTTGATGGGAAAATAAGAGAAATTTATGCAAATTTTTCCGTAAGTGGTTATTTTTCTGAATTTTATTTCGGTTTTGAGTTCTTGTCGAGTCGCAACTCGAGATCAATCTTTTTTAATTTTTGTTTGTGTAAAAAATTGGATTAAAATTTTTTTACGGGATCGAGATCTAGCCGGGATCTTCCCCTGCTCTCGAACCGCGCTTTTTTGAACAAAAGGTCGGCTCAGGAACAATAAAACCTGGACTTGAATCCCGGGGTCGGGATTCAAATCCAAGCAAATCCGGGATTTAAATCCAAAAGATGTTGTCATGTTGCATTAAAATTCATTTGATAAGCGTTAGAGGAAGCACTAAAAAATTTCCGAAATTTTCACCCTAAGGCCTCGCGTAGTTTAAAAATTTCAAACATATTCTGTTACTTTTCAAAATCGTGCCGGCAGACTAAAAACTTGTACTTTTTCAAGACTCGAGACTCTCGAACACCCGGAGCAGGACAAGACAAAAACCTCGCCGGAAAAAATAAATGTTATAAAAATTAAGGAAACAAAATAAAAAAATTTTCTCGGAAGTGTTCCGCGATGAATGTGACCGATTCGACCGCACTGCGCATGGGCTGTGCTCGCGCATATGTCCGACTCGTCATGTAATTTCTATGCATTTGCTTTGAGTCAACGGTTATGATCGGAGCAGAAGGGATGGACGAGTAATGAATGATGGATGATTAATTATTTGTTGATTACGGTATTGTAATGATAATGCGCGTGTACGGTGGTTTTGCTTTTTTGTACTGTATTTTTTGAATTGTTGAGCACCCCATTCTTATTCAAAATAAAAATATAGAAAAACAATATTTGAAGACATTACATTTCGAAGAAAATTACTTTTCGAAAGAGTAAAAATTAAATTTGAATTAAAAATTGTTCAAAAATTTTATAAGGATTTTGAAAAATTCTCTATTCCAAAAATTGTATATTGCTTTTCGATTTGAACTCCGATTCATGATCAGCACAATTTTTTACCATAGAAAAAATGCAGAGAATTTTTGGTAAATTGAAGAAAACTGCCGGGATTGAAAATGTATATAAGTTATATATCAACCAAATCCTCTAATTGAAACAATAAAAACGGTTTTCATTAATTTTCTGACTTTACATTTCTCAGAAAGTTAATGCAATTACGATTGAATTGAAAAAATAATAGAGGATTTTGATCCCGCAAAATCAGATGTTTGATAGGTCAAGCTGTTTTTTCTATTGTTTTATGGTTTTTTTCAACATTTTTACTATTTTAGCATTTTTCACAATTTAAAGTATTCCCTGCTAATTAGTAACTAATTACTTTGGTTGAATTTTAATTTTATTGTATGTTGAATTTATTTTTGATTTCATTTGGTTTCCCATGGCCTTAAATGGTAATAATTTCTTTTGTTAATTGGACGCGCAAAGGGCAATTAGTCTTAATTAGTGTTCCCTCAACAAATGGTCACTCATTTCTTTGCCCATTTTTGCCTGAAATTGGAAATGTCCAAAAAACGAATCCCTGCCGAATTGCTTTTTGAAATTTGCCATTCCCTCCCTTTTCGCCTTCGATGGGCCAACGACCGCGTGGCATTGGCATTTGATCATTTCGTTCTAAAAATCCAATGTGTTTGGATGAAAACAGAATTTGCACGTTTACGGGATCGAGATCTAGCCGGGATCTTCCCCTGCTCTCGAACCGCGCTTTTTTGAACAAAAGGTCGGCTCAGGAACAATAAAACCTGGACTTGAATCCCGGGGTCGGGATTCAAATCCAAGCAAATCCGGGATTTAAATCCAAAAGATGTTGTCATGTTGCATTAAAATTCATTTGATAAGCGTTAGAGGAAGCACTAAAAAATTTCCGAAATTTTCACCCTAAGGCCTCGCGTAGTTTAAAAATTTCAAACATATTCTGTTACTTTTCAAAATCGTGCCGGCAGACTAAAAACTTGTACTTTTTCAAGACTCGAGACTCTCGAACACCCGGAGCAGGACAAGACAAAAACCTCGCCGGAAAAAATAAATGTTATAAAAATTAAGGAAACAAAATAAAAAAATTTTCTCGGAAGTGTTCCGCGATGAATGTGACCGATTCGACCGCACTGCGCATGGGCTGTGCTCGCGCATATGTCCGACTCGTCATGTAATTTCTATGCATTTGCTTTGAGTCAATTAATTTTCTTCTAAAAAAATAAATTATTCTTTTTGCATATGTATCAGTTTAAAAAGAATGATATTTTAACATTTTCAAAATTTTCATCTCTTCTGTATGAAAAAAATAATAAAAATAAAAATTTTGCAATAATTTGCCGCATGTAAAAGTCTTTGCCCAAAATTCATGGTGCCATACAAAATTCTTGACATTAATTAGACCTGTAAAATTTCTGATTAAATTTTGCCGTTTGTGTGGATTATTCATCCGTTGACTCAAAAGCAAAGCATAGAAACCCCAAATATTTATTTGTGAAATTAAAAAAAACAATGAATTACAAATTAAACACTAAATTTTGTAAAATATTATCATTATTGAAATGTTAGTGATTTACAGTATGAAAAGCATACAGTACACTCAAAAGGTAATTGATTAAAAAGTCTAAAAATGTAAGCGAATTGGTCAGATCACAATTCATGGTGATCCTAAAACACGAAAGGCAGTCCCTTCGAGGCCTCAATATTCCATTCGCCCACTAAAAGTTTTCTATTTTTCCCATAAGCTCAACACGCAACAACTGTTGCGTATTTCTTGTAATTTGGCCAGTTGCATCGGAAAGCATACGCAGCTTAAATTGAAATAAATTAAACACCAAACAAATGAGTGAGTGATTAAGCATATATACAAAAATAATTCCATAAAAACCAAAACTCACAGCTCCAACCATCGTCGGTTGGAATGCCATTTTGGACTGTCGATGAAAGGAAGAAATGGACGAAATGTTAAAAAAAAACCAGTA
Organism: Heterodera glycines; assembly: GCA_004148225.2. Classification (NCBI taxonomy): domain Eukaryota; kingdom Metazoa; phylum Nematoda; class Chromadorea; order Rhabditida; family Heteroderidae; genus Heterodera; species Heterodera glycines. The sequence continues at coordinate 4,711,782 of CP049712.1, forward strand.
AAGGAAAAGCCCTGTTAAATATATTATATATATATATATATATATATTTAAAAAGACGGCAAATAAAAAGGAACAATTAGGAATATTCGAAAAAAATGCAAATTCCAAACTAATGGGAGGAAATGAATTTGCATTTGTGTCGGAGAATGCTTTCACCCCCAAGGCAATGAATGTTCGTTCTCACCTTTACAAAAGGCAACACATTCTTCGTAAAGAAAGAAACATTTTTGCAAATGCTTTTTATTCCTTTATCTGATCGGCCAAGGAATGTGAAAGAATGGATGGGTCGGTCGGTCGGCTGCGACAACGAAAACGAAAATGACGAGAGTTCAATGGTGAACTGATCGGAGCAGAAGGGATGGACGAGTAATGAATGATGGATGATTAATTATTTGTTGATTACGGTATTGTAATAATGGTGCGAGTGTACGGTGGTTTTGCTGATTTTGGTCCGATAAAAGTTAAATCATATGTACACAATTCATAAAAAAGATAATTTGTCGAGAGTTGAAATTTGCACTTGCGGTTGAATACTGTAGTGGGTGTTGTGTGTACGGTATTGGCCAACGATTTCTCCGCCAATCGACCGACCGACCATCCGTCCGTTTTCGCATTCCTTGGCCGATCAGATAAAAGACGCGCTGCCGCTGGAGCGATGGAAAAAGAAAACATTTGGAAAAAACATTACAAATAAATGAAATGGATGAAAATGGATGAATGCTTCGTTTCAAAAATATCGATAAAAAATTTACATTTTATTATGCGAATAACAATTTTGTTTTTTTTAAATTTTCTTTCTATCCAAGTGGTACAATACTATTCCAGCACCGCCGGCATTGCCCGACAATGTGCCGCCTCCGCAAATGGCACTTTCCTAGAAAGACGCGGCAACGCTCGGCTGCAACGCGTCCTCCTCCTAAGCGTCATTTGGCCTCCCGCGCCTCCCAATTTGGACTTGTTCTGAGCCGGAGAAAATAAATCCAGGCGGCATAAACATGGAGGACAAATTCGGAGATTTTGTCAGAAATTTTCATATAAACTTTCATTTCCACGCCTCAAGCGGTTATCCCTCGTGGATTTGTCAAATCCCTATGAATACGGTACTTAAGAGAATTAAAAGATTCATGGTACCTAATTGCTACTTAAGACACAATTTGAAATCGCTCAATAATCAAATGAATTTCTTTGCGAATTTTCCAAGTGCCTACTGGGATTAATTTAATTTAATGATAATCGATGGCTTTGCGAAATGAACAAATTAATTTAAAATTTCGATTGAATTGAAAAAATAATAGAGGATTTTGATCCCGCAAAATCAGATGTTTGATAGGTTAAGCTGTTTTTGCTATTATTTTATGATTTTTTCAACATTTTTCGTATTTGAAAAAAATGATCGTGCATAAGATTTGTTTTCCATTTCCAAATGATCATTTTTTCGGGTCCCCTAACGCCGGTGTCCGATCATAAATTGTTGGAGCGCGGAAAATGATCAGCACACAGCCCAAGTGCCATTATTCCATCGCCGTCGGCATGGCCCGACAATGTCCCGCCTCCGCAAATGGCACTTTCCGAGCACGAAACGGCAAGAAGGCCGGCAACGCGTAGCTGCAAAGCGAAACGCGTCCTCCACCTTCAGCGTCATTTGGCCACCCGCGCCGTCCAATTTGGCCTTGCTCTGATCGGAGAAAAAGAATCAGGCAGCATAAATTTGGATAGTTAATTCGGAGATTTTGGAGTATAACTCGGAATTTTCACTCGCGAGAAAATCTCGGAATATTAACCTCCCTTGCCAATTTCCACTGGCCTTTTTCATCTCTTCTGACTGGGATTCTTTACGAATTTTCCAAACATTTCATTAATTTTCAGACTTTATATTTCTCAGAAAATGTCAAATACGAAAAATGTTGAAAAGCATAAAATAATCGAAAAAACAGTTTGACCTATCAAACATCTGATTTTGCGGGATTCAAATCCTCTTTTATTTTTTCAATTCAATGGTAATTGCATTAATTTTCTGAGAATATAAAGTCTGAAAATTAATGAATGTTTGGAAAATTTGGCATTTTATGTGATTTTTAAATATCCGTTTAAATGAAATGAATAAATGAGAATTTAAAAGTGTCAATCAGTTAGAACCACTCATCAGTTCAACGAAGACTTTTCTCATTATTAGAGTTAATATGGACTAAAAATACAAACCAAAATGGACATAAAACATGGACTTTACCAAAAAAAAATGGATTTAAACCTTGGAAAATGCAAAATTTTTATCAAATTCTAGCTTCAATGATTGCATTTCAAGATTTTTTTGTAATAATCTCATTCTTTTGTCAGTGAAAACTATTCTTAAGGTTATGTGTTTCGCTTTTTTGCATTTTTCCTGTGAAATCTTTAATTTATTTCTGATTTTATTGGGTTTCCAATGACCTTAAATGGTAATTTCTTTGTTAATTGTACATAATTTTTAAAATCAAAAATTCTCGTCAAGAAAATTTAAAAAATATTCATAAATAATGCCCAAATAATTGCTATGTTTTTCAAAATCTTCCCTCTCTTGATCATTCTTCAATTGTTTATCATCATCCATCAGCTTTTAATCATTCATCATAAATTTTTCGCTGGTAACCTTCAAAATAAAAAAAGAATAATTTAATTAATTTTTTTCTCAAAATAAATCGCCTTTTTGAGCTCTACATCATCTTTGTATGTTTTTACGTCCAACTATTCGTTTTTGTAAATAAATTCCATTGTCACCGAATGGGAAAGTTCCTTAATCCCCTCTGCTATTTGGGATGAGTGACTGATTAATTATCATGCAAAATTCATTTTATTATACCTATTTATTCTTTTTGACGGGCGAAATTAATTTTTAGTTCGTTCATCAATTGTATAAATTTGGATATCTAATAACCAGGGAACGGATTTATATTGTGCTAAAAGCTTCAAAAAAGGTCAAAATATGTGCCAAAAATTGCTCAAAAAATAAGTGATTTTATCAAAAAAAGCGCCGCCGGAAAATTTTTTGGAAATTGTAATAAAATATGGTAGGAAAAGTTGCTAAATTTTCAAAAAATTTACTGTTTTTTCAAAAAAATAAATCGCAAAAAAGGCAAAAAAATGCACCAAAAAGTTCAAGATAAAAGCTTCAAACCAAGTTAAAAACTCGTTTTCGTGCATATTAGGCAATAGCAAGTTAGCAAAAAAGGTAATTATTAGAGTTGCACGGGACCGGGAATTTTGACAAAAACCGGGACTTACCGGGACCAGAAAAGTGGGAATTTTCCCAAGTGAAAATTTTTTGAAAAAAAATTTGAAAATTTGAGTGTACTTTACGAAAAATTGCGGCGATTGTTGGTTGGAAGTGTTCGATTTTCTGCCGCCCTCTCAGCTTGGCCTCGAAATTGCGCTGATCAGTCGCCGATTTGACTGCTTCGTTGAGGAACATTTCAAAACGCGCAAATGGACATTGGCGAACGAAATTAAAATTAGAGCAGTAATTGGGCAGAATGGTGCAATTGAAATGGGAATTGTCAATTCCGATGGAAAAGCATTGCCAATCCCACAAATTCCGTTGCCGAACAAAGTCATCGGATTTGGAAGCATTTTTATCCAGTAAAAAAATGAATTTTTGTAATGATTTGTGCCAATCACAATTTCATTTAATTTTCAGCTTCATCGACCAAAATGTGCTCACTTTTCTTCGCCGTTTTCACCGTTTTTTCTCCGTTTGTGCAACAAAATTGTACATTCTCACTGAGAATGTTCGCATTTCGGAGTTTGTTATGCGCAACATTTGGCCACTGTTCAAGGACACCATTCATTGGATGTGTTTGAACCCCATCGCTTTT
>CP049712.1:4716629-4731624 GCA_004148225.2 Heterodera glycines
GGGGATGGTTGGTTCAAACCAAAAAAAAAATGTGGCGAACAAAAAACACCTTGGTCGGGGAGTAAATTTCATAAAAAATCGAGAAAAAATGGCAGGAAAATTTCTTAATAAAAAAGTCTTGGGAACTCATTTAAGTGACACTCTCATCCTATTTAAAACGCTTTTTAAATTTGTTTTTTATATTTATTTTATTTTATTTAAATTCATTTTCTAAACACAGATGGGACGAGGTGCGTGAAATCACGGCACACAAGCGCAAGATTAGCATCAAATGTGGCGATGCCGGTGCCCTTGTTGTGTTTGCATTTGTAAGTGGGGCGGTTGGATGGGGGCGGGGGCAACACCAAATTGTGCCGTCATACGGTAGAAAATTTTACCAAATTGTGTCGGTATACGGTAGAAAATTTTACCAAATTGTGTCGGTATACGGTAGAAAATTTTACCAAATTGTGCCACCGTTTATTGGTAGAAAATTTTGTCCAAAAACTTAGGAGGACAACGAGATGGCCCGGTACGTGTCCACCGTGTTGGGTTGGAAATGGCGCCATGCCAGGGTGGACGCGCAGCAGCAAAAGGCGGCACGGCTCAGTGTGCACAACTTGCAGGGCGGCGTGCCCTGCTTCAGCGTGATGGGCGGCGGCTCGCAGCTGCGCCGTTCGACGGGCAATGTGCCAAACTTTTTTTTTATGAAATTTTCCCAAATTTTCATGTCTTTGAATCCAGCCAAGTACGCCCTTGAAAAAGCGACCATTCCCTGATTTTGGGAATTCAAAAAGTCCTTATTTCATCACGTTGGACCCTTTTAGCGAATTCTTTTTCAATGGTAACTTTTGCCTAGTCCTTGGATTTCATGGAATTCCCCCGCGGTGTTCTTGAAATTATGTTCTTGAAACTCTCGGATTTGTAAAATTCCATGCAAATTCTTGACTTTTTTCCAGGTCAATTCGGTACGTCCGTCCTCCGAGCTGAGCAGCACGAATGGTGGTGGTTCCGCCGCAACAAATGCGGGCGGTGCCATGAATGGCAACGGTTTCATGGCACCGTCGCTACCGTATGCCGTCTCCCCCCTTCTACCATCTTCCGTTGTACAGCAACCGTCGGTAGCAGCAGCCGACCCACTCGCTCAATCGCCCTGTTGTGTACGAACATCGGCAAATGGTGAGGAGGGGGATAAACAGTGCCGAGATTTGTACAGCAACTCTCTCCATCGTTTCTACAGTATGCTGCCGTACCGTATCCATGGGTCCAATGCCAGGGCCGGCTCCTCCTGCCACGGCGGCATTCTTTCTGCCCACTGCTCACATTCCGTCGCCCACCGGCGAAAAAATGTCGCCGCCAGCGCCCACGGCGCCATTGGCTGCCGTCGCTGCGGCGGCGGTGGCATCGACCGCCGCCGCCGGTGCCACAACAGTCGCAGCGCCATTGATGGCACCGCCAACAGCAACTTCAGTGCAATTCGCGGCACAACTGCCACAACCGCAACAGCAGCAACAACAACAGCAAATTAGGGTTGGAGTTTTTATAAATTATGACACTCCTCGAGACTCTCGGCACGGAAAAGAAAGTGCTAATGCCAACAAAATCACGAATTTTTTGAAAAATTCAATCAACTCTTTTAAAAATGATAATTTCTAACCTATAGACGTCGAATTCAAGCCAAGACTCGGATTGGTTGCGCAATGAACAGCGGGAAATGCTGAAGAAAATGTTGACGGAGAAGCGACGACTGAACAAAGCAAGTGATCAGATAAAGAATGATCAGTGGCCCTAGAACAATCTCACAGAGAAATAGTGAATCGCATAGAGATGAGAGCAGAGAAAAACAGAGGAATTGAGATAACAGAAAATTTTTAGTGCGAAATATTACGCGAAATATTACATACATTGCCTAAAATAGTATAGGAAATAGAGGGAGAGAGAGAGAGAGAGACAGACAGACAGACAGAGAGAAGGGCCAAATATCTAATCAATAGAGTCCGGATTTTTAGGTGCTAAAAATCCCAAAATAGGTGCGAAAATAGGTATTAAAAATTGGAAAAACCAAGTATATTTTATGCAAAAAATCTTATTTAAGTCCCATTCGTTATTCATTTAGCCCTTACAATTGCAACTTATCAAGAACAAAAATTTTGGAAACGAATTTTTGGGGAAAATTTTCATTTCTTAGGGGAACATTTTCTGAAATTTTGGTCAATTTTTAGGGGTATATTTTTGAAATTTTTTAGATCGATTCTTGGGGTGCATTTTTCGTTTTATTGCATTTTTGCTATGAAATTTCTGGAAAAAGGCCAAAATAGGTGCTAAAACTCGAAAAATGCCAAAATAGGTGCTATTGACCGAAAATCCAGTTTTAGGTAATATTCATTTTTTGCTGTTTCTGGTCAATGATCACCACTCGGCCCCGGCAAATTATTTTTGGGCTTCTCTAATCATAACAAAGCCGCAAAAAAAATAGGTAAAAACCTAAAAATCCGGGCTCTACTAATCAATCACAGAAGAAATATCATTTAAAATATAGAGAGGATGGCAGACAAAAAAAAAGGAAAATATTTAAAATGCATCCAAACATTGTGAACTGTGTTTACAGATTGGTTCCAGTCCGGAGATCAACACGGTTGGACTGAGCAAAGGTGGCGCGGTGGCCAAATGCAAGCGGCAACAACTCCAACACCATCTCCAGCAACAGCAACAGAATGCCAACACTGGGAATGGCAACAATGTCAGTCCCGGGGGTACACCACGCGCACTGAAAAATGGGCACGGAAGTGGCCGGCGCTTGGCCGGCTTTGCGTTGGCACGTAAAATTTTCACTTCAACGCCAAATTTGAACTCCACGACGGGCGCGGCGGTGGCATGCCGACATCAACAGCAGCAGCAACAACAGCAACAAAAAAATGGTGGGGCAATTTGTCACACCAAAACCGGGACAATTCATCACACAGTGTTTAGCCGCCAAACTGTGCCCTGCCGGCGACTCGAAACGGGCGGGCAAAAATGGCAATGCCGGCGGCGCTCTGTTGGCCTCGTCCCCATTGGCATCGGTGACAAATCGTCTGCTGCTCAACCAACATCAGCAACAACAACAGCAGCAGAATGGTATTTCAGTACCACTCAGCGCTCAGCATTCCCTACCGTACTACTCACCGCCACCGTTGCACATTCACCCAACTCTGCACCCAAATGCACTTTTCACGCAGCATCATCACCAAAACGGTGAGTGAGTGACTAATTAGTGACAAATTGTCCCTTATTGGCTTTGTCTCTAATTGGCCAATTAGTGAAAAACTGTCCCTCAATGTCTAATGTCTTCTCTGTTGTGACGATTTGTCCCACATTAATTGGCTAATTGTCTCCTCTGTTGTGATGATTGCCCCTAATTGGCTAATTAGTGAATTATTCCCACATTGCCACGCCAACCTTCATAGGTGTTGGAGGCGTACATTCTTCTGCTCATTTGGCCCAAATGAACTCAGTGCCACTAGCACCACCGCCACCACTTCCGGCACTCTTTTCTCAGGTCCCTCCCTGTCAGCATTTTATTGTGCCATCATTTTTTTAATCAAATTCAAATTCCAGGGCCAACTGATCGATGAGAATGGCCAACAGCGCGCAGTTATTTACCCAATTCCGCCCGAAGCGGCCTCCCCTTTGATCCGCCCGTCCAATTCGCCGCCGGCACTGATCAGCACCAATGGCACATGCGGTGGCACAACAGCAACTGTAGCAGCGGTTGATGAAGCAACGACCATCAGCAGATCAAGCCCCCGATCAAATGCCACCTCATCACATCACTCGGACACGACGGCGCCGCTTTGTGTGCAGGCAAGTGAAGCCAATAGGAATATGATTTAGCACTGTTTTACATAAACATATGAAAATAATCAGGCATTCTCTGATCACATAAATTATCATCGGTTGATCTGTTGTTGCACAATAATGTGTGTATGGAGGAATAATGATCGGCACGGCACAATCGCAGTAGTGCTGATAAAAAGCATTAACAAAACAAAAATTTAAAAAAGCTATTCGATTTTTTTTGGTGGTAAGCTGACCTTATTCTTATAGTGACCATTGTTGAAAAAGACTAAAATTCTTTGTGCCAATTTTGATTCAGTGCATTTACTCACTGATTCAGCCGAGTTCATTTTTTGTGCATTTTAATGTAATCGATAAATTTAATTTTAAATTTGTTTTTTTACAAAAGACAAAAAGCGGTCTGATCAATCATTAATGATACCGCGGAATCAAACTTAGTCTATCATTTTGATATGTTAATTAGTTTAATATTTAATCTTTAGTTTTTTCTGATCACTTTTGATGCAATTCGTTTTTTTCTAATCACTTTTAATACAATTATTTTTTGTTTTTCTAATCACTTTTTTATGCAATTTGTTAGCCTCTGATGTATGATCACTTTTGATTTGTGTAATTTGTTTTTTTTTTCAGTCTTCGCTTGGCTCGGATGATTCCTCATCACATCACCACCAACAGCAGCAGCAGCAACAGAATGCCAACAAAAATTTGCCCGAATTTTCGGAACTCGAATTTTCCGGCATTCCGGCCAAAAGTCTGTCCGCCGACTTTTCGGTCGCTGTCCAACCGCACAATTTGCACCGGAACCGGGGCAGCAAAATTTACCCGTACAACGACAGCAGGGCACGGCTTTGCCCGACCAAGACGAACCCCGACGGTTCGGCTAAATTAAAAAAAACCAAATGGCAAAGCCTCGGGCTAAAAAAATGCAGTTTGCCCTCCCCCCCCCCGAAATATTAAAAATTTTAAACTTTCGAAATTTCAAAAAAAAATTTTTTTGAAAAACAATATTTTATTATAAAATTTAAAAAATAGCTTTTCTAGGTTTGAAAATTAAAAAAGCGGGAGGGGGAGGACCTAATGCACCCTAAAAAAGTATTCAAAAACTATTGGAATTCCGATAGTTTCTTAAAAATACAGTAATTAAATTGAAAAATTGAAAAACCCAATAAAAATAAACGATTTCCGCTTCCAATTGGTCAGGCTATATCAATGCGTCCAATTTGAATGTGCCGGTCGGCAAACACACACAGCTGAGGTATGTGGTGTCGCAAGCGCCAATTGCAAAAACAATTGAAGACTTTTGGCAATTGGTCTGGGAGACAAATGCGCGACTGATCGGTGAGCAAAATTTAAAAATTTAAATTCAATTTAATTTTTAATTGCTTTTAGTAATGCTTGTCAACCCGCACCAGGCAAGTGTTGTGTCCAAATTTATTAATACGAATACAAATCTCTCTTTCTAATTATTCTTTTTTTTAATTAACTAAATTTATATGTTTTTATTTTGACTATAGCAATTTGCTTATAAAAATGAATCTTTTAATTATTCAACTTCTTTTTTTTAATTGTTCGAATTTTTTTGATTTTTCAAAATCATTTCTTTTTTTCCGCTTCTTTGTCAAGCCCTCATAAAAATGGTAATTATTTTAATTTCAAAGATTTCTTTGCTTTTTAGACCATTTTCGATTTTTTTTTTTTTAAATTGGTTTTGTTTTTAATAGACTCACAATTTTTAATTTTTCAAAAAATCCTTGCCTTTTTTCCTAAAAATTCACTGTTTTTTAATTTTTTGCGCCTATTTTCCAGCTTAACAAGGACGACACGGTGCCCTCATATATCCCAAAGCAGGCCAAGGAGAAGCTGACAGTTGGTGACTTCTTTCTGCGCTTGAAAAGTGTCAGTCCGCCGATGCAAATGCAATTCCAATCGACCACTTCCTTCACACTGTCCAAGCGGGGCGAAGCGCGACGAACAATTTGGCATTTGTACTGTGCCGACTTTTCTGAACAGGGTCAGTACCGGCACAGCACAATGCCGAGACGTACCAGTACCAACAGCAGTAGGGGGCCAAAACGGCGGATGGGCGAGCAGGTCGCCCTCCCCTCTCCCCCTCCCGTTATTAAAATTTAGAGGACTTATTCTATTAAGTTTTATTTATCAATTTTTGGGTTAAATAAAAATTACTTAGAAAATTCTTAAAAAATAAAAAAAATTCTTTTAAATCTTACTAAGAAAAACTAAGAAAATTAGAAAATAAAAATTTTTCGGTTTTTTAAAAACTTAAGGGGAACGTAATGCACCGATTTTTGGAACTCAACTCAAACCTCATAAATAATATCGGACCTGGACGCAAAAAAAAACAACTAAAACCCGGCACCCACTAAAATATTGGCATGCGCTTCTTGAGCAATGAAAACCTTTATTTCTCAATTTAAAATACAGATCCGAGAATTTCATTGCCTAAAAAGAATCATTTAAAAAATTGTACACGTTTATGGAAATTTTTTAAATTGTAAATAAAATTTTTAATGCCATTTTTAATTGAAGGTGTGCCCTCCTCAATGGACACTTTCATTGGACTGATCGACGCAGTGGCAAGCGTAAAAACGGCACATTGAGAACGAGACGAAGCAGCAACAGCAACAACAGCAGCACAAACAGAAGCAATCGGTGGTCACCAAATCCAATTCGAACGCATCCAAAGAGAGCAGCAGCTTAAGCGTGGTAAAAGCGGCGCAAAATTTAATTAAAAAATATTTAAATTTTTATTTTAAAAAACTTTAAAAATTATTTAATTTAAAAGATTTATTTTAAAGTAATTAGAAATGCACAGTAAAAACATTTTATTTTCAACTGATAATAATAAATAGACTTTAATTATTTTTTTTGGTTTTTACTTTTTATCAACAAATTTTCGACTTTTTTCAAGTTTTAATCGCTCAATATCTTTAGACTAAACACACATACATAAGAGATACGAAAAAAAGACAATAAAAACTAAAGCCAAATAAATTTTACTCCCATTTGAGAATTTTTTGTAATTTTGTTTAAATTTGCCAAAAAATATTAGTAAAATAATCGAATCTTTTCCTCTTGCATATTATCTTATCTATCCTATTGTTTAGTGTGCTTATGTTCACTTTAAAAAGAATTATTGTATTTTATATACAGATATTTTGGTGATTAAAATTTGTTAAAAAATAAACAAAAATATTTAATTAATGTAGGAAAAATTTAAAAAATTAAAAATGGCAATTTTCAAAAACAGTTAAAAATGTTTCAGTCCAGCGACACTTCAAAAAGGGATCGGACACAATCGGCGAACAGTGAAAATGGGTGGACAAAGAAATTGCGATTTGAATCGCACAACAACAACGAGAACAACAACAAGGAACAGAAACAACAACAGCGCCAGTCCTCCGCCTCTTCTTCATGTTCATCGACGGAAGGGTGGGAAAAATGAAATGGAAATTATTGAAAATTAAATTTGAAATTATATGACAAAAAACCAATTAAAAGGTGGGTCTGTGAAATTAGGAAAAAATCTGATGAAATTTGAGTCGAGAATTAGAAAAAAAATCAAATTGGTCGAGAGTAAGATATTTACTGAAATAGAGCCCCCCAGCGGCTTTAATTTTCAATCCCCCTCAAAAAGGGGGTGGCTTATAAACGTAGAAAATTAAAAAAACCTTGAAATTTTTTAAAAATAGTTTTTAGAAAAATTTTGAAAAAAAAATTTAGAGTGAATTTTCTTATAAAAGGATTTTATATGATTTCTTAAATTTCTGAATGTGAAAATGTTTTTAAAACTTCGAGGGACAAACGATACGGGTGGGAGGGCGGGGGGCAACTGCTCCCATCCATAGATTTGGGCTTTAGATTTAGAAAATCCATTGGACTTTGGGAGTTTTTCAAAATTGTACGAAATTCGAAATCCGTTTGAGGACCAAAAAATTAAATTTAGTGGCAGAATGGTGCGGGAGGAGCCGTTGACAATTATTCAGTGCACAGATGGGGCAAGCGAAAGCGGACTGTACTTGTTGGCCGAGGTGGTCATCCGATGCATGGAAAGCAATGCGGTGGGCATCCAATTTTAAAAATCCAATTGGGCTTGGTTTAAAAAAAATCGAGGGGGATGAGCACTGTTCCTAAATACTAAAGTCCCCTCCCAACCTTTGGGGAGGGAAAAATCGGGGATTGGGACCGGGGAGGAAATTTACGGCAAAATCGTCGGGGATTAATTGATGGAAATTCAAAAAAAAAGTGTGTTGCCATACTTTTCGTGGAAGAAATGTTCATAAAAAAGTGTCCAAGAAAAAGAAAGCAGAAATTTTTTTAACAAATAAAATAATCTTGGAAACTGATTTAAAGACTTATCCGAGTCGAGAATTTAAATTTGGTTCGGGCAGAACCCGAATAATATATATCGGAAATTTTAAAAACCAAATTTACCTTACGATCATTGGCAAAATATTTTTCTTGTCTAATTTAATCCAATGGATATGGAAGAATTTTCTGACCTTTGGGCTAAATTATTTTTTAAGGGATTACCATGGATTTATGAAAATGTTTATTTATTTTTTTTTGTTAATTTAAAATGCTTTTTTTGAAGCCCTTCGACATTGCACAGCTGTTGCGCGACTTGCGCTACCAGCGGATGTGCCTGGTGAAGAATGCCAACCAATACAAATTTGTCTACGATTTGGCCACATTTTATGAGCGCAAATTGCGACTTGTCTAATCACTGTTCAGAGATCGTGATCTGCTACCAGCTGCTGATTGATGATCATGATCAGAGAGTTCTATTAGTGTGGTGAGTGATCAGACAAAAACTGATCATTCCGACCACCGTCGGCGAGTAAAAAATCGATCGAACATTTTTAAAATTTTTTTTTTGCCTTTTGAGCTAATTTAAGCTTATTTTTATTCCGGGACCAAAATAATTAATTCATTATATAATTATGCCATTCATTCCTCCATTTAATGAAGTTGTGTTTGCATGTTTAGCATCTCGACTCTCTCCCAAACACATATCTATTTTGTTTAAGCCGGGCCAATTCGGACACATTTTTTATTTTTTGAAATTAAAAAAATAAATTTGAGGCAACAAAAAATTGTGGCCCGAATTGTGCCGCCTTCCCTCTCTCTCTTTGCGCCGTTGTGTGCCACCGCATCCATTAAATGTGCCATTTTTACTTTGTTTTTTTTTCTTTTTCCATAACGCAATTAAACAAATTTATTTATAAAAGTAAAGCCGTGTATTATTGTATTTATATATATATATATTTATCTGAATAAAAATACTGAGAAAAGCATTCTTTTTATAATCAAAATTTATAGCCCCCAATTGAAAAAATGCGGGCCTCTAAAATCGACAATGAGAGAAGCTGTAATAACAGATTCAATTTTTCAAAATTTGAAAATATTGGTAAAGCCCTAATTTATTAATTTGTGATGAACAAAAATCAAATACAACAACAATTAAATAACAACGCTCAACATTTAGGTCAAATAATCGCATCAATCAACCAATCAATTCATTTCTTCTGCTGTTTCTGATCACCACTTGGCCCGGCGGAAGCAGCGTCGAGAAGCCTTAAAAAACGAAAACCAAAATTAGCATTGGGATAATTGTTCATTTTACCCATCGTCAATTGCGCCGTCTGTGATAGAAATGGTAATTTGGTTCAATCGGTGGCTCAATAATTCCTGAGCCATCTTCTGCTGCTGCTGCTGTCTCATTTTGGGCACAATTGGACGACGGAAAAGATTAAAACCATTTCCATCTTTTGACATTGTCAATAGCTCCCCGGTGAATTCGTTGGTCAGTTCAAAGGGCACAACGGACGAAAGAGAAGACGGCGGAAAGGAAACAGAAATGATGAAATAAACAGGAGAAGAAGCATTGGAAAATGCCTAAAAAGGAGAAAAAAAGGAAAACGAATTAAACTTGAATAATCAAAAAATCACCGATCTAATTTGCTCAACGATTGCCAACCATTGGTCAACCAATGAATTCATAATTCTGAGTGACTTCGGCAAATTGTCAGGACGTGGCGAGAACAGCCATTTTGCCACCATTTGGCCATCCGACGCATTGGCACTGTCATCAGGCGGAAATTCGGGGAAAATTCCGTCACGGAAACTGACAATTCCAAGGGATGGACAATCGTTGAGCATTGACGGGGCCAATTGGCGCATTTGACCAAAAGCGATGGAGTGAAAATATATCAGACGAATGGTGTTATTGAACTTTGGCCAAATGTTGAGCATAATGAACTTCGAAATACGAACATTCTCTGTCTCAATTGACAAATGTGTTGCGCATTTGGCGAAAAAACGGTGAAAATGGCCAAGAAAAGTGATCACATTTTGATCGAAGAAACTGAAACAAAAAATCAGAATGTGTGTATCAAATCACAAATCATTTTATACTGGATCGTAATTGATCTGAATCCGATGACTTTTTTCGGCAACGGATGTTGTGGGATTGGCAGCGAATCCAAATTGGCATTGACAATTTTCATTTCCATTGCACCATTCTGTCCAATTTCTCCATTGATTTGAATTTCCATTTTGTCCAATGTCCATTTGCGAGTTTTAAAGTGTTCGTCGACGTAATAGTCAAAGCGGCGACTGATCAACGCAATGCCAAGGCCAAGCTGAAAGGGCGGAAGCAAATCGAACACTTCAAGCCAACAGTCGGCGGAGATAAAGCTAAAAAAACAAATAATTAGCATGGAAATTATAATTTAGATTAATTGTTACATCGCTTTTTCCATTTCTTTCTCCGCTTCTTTCGGATTGTCAGACATTTTTTCAACGGTAATACAACAAAATTAGAAAAGAAATTAACTGAAAAATATCAAATAAATGCGGATGGAATGAATTTGCTAAAGGATATGACTGGAAGAGGATTTTGTTGGCTTTATATATTCGGGTACACTTTAAGGACGTGGGATAGGATAATGAACATCCGATAGTAAATTTTGGCTTATAATAAAGATAATAACTATACGAAATCAGCAGCAAGCAATATATAATTTTTGGCGAAAGTGGCATTTGTTTACGAAATGACAATCAAAGTGAAATAAGAATGAGGACGGGATATACTTGTGGGGGAAGTGAATGATATTTATTTATGGTTTTTTATGCAGGCCTGCATCCGAGTTCAAAAAGTGGGTAATACTATAGATGGTACCCCCCCCCCCTTTTTGAAGAAAATTTTTTTTGTTTTGAAAAGTCTTGGAAACATGTTTATGGGGGTTTTCAGGGTCGCTAATCACGAATATGACCTTCATTGGACCAATTTCGAATCCCGGACCCAAATTCGAACAAAAAGTTTAAAACTCAAATTTTCGAAATTCACTTTTATGTTCGTAGCTGTACAGAATGACTATTCTTTGATATTCCAATGGTTTGTGACCAAATTTATTTTGTTCGAATTTGGGTCCGGGATTCGAAATTGGTCTAATGAAGATCATATTCGTGATCAGCGACCCTGAAAACCCCCATAAACATGTTTCCAAAACTTTTCAGAACAAAAAATTTTTTTCTTCAAAATGGGGGGGGGGGTACTACCATCTATAGTATTCCCAAAAAGGGTATAAAGTAGTTTGAAAAGCAAAAAAAAAAGCGTCGAATTTAAATAGCGGACTAATCCCTTAACAAATTGGCTACTTCCTTCCCTCCCCCTTTTTCATTTTAAAAATATTATTTAAAAGCCTAATTTATTGATTTGTGTGAACAAAAATCAAATACAACAACATTAAATAACAATGATCAACATTTATGTCATATAATCGCATCAATCAACCAATCAATTCATTTCTTCTGCTGTTTCTGATCACCACTTGGCCCGGCGGAAGCAGCGTCGAGAAGCCTTAAAAAACAAAACAAAAAATTAGCATTGGGATTTTAAAAATTGTTCACCTTTCGTCGACTCCGCGGTATTTGATGGAAAAATCAATTTTGTTGTTCTTTCGTCCATAAACTAATTCATTCAATGCCTTTTCCAATTTTTGCTCACTTCCTTCTTCAACTGAACAACGGATGATCTCAAAAATATCTTCATCGTCCTCAGTTCCAATTGATTTTGTCATTTTCAAATTCTCCCCAGTCAATTCGTTGGTCATTTCAAATGGCACAACATCAGGAAGCGTATAAAACGGCATAAAGGCAACAGTAATGTTGAAAGAAACGGGAGAAGCAGCAGCGGAAAATGCCTAAAAGACAAAAAATAAGAAAAAACAAATTTAGAACAAATCACCGCTTTGATTTGTCCCACGATTGTCGACCATTGTTTCCCCGTATCCTCCCAAATGTGGACAAAAAACAGTTTTGGCAAATTGTCGGGATGAGGCGTGAACAGCCATTTGGTCAGCGCTTGGCCATCCGACGCATTGGCACTGTCGTCAGGCGGAAATTCGGGCAAAAAATCGAAAAAGGTAGTGACAACTTGGAGAGACGGACAATTGAAGAGAATGGACGGAGCCAATTGGCGCATATGACGAAGATCAATGATGTCCAAATACAACAGACGAATGGTGTCCTTGAACATCGGCAAAATGGTAAGCACAACGAACTCCGCAATGCGAACAGTTCCAGTGGAAATGTACAACTTTGTCGAACAAACGGAGAAAAACCGATGAAAATGGCCGAGAAAAGTGAGCACATGTTGGTCGATGAAGCTGAAAATCAGAAAATGTGATGGAAACAAATCATGTACAAATTCAATTCATTTTTTACTCGATCTCAATGCTTCCGAATCCGATGACTTTTTTTGGCAACGGATTTTGCGGAATTGGCAATTCTTTTCCATCGGAATTGACAATTTCCATTTCAATTGCGCCATTCTCTCCGATTTTGCCTCGAATTTCCAATCTGCCCATTGTCCATCGTTGTATTTTGCTTCGAATTTCCAATTTGTCAAATGTCCATTTGCGGATTTTGAAGTGTTCGTCGACGTAATAGTCAAATCGGTGACTAATCAACGCAATGCCAAGGCCAAGCTGTGAGCGTGGAAGCAAATCGAACACCTCAAGCCAACAGTCGGCAGCGATGAAACTTAAAACGGAAAAGCAAAATGATTTCATGGGAATTCAAATTTGAAAATATCACATCGCTTTTTCCATTTCTTTCTCCGCTGCCTTTGGATTGTCAGACATTTTTTGAAATGTAATCAAGCAGAATTATAAAAAGAAGTGAACTAAATAAAAAATTTATCAAATAGGTGTGGATGGAATGAATGGGTTGAAAGATATGAGTGGAAGGGGATTAGGTCCGCTTTATATACTCGGGTAAAGACGGGGAATTACGGTAAATACTCGATTAGACCCCATGGGGTTATATTGTTCAAACCCCCCTCCAAAAGGGGGCTATGTTCGAGAGTGGGCTTCTAATCGAGCATTTACTGTAGGTAAAATCCTTTCTGATGAATTCCTTTGAATAGAAGGCACCAATAGGGGGAGAGGTAGAAGAAAATTACTTATTTTGCAAAATGTAGGAATAAATACCTAATTAAAGGGAAATTTGGCAGGAAAAATTGCAAAAAATGACAAAATTCGATATTAAGTACTTGTGTAGTGTATATGATCATTTTGATAAACAACAAATGTGTTAAATGCTCATAAATATGTGCTCATAAGAAAATATCGTCAACAAATCTTTTTTTGGCAGCTGCTGATTGGAAAAAATCGAAATGGATCGAAATACATGTCATATTAGTGGTCAGCGACACCGAAAACCACTAAAAAATGATTTTTGATGATTTTAAAATTTTTGAATTTTTTTTTTTTTAGAAAAGGTGGCGGAAGGCAGCTTAACTGACCATTAGGGATGCGATTTTTAGGTAAGAAAAATTCCAGAATAGGTACTTAAATAGGTACAAAAATTCCAAAATAGGTACCAAAATAGGTAAATAAAAATTTTTATTAACGATTTTTTAGTGGAAAAAAGCAAACAAAGAGGGAAAATTTTGGTTCTACATATCTCTTTGTAAACGAAAATTTAAATATATTAATATTTTCTTAGATAATATTAACATTTTAAATTTAAAATTTTGTCAATAGAAAAAATAAATAAATTATGGGATAAATTTTTGAGAAATTTTTCCAATTCTTAGGGTGCATTTTTGAAAATTTTTTTGGTCGATTCTTATGGGTATATTTTTTGATTTTATTGCATTTTTGTTAAGAATTTTTTGAAAATCCTTAAAATAGGTAACCAAAATGCCGAAATAGGTATGTAGAACATAAAAGGTAACTCGCCCGGTGGGACTCGAACCCACGACCCCAGCAATCCGTGCCGTGCTCTAACCAACTGAGCTACGGGCGCCTCTTTTAGAGGTTCTCTCAGGTCCTTTATCCCACTTTCTCCCACACTCCGTTCCTTCTGGCATCACAGGTATAAAAATATGTACCTAGGTAATAGGTAGAAAAATCCCGAAATAGGTATTATAAAAGTGGGTGTAGAAGCTCCAAACCAAGCTAAAAACTCGTTTTTTATGCTTATCTCAACGTTACAAGTGCGCAAAAATTTTAGGTATTTAACTAAAAATCGCATCCCTACTGACCATATTTGTAGTATATTTATAGGCAATTTTAACAATGATACGTGCAAACAATTGATGAAAATCTGTTAACAAATTACATTCTAATTCTCAAATTTTTCCACGGCAGCGCCTATTGGCACCGCCGGACCCTCCTTCCGCCCAGGTTCCCAAAGAGTTTTTTGAAAAAGAGCTCCGCAAAAAAGTGCATATGCGGTGAAATGAGGAAATCACCGGTAATACTGTGCTTTGTCCCCCCCCCTTTTTCGAAAAAATTTCTGTTTTCAAAACTCATGAAAACAAGTTTCAAAGGGTTTTCGGGGTCGCTGATCACGAATCCGGCACTCATTTCGAACAATTCCGGACCCCGGACCCGAATTCGAGCAAAAAGTCGAAAATTCAAATTTTTAAATTTTCAGATTTTTGGTTTAAACTTTGTTTAAATACACGGAAATGAACTAAAAGTCATTAATGCTTCAATAAAAGATAAAAAAATGGAAAATCGAAAAATTTTAATTATCGACTTTTTGTTCGAATTCGGGTCCGAGGTTCGGAATTGGGCTCTAATGCACTTTATGAGTCCAATCAATTGACAATCCCGGGTTTTTATACAATAACTTTGTTCATGTT
>CP049712.1:4731658-4960489 GCA_004148225.2 Heterodera glycines
AACATGAACAAAGTTATTGTATAAAAACCCGGGATTGTCAATTGATTGGACTCATAAAGTGCATTAGAGCCCAATTCCGAACCTCGGACCCGAATTCGAACAAAAAGTCGATAATTAAAATTTTTCGATTTTCCATTTTTTTATCTTTTATTGAAGCATTAATGACTTTTAGTTCATTTCCGTGTATTTAAACAAAGTTTAAACCAAAAATCTGAAAATTTAAAAATTTGAATTTTCGACTTTTTGCTCGAATTCGGGTCCGGGGTCCGGAATTGTTCGAAATGAGTGCCGGATTCGTGATCAGCGACCCCGAAAACCCTTATATGTTTTCATGACTTTTGAAATCATAAAAAAATTTTTCGAAAAAAATGGGGGGGGGGGCAAAGCACAGTATTACCAAATCACCAACAGAAACAAAAAAACATTGGCAAACACTTCATTCCGGCGAAAAATATAAATCATTTGGATAAAATTTAATCGTTTTCATTACATATGATAAAATTTTTAAATGTCCTTGAATTTAATGGAATTTTCCCCTTATGTCCTTGGAAACCGGTATACCCGTCCTTGGAAAGGGAGTTTGTCCCATTCGAAACCTGATTAAATTTGATTTCGGAGCACTTTGGGGATAAAAGAAAAAAGTCTATGTTTGTCTAATCCTTGGCATCCGTTCGTCACAGAAATCCAGTGGATGGGTTGTGCTGCTTGTTCTTTCATCACTGTTTGAAAGCCAAGCCTCAAAATTTGTTATGGCAGCGGAAGAGGAGGGGGGTGGAAAAACCGGAAAATTCTGCTGAACGTGCCGTCCAGGACGGAAATGCCAACGGCGAAGGCACTTTGCCTGGTCCAATGACTTCGATTTTTTGCGAACAGTCTTTTTCAATAAAAATGTTTTTTATAATTTTTCTTAGAACCAATTTGCCTAGATCAGGGCTCCCATTCGTCCTTGAATGGCAAGGACGTCCTTGAAATTGGGCCCTCTTCCTTGAAAATAAAAAATGTCCTTGTATGCAAGGACGTCCTTGAAAATGAGCATTTGGAAAAGTTTAAAAAAAATCAAAGAATTTTGATAATTTTTGTAATTTTCAACAATATTTGGATTAAATTATGGCATTATGTCAATAAAATGCAAATTTAATTGCCCAAAATCTCAAAATTTGGTCATTTTTTGGACAAAATCTACTAACAAACAGCATTAAAAATACAAAATTCTTCCGGCGCCGCCGGACCCTCCCCTATCCTCAAAATTAAAAAAAAAAGCGCGCCGTAAAAAAACCTTTTTTGTCAACAAAAAAAAAAAGTCGTCGCATGGCTTAAAATCGCAAAAATTAGGCAGTTTTTGGTGAAAATCTGTTAACAAATTGCATTCAAATTTTCAAAATTTTTCCCCGGCGGCGCCTGTCGGCACCGCCAGACCCCCCCCTTTTCCCGGAAATTTTTGGAAAAAGCGCGCCGCAAAAAAGCGTTTTTAAAGCAGAAAAAAGTCGTCGCAAATGAGGAAAATGATCAGTGAAAACAAAAAATGTTGGAAAAAATCCATTCCGGTGAAAAACACAAGTCATTTGAATAATATTAACCATTTTTCACTGCATATAATAAAAATTTGAAATGTCCTTGGATTTCATGAATTTTCCCCACTATGTCCTTGCAAATCGGCATACCCGTCCTTGGAAACGGAGCATGGACGATGGGAGCCCTGGCCTAGATACACTCATTAGGGGTGTAAAAAATCCTTAGTTTAGAATCTCGAATAAACCGAGACTTTCCTCGAGTCGAGACCCCCCAACAGCGTTACTAATTAGTGGTTAACCTGAAAAAACTTGCCCTGTCTTAAATTCCTCCAATAATTTAATTAATTTCTTAGAATTTTTGATCAGTGCCTTTTTTGAAAACCTAACTTTTTTTGAAGTTTTACAGACCAAAATATACAGAACATGAAAACATGAAATCAGCTTTTTCGAGTGTATTCAAGAATAATTTTTTTGTCTGTTGCTTTTAGCCCATCATTTAGCTCTTCAAAAAACTTTATGAACATGAAATGATGATCAAATTTCTCTTGGTTTGCACAAAATTGTGGGGAAGTTGTTTATTTAGGAAATTTTTATCCAGACCATGGTTCCAGGTTAGCAAAAAAAATTGGTTGAAAAGCCAAAAAAAAAAAGCATCGATTTAATGGCCGGACGGATCACTTCGCAAAATTGGCCACTGACACACCTTTTTTATGTATGAAAATATTGGCAAAGCCCTAATTTATTGATTTGTGAATGAGCAAAAATCAAATACAACAACAACATTTAAATAACAATGATCTCAATATTTAGGACACATATAATCGCATCAGTCTAAATCATCCAATCAATTCATTTTTTGCTGTTTCTGGTCAATGATCACCACTCGGCCCCGGCAAATCGTCGAGAAGACTGAATAAAAAAAAATGAAATGAGAAAATTAGCAGATTTTTAAATGTTCACTCATTATCGATTCCGTCGTCTCCGATGAAAATGCCAATTTTGTTGTTCTTTTGTCCTCTCATCAATTCATTCATTTCCTTCATCCATTTTCCCTCATCATCTGCTGCAATTGAACGACGGATAAGCCTATAAACGTTCACCAATTCCGGTGACAGTGTCAATTTCTCTTGAGTGAATTCGTTGGTCAGTTCAAATGGCACAACGGAATCAATCGGAGAGGACGACGAAAAGCCAACAGAAATGACGAAATTGACAGGAGAAGAAGCAGCGGAAAATGCCTAAAGGCAAAAAAAAAATAGAAAATTAATGGGTAATAATCACCGCTTTGATTTGTTCCATGGTTGCCAACCATTGTTGCTCCACTGCTAAATTTTCAAGGCTGAGCGCCTTCGTCAAATTGTCATGGCGAGGTGAGAACAGCCATTTGGCCACCGCTTGGCCATCCGTCGCATTGGCACTGTCGTCAGGCGGAAATTCGGGGGAAATGCCATCATCGAAAGCAACAACGCGAAGGGATGGCGAATCGTTGAGCATTGACGGAGCAAATTGGCGCATTTGACGAAGAGTGATGGAATTGAAATACATCACACGAATGGTGTCCTTGAACATTGGCCAAATGGTGAGCATAGCGAACTTCGAAATGCGAACATTCACAGTGCCAATGTGAATTTTTGTTTCAAATGTGGCGAAAAAACGGTGAAAACGGCGGAGAAAAATGAGCACATTTTGGTCGATGTAGCTGAAAACCAGAAATGGTTACAAATCATTTCTAAATTGAATTTTCACTTGATCAAAATGCATCCGAATCCGATGAATTTGTTCGGCAACGAATTTTGTGGGATTGGCAATTCTTTTCCATCGGAATTGACAATTTCCATTTCCTTTGCGCCATTCTCTCCGATTTTGCTTCGAATTTCCAATTTGTCAAATGTCCATTTGCGGATTTTGAAGTGTTCGTCAACGAAATAGTCAAATCGGCGGCTTATCATCGAAATTCCAAGGCCAAGCTGTGAGCGTGGAAGCAAATCGAACACTTTGAGCCAACAGTCGGCAGCGATGAAGCTGAAAAGGAAAAGCAAAATGATTACCATGGAAATTCAAATTTAGAATATCACATCGCTTTTTCCATTTCTTTCTTTGCTTCCTTCGGATTGTGCGACATTTTTTTGCGGGTAATTAGGTAGACAAAATTTCCAAAGAAATGAACTGAAAAAATAATTTATCAAACAAATGGGGATGGATGGATGAATGGGCTGATGGATATGACTGGGAGTGGATTTAGTCGGCTTTATATACTTGGATTCATGTGAAGAGCAGGGGATGGGATAGTGGACAAATACATAGGGAAATATTAATGCTTTCTAGCAGTAGGAAACATTAAATGATAAAAATATCGCTTTAAATGCTGAATTTGTTCTGACTGATTTTATTAATCGCTATTTTCCATTATTAACTATTTCACAACACAATAAACTAGAGACCGGAATTTAGAAATGGGCGTGACATTGGACCCGGGCGGGATCCCGGGACTCCCGGTTTTCCGGGATTCCCGGTCCCGGTGTTTATCCAAAAAAACCGGGGCCGGGGCCGGGGGTCCCGGCAGAATCCCGGCGGGGCCCCGGGGCCTTTCAGAATTACGAACGACAAACGATATATTTGTCGTTAGTATACGCCGTTTGTCGTTTATCACATCAATCAGAATTAAAAATTTTGTCGTTTGTCGTATGACTCCCGAAATTTGTTGTTTGTCGTCTGAAATTAGGCGTTTGTCGTTTGTCTCGAAAATTCTGATTGGTTTTTACGACAAACGCAAAATTTCAGCCGGCCCCGCCGGTCTCTACAATAAACCCGTGTTTGCTTAACCCGGGTTTGTTCAATCCCTCGCAGAAGGGGTCTTATAATCGAGGTCTAATAAACGAAAAAATAAGTACTTTTCTATGCAAAAAATCAAATTAAATTAATGCAACTCTTTTTGGCATTATTTGGAAAATGGGTTTTTATTGCGAAACTTTGTGTGTTGTTAGATGTTAGCACAATGAGCACCAATTAAACGTTGCTACACTATGGGTCAACTCTACTGTGCAGAGAAAGTCTAGTACTATCTCGTCGTTTCTCTTTTTCTTTGTAATTTCTCACATTTTGGCGTACTATTTCTTCAATTTTTAATGGAAAAAACAGCATTTACTTTTCTATGTCTAGCATTTTTTCTCTTTGTTAAATCCGCACCAAATTTTGCATAGCGATAGAGAAAAAAATTACGAACAAAATCTAAGTGGTTTTTAAGAGCAAAAAAAGGGTTAGCTAAAAAGTTATAGAGTGATTAAAATTTTGCATTTCTTTTTCTCTCCTTTTGGCGTACTATTTTCATGTCTCTAACACATGAAAAACACGGAATTCGCAAATTCTAATATTTTGGTTATAAGGGTATAAAATCATCTTGGACATTTAGAATCAATAAAGAAATGAATAGTTTTAGCATTTTGGTTGAAATCAGCAGTTTAGGACTTGAGTTATAACGTAATGAAAATTTGAAACTCTCACAACTTTTTTCTTAGGTGTAAAATCGTCTTAGCATTCACTCAGAAAAAGATTCTACTTTTCAAAAACTTTTTTTAGATACCAAATTTGATCAGTTTAATTGGGTATGAAGCGAGTTATGGCAGATCAAAATAAAAAAATACAAAAAAGGCATTTTCCAGTGTAAATTTTGAAATAGCGCGCAAAAATTTACGTCAAATGCACTATTTGGCGTTATGACTGGGCTTGACCCATAGTGCCATAGTGTTGCTACCTAATTGTCTTTTTTTATAAGCAGTAATTAAATTTCTTAATGTGTTTTATGCAATAAATTTTTAAATACCAATTTCAGAGCAAAAAAACCATAATATTCCTTGGTTCTCTACATTTTCCTACACAAAATGGGCCGTGAGCATCGTTCTGACCGCAAACGAGACTATGAGAAAGTTTGTTTCGCCAGGATGTTGGCTTTTTCAATTTGTTTACCACTCAATGCTTTGTTTTTTCCATGTTTGGTTCCACTAAGTTACTCAAAAATTAGTTTTTGACATTTGAATTTGTGTCTAATTTTTCATTGAACTCTTCCCATTGTTTTTTAGGAGCACAGTCCGTTGGCGGACGAATCGTCGAGTGGCAGCAGAAAGAGGACAAAAAGAGAGAAGAACCGAAGTGTGAGCCCGGCGCGTTCTCGTTCCCACACTTACAGGTTCAGTTTTTTCTACTAAACTCTAAATTTCCCTACATTTTGTCTGTCTCTTCGGGTTCTGACCGACTTTATGAAAAATCTGAGTTTGGATTATCCGAATATTGGATGTCTTACAACACAATTAACACATTTGGCAGGCACTTTTGTAGTTTAGTGGTCCCGATAGGAAAAAAGCCATATGGATTTTTTTACAATTTAATTTCTGCAGAAAGAGTGGTCCTCCCCCTATTCTATCGGGCCCACTGGACTATAAAAGTGTCCACATTTTCCATCGGTGGATATGCCATGCAATTTTTAACACTGAAATTTCCAGTCCGTCACCACGCCGAGAAATTTCGCCAAAGCGCCGCGCTCGAAGGTTTGTCAAATTTTTGCTTTTTGACGATTCCTTTTAATTTTCGGTTCCCAAATGATTTTTCTTGTCATTTTAAGGGAGAACTTTGCTCTCACAATCAAACACACATAGCAATAGAAAGAAAGAAACTCACAAAATTTCAAATTGTCAAACCTCAATTTCTCAAAATGTGTGCGGTCGGGCCTCCCAATTGATGACAAAGCAATCGAATCAAACGATCAATCATTTGGCCAACCAACTGATCAATCACAATAATCAATCAATCGGTCGATCAAATCCTCACAAATCTGCCGATTAATCAAAACTGTTCAATTCAATCAAAGCAAACTGTGTGGTGGCACGAGGAAATCGCCAAAAAAGCAAAAAAGGCTCCCAAACAATGATGAAAAAGAGGGAAAGAAAGGAAAAGGAGGAGGTGGTTTTCTCTCAGCCGGTTGTTTGGGTGAAACAGAAAAAACGTAATTTTTGTGTAAAATTATGGGATTGCCGGGTCGACGGTGGTACAGAATTTTGGCCATTTCTAATTTGAATCCGTCTCCATTTTTCAGTCGTTCTCGCTCGCGTGATTTGCCCTCCTCACGCGGTGGTGGTGGCGGCGGCGGTGGTTACTACGGCTCGCGTCGTTTCCATGACGGACGCGACAACCCAAATCCGAACCCATGCTTGGGCGTGTTTGGCATGAGTTTGGTCAGTTGTGTGTGTTCAATATTTGTGTCAGTTAATTGTGACTGATTGTGAGTCTCGGGGATGGGGAAACATATTAAGGGAGGGGCGCAAAATTTTCTTAGAAATTCATTAAAAGTTGCAAAAACATTTTTTGTGGGTTGGTGGCATGCATTTTTACAGCGAACACGAAGTTTAGTTTTTGAAGTAAATGCGAATTGTTTGTTGGAGTGGGCGAGCGATAGGCCCCTTAAAATTTATTTGTTTTCAGCATACCACGGAGCGCGACCTGAAGCATTTGTTTGGCCGTTATGGCGAGGTTGATTCGGTGCAAATTGTGTACGACCGTCTCTCGGGACGCTCGCGGGGCTTTGGCTTTGTCTACTTCACACACACCAAAGACGCTGCGAGGGTATGGTTTTTGTTGGGATGCACCACTTCGTTTTTGGGTGGCATATCTTATTCGCTTCATGAAAACCCAACCCGGTCTGATTGGGAGTAATACTGATAGACATGAAGCTGGTTTCACATTTTGGCCCAATTGCCCTTTGTTCCGGGCCCGAATTTGAATTCGGACAAAGAAAAACAATTTTTTTTCAAAATTCACTCTTATCTTAAATGCTGGGGGTGCACCATGCTTCAGTATCACTCGAATCTGTTTCGTGGGGCCAATTCCGCTCAAATTATGGCGTCATAATTTTTTATTCATAAAATAATCGCATATTTTTACAATTTGGATTAAAATTAAATAAATATTTAGGCTAAGGAAAATTTGGTGGATGCAGTGATTGATGGGATGAAAGTTCGTGTGGATTATTCGGTGACGCGCGGCGGTGGACCACAGTAAGTTGGGGGAAATGGGTACTGTAAATAGGCACAAACCAACCAAACCCATTGTTGACAAAATTTGATGTCTTTTTGGTCAGTCCTCTCCACCAAAACTCCTTGGCTTTCCAATTTGATCCCAACCCAATTTATTGTCCCCAAATTCCATGGGGTTTTCTAACAAAGCCAAAACCCAATAATAATTGTATGTGTCGCGATGGAAATGAAATTCCGTCGCATTGCGTTAAATAATAATAATTTGCTCTCCCCCCTCCTTCTCCCCTTTTTGTAGCCGTCATGTGCGCAAAAGCTTCTCGCGCAGTCCGGTGCGCAACAACCGTAGCCGCACGCGCAGCCGTTCCCGGTCCGAGTCGCGGTCGGTGTCGCGTTAGAATGGTGAAAAGTGCTAATGGTTTGGAGAAATGAATGAATGATGGAGGAGGATGAATTGATTGATTGACAATGATTTTGATCCGCTTTTTGTGGTTTATTTATTATTGGTCTGTCGAATCATAAAGAACACATAACGTATGCACAGAATAATTGTCGTCTGATAATTTTTGTTTATTCTCCCTTCACTTTTAAATATTTAATAATTTTACCCGATACTTTTGGTTTTTCTATGAAGTTTTGGTTATTATCTTGGGCATGGCTTCATTTTACTAGCATTTTCAAGCTAAAAATGGGTCTGTTCTGCAGTTCACAAGATTTTTCCTCGATTTACTAGTGACAAAGTACTTTTAAAATTTGGGAGAAACCAATAATGTTCTTATGCAAAAATCAAATACAATTGCACGTAAATTGCAGAGAATAACATTTAGATCACATAAACGCATCAACCAATATAACACTTCTGCCACTCGTGCTGCATGTGGTGAATCGCCATAGTGGAATTAGGGTCGTAATAACTTTAAAAGCAAAAGAGTAAGCAATTAGCATTGAACGTTTTAATTGTTCACCAAATTAAGACGATGTCCTTGCTGACAGCAACCCCAATTTTTTTGTTCTTTTGTCCATTAAGCGATTCAGCCATCTCATTCCCACATTTTTCCTCAGCAAGCGCAATTGGACAACGGACAAGAATAAAACCCTTTTCTTCTACTTGTGCCAGTTCCAATTTCTCCCCAGTAAATTCGTTGGTCAGTTCAAATGGCACAACGGAATCAATCGGAGAGGACGACGAAAAGCCAACAAAAATGACAGCTCCAAATTGAATTTCCCAATTTAAATTCGCCAACATTACAACACTTGAAAATGCTGTCACTTTTACCGCAGGTGGACTAATTAACACTAATTAATAATTAGTAAAATATTTTTTAAAAAATTTTCATTTTTATTTTGTTTTAAATTAAAATTTGTTTTAAAAATAGGAAATGTGTCGGAATCCGAAGATCAACAACGACGAGACATATGCATTGGCACTGTCATCAGGCGGAAATTCGGGCAAAATGCCACCATCGAACTTGACAGCATGAAGGGACGGACAATCGTTAAGCATTAACGGGGCAAATTGCCGGATTTGACGAAAAGTGATGGAATTCAAATCCATCAGACGAATTGTGTCCTTGAACATTGGCCAAATGCTGAGCAGAAGGAACTCCAAAATACGAATATTTTCAGTGCGAATTGCCAATTTTGTTGCGCATTTGGCGAAAAAACGGTGAAAATGTCCGAGAAAAGTGATCACATTTTGATCGAAGTAGCTGAAAAACAAAATCAGAATATTAATAATCACAAATGATTCTTACTAGATCCAAATGCCTCCGAATCCAATGAATTTGTTCGGCAACGGATTTTGCGGAATTGGCAATTCTTTTTCATCGAAAGTGACAATTTCCATTTCTTTTGCGCCATTCTCTCTAGTTTTGCCTCGAATTTGCAATATGTCAAATGCCCATTTGCGCGTTTTGAAGTGTTCGTCGACGTAATGGTTCAAACCAAAAAAAAAATGTGGCGAACAAAGCCAAGCTGAGAACGTGGAAGCAAATCGAACACTTTGAGCCAACAGTCGGCAGCGATGAAGCTGAAAAGGAAAAGCAAAATGATTACCATGGAAATTCACATTTTGAATTATTTACATCGCTTTTTCCATTTCTTTCTCCGCTTCCTTTGGGTTGTCAGACTCATTTTCTAAACACAGATGGGACGAGGTGCAAAAGAAGTGAACTGAAAAATAATTATCCAAATTATTATAATTAATGAACAAATTATTGTTTTAATTTAGCTGTTTGAAGGGAGCTATTAAGTTGTAGGGAGAAGTTTGGGCACGGGGAAGTTTTAAGCATTATCGGAATGAAAGTTTTGGTGTCGGTATACGGTAGAAAATTTTACCAAATTGTGTCGGTATACGGTAGAAAATTTTACCAAATTGTGCCACCGTTTATTGGTAGAAAATTTTGTCCAAAAACTTAGGAGGACAACGAGATGGCCCGGTACGTGTCCACCGTGTTGGGTTGGAAATGGCGCCATGCCAGGGTGGACGCGCAGCAGCAAAAGGCGGCACGGCTCAGTGTGCACAACTTGCAGGGCGGCGTGCCCTGCGTAATAGTGCAGTTTGTCCCCCCCCCCCTTTTTCGAAAAATTTTTTATGTTTTCAAACCTTTTTTTTATGAAATTTTCCCAAATTTTCATGTCTTTGAATCCAGCCAAGTACGCCCTTGAAAAAGCGACCATTCCCTGATTTTGGGAATTCAAAAAGTCCTTATTTCATCACGTTGGACCCTTTTAGCGAATTCTTTTTCAATGGTAACTTTTGCCTAGTCCTTGGATTTCATGGAATTCCCCCGCGGTGTTCTTGAAATTATGTTCTTGAAACTCTCGGATTTGTAAAATTCCATGCAAATTCTTGACTTTTTTCCAGGTCAATTCGGTACGTCCGTCCTCCGAGCTGAGCAGCACGAATGGTGGTGGTTCCGCCGCAACAAATGCGGGCGGTGCCATGAATGGCAACGGTTTCATGGCACCGTCGCTACCGTATGCCGTCTCCCCCCTTCTACCATCTTCCGTTGTACAGCAACCGTCGGTAGCAGCAGCCGACCCACTCGCTCAATCGCCCTGTTGTGTACGAACATCGGCAAATGGTGAGGAGGGGGATAAACAGTGCCGAGATTTGTACAGCAACTCTCTCCATCGTTTCTACAGTATGCTGCCGTACCGTATCCATGGGTCCAATGCCAGGGCCGGCTCCTCCTGCCACGGCGGCATTCTTTCTGCCCACTGCTCACATTCCGTCGCCCACCGGCGAAAAAATGTCGCCGCCAGCGCCCACGGCGCCATTGGCTGCCCAAAAGTCATAAAAACATTTTTTATGGGGTTTTCGGGGTCGCTGATCATGAATTCGGCACCCATTTCGACCAATTTCGGTCCCCGGACCCGAATTCGAACAAAAAGTCGAAAATTCAAATTTTTCGATTTTCTATTTTTAGTCTAAAAATGGTTCAGTTTTTTCTTTTTTGAAGCAATGATGAATTTCAGTTCGTTTAGAAAGTGCTAATGCCAACAAAATCACGAATTTTTTGAAAAATTCAATCAACTCTTTTAAAAATGATAATTTCTAACCTATAGACGTCGAATTCAAGCCAAGACTCGGATTGGTTGCGCAATGAACAGCGGGAAATGCTGAAGAAAATGTTGACGGAGAAGCGACGACTGAACAAAGCAAGTGATCAGATAAAGGGGGGACAAACTGCACTATTACCTCTCACAGAGAAATAGTGAATCGCATAGAGATGAGAGCAGAGAAAAACAGAGGAATTGAGATAACAGAAAATTTTTAGTGCGAAATATTACGCGAAATATTACATACATTGCCTAAAATAGTATAGGAAATAGAGGAGAGAGAGAGAGAGAGACAGACAGACAGACAGAGAGAAGGGCCAAATATCTATTTCAGACCAAGCATTGATGCCAATTTTATTTGTTTTTTGGAGTATGCGTTGAATTACATGGCATCAATGCTTGGTCTGAATCAATATATTATGAGCATCACACCGGAGAATCATGTAGTACGTATTTTGGTACATTTAAAACCATTTTTGGAAAAAAAAATTTCAAGTGTTCGAATTTCGGGTTAGGGGTTCGAAAATTCGTCAAATAGAGTTCATATTCATGATCAGCGGCCCCGAAAACCCATGGAAACACCTTTTTTATCATTAAAAAAAGAATTTGTATGTGGGTCAAACTGTATAAGTACCACCATGTCTAAGAGATTAACCCTATGTTTAAACAGCTTTTAAATTTTCAAACACTATTAAGCACAGGTTGGGTCACTTAATTAAGGATATGAATTCACAATGTAATTTATAAATTTTATTAGTTTTTTTAAATGAATATTCTAATCGCCAATCAAGTTGCGCGAAGCTGCGCTTAAAGCATCAGATTACGAAATAGAGAAAGTGAAAAAACGAACAACAAAACAAAAATATTTTGAAAACTTATATTTACCGTAACGAAAACATTTAAAATGCCACATTATTTAAAATTTATATTTTTTAATTTCTGCTGTCCGTCTTACATATGCATATGTATTTACTAGAGACCGACATTTTGAAAAAAGCCTGGACCTTGACGCAAGCGGCAACAACTCCAACACCATCTCCAGCAACAGCAACAGAATGCCAACACTGGGAATGGCAACAATGTCAGTCCCGGGGGTACACCACGCGCACTGAAAAATGGGCACGGAAGTGGCCGGCGCTTGGCCGGCTTTGCGTTGGCACGTAAAATTTTCACTTCAACGCCAAATTTGAACTCCACGACGGGCGCGGCGGTGGCATGCCGACATCAACAGCAGCAGCAACAACAGCAACAAAAAAATGGTGGGAATTATCATGATTTACTCAAGCAAAATTGGAACTCAGATTTGTAACATATCCAAACTGTGCCCTGCCGGCGACTCGAAACGGGCGGGCAAAAATGGCAATGCCGGCGGCGCTCTGTTGGCCTCGTCCCCATTGGCATCGGTGACAAATCGTCTGCTGCTCAACCAACATCAGCAACAACAACAGCAGCAGAATGGTATTTCAGTACCACTCAGCGCTCAGCATTCCCTACCGTACTACTCACCGCCTTCTTGTGGCACATTTTTCCAAACTTTTTTTAATAAAATCACAGTGAAACATTTAATTTTGGTTGTGTGGCCGAGTTTGTGGAGCGCGAGTTGGAGCAGTTGTTGCCCGTGTTTGAGCAGCTCAAAGTCACCCAACTGATGTCTGCTGATGAGCTCAACGAATTCATTTGCCAATGCCGTGGATTTGAGTTGGCTAATTGTCTCCTCTGTTGTGATGATTGCCCCTAATTGGCTAATTAGTGAATTATTCCCACATTGCCACGCCAACCTTCATAGGTGTTGGAGGCGTACATCTTCTGCTCATTTGGCCCAAATGAACTCAGTGCCACTAGCACCACCGCCACCACTTCCGGCACTCTTTTCTCAGGTCCCTCCCTGTCAGCATTTTATTGTGCCATCATTTTTTTAATCAAATTCAAATTCCAGGGCCAACTGATCGATGAGAATGGCCAACAGCGCGCAGTTATTTACCCAATTCCGCCCGAAGCGGCCTCCCCTTTGATCCGCCCGTCCAATTCGCCGCCGGCACTGATCAGCACCAATGGCACATGCGGTGGCACAACAGCAACTGTAGCAGCGGTTGATGAAGCAACGACCATCAGCAGATCAAGCCCCCGATCAAATGCCACCTCATCACATCACTCGGACACGACGGCGCCGCTTTGTGTGCAGGCAAGTGAAGCCAATAGGAATATGATTTAGCACTGTTTTACATAAACATATGAAAATAATCTTGGTTTGAGGAAACAAAAATTGAATTCCTTTAGGTTTTGATTCAAGAATCGGGCAACATCCCACCAACTCGTTTTTGGCCAATTCATTTTTTTACCCTACTCGTTTTTTGTCTATAAATTTATGTAGAAGTGCAGACAGCGACAAGTTCGACAGTTCATATACTCATAACACGTAAAAAACGAGTTGGTTTTTTTTTTTTACCAAAAAAGCATGTTTTTCCCTTTTTATTCCATTTTTTCGTTGTGTCAAACAATTCATTTTTCCTTTAAGAAAATCGTTTATTACCGTGAAGAAATTGCTTTTCTGCGCCATGCCAACATGTTCAAGCAGTGCAGCCAGGCGTACACTCGGCTGTTGAATGTATGAAGATTATTTGCACCAAATATGTTAATTAGTTTAATATTTAATCTTTAGTTTTTTCTGATCACTTTTGATGCAATTCGTTTTTTTAATCACTTTTAATACAATTATTTTTTGTTTTTCTAATCACTTTTTTATGCAATTTGTTAGCCTCTGATGTATGATCACTTTTGATTTGTGTAATTTGTTTTTTTTTTCAGTCTTCGCTTGGCTCGGATGATTCCTCATCACATCACCACCAACAGCAGCAGCAGCAACAGAATGCCAACAAAAATTTGCCCGAATTTTCGGAACTCGAATTTTCCGGCATTTTTTCAGTGCCCGTGACATTCTGCAGAAGGCTTTGCGCAAATTTCCCACCGCCCCTCGCCTTTGGCTCACTTATTTTGAGATTGAAATTCGCTTCGTTGAATTGTGAGTTTATTAGCGGCAAAAATATCGATGAATTTAACCATTTTTTGCTGTACCATTAAAAAATTTTCAAGTTTTACCCTCTTATTCCAATTTAAAACCCCCAAAAATTGTTAAATTTCCATGAATTTTGTTAAAAATTGTTTCATTTTCAGTCTTCACCAGCGTCGAATGTTCCTTTTGCAACAACACAAAAGCAATGAGATGAAAAACAAATGGCAAAAGAAAAACAACAGCAGCAAAAGGAAAAGCAATGGACAACAAAAAAATGAAGAGACGGCACAAATAACTGATGAAGAAGCCGAGAAGTTCAAGCAGTTCAACAGCAGCAGTAACAACAATGATGACGAAGACGAAGTGCTTGGACTTAAATTGGCCACCATTGTGTACGAAATGGCCATGAAAAGTGTGGAGGAGCACCCGGCGGAGAAGACGAGTGAGTGAAAGTGAAAAATATGCCATAAAACGGAATTCTAAAAATTCTTACGAATTTTCCCATAAAATTTACGATAATCACAAGAAATCCAATGTCTAAAATTTTGTTGTTTTAATAGTTAATCTTAATTTAAGAATTGCTTCGTGATTTTCTCCGTGTTGCGCGTGATTGTGCCCATTTTGCGGACGTTTTGGTGCAGAAACTGACGGACCATTTGCATGCGTTGGGTGAACACGCTGAAGAGGAGGAAGAGAAGAATACCATTGAGGGACAGGTGAGGAGCCAAGCAAAGTTTAAGAAATTTGATTTTAAGAAATCCAAACTTGAAAAAATTTGCCAAAGCATGGCATGACTGCTATTGTCAGAGATGCCATTCTTACACCCCTTTTTAGACCATTTTCGATTTTTTTTTTTTTTTAATTGGTTTTGTTTTTAATAGACTCACAATTTTTAATTTTTCAAAAAATCCTTGCCTTTTTCCTAAAAATTCACTGTTTTTTTACGTTCCTCCTATGTTCAAGAGTCTTGACCCACTTCTTTTGGTTTGTGAGACCAGCAGCTCTGTTCTCTTGACACATGTTTCTGCATTCTGTAATTTTCCTGTTTCCCCTATTTGTTTTTGGGAGGGACCACACACAAAATGATTCCGAATATTTTTATACAATAGAGAACCCTCGAAAACAACAAACAATTTTGTAAGAAATTATTCAGCACGACAAACAAACATCGGCAATGAAAATTGACCACTTTCTGGGCTTGGCCCATGAGAAGTTCACTCACTTCCCTGCCCCGTCCGAAATTAGATTTTGTTTTTTGACAAAAAGTCACCGAAATTGTGCATTTCCTGGGCCTCCAATGGTAATGGATGATGTCCGGTCTCTATTGTATTTTACTACATAAATACACCCTATTCATGGTATATGATGATTTGTCGTGGACAGTTTGTCGTTCTCAATTTCCATTTTTTCTTTTCCTCTTTATCATTATTCATTGATTGTCCCTTTTTCTATCACTTTCTTTCATCTTTTTTCTCTCATTAAGTCATTCCTTTTCTTTCCCTTATTTTATTTTGTTTTGTTTGGTTTGTTTTTTTTGCATAATAATAATTTGTAAAAAAGCAAAATTTTGGTTGTGAAACATTTTCATTCTTTGGATGGATTTACCGTAGTTTAATTCAATGTTGGCGACTTGTTTTACAGTAACTGTTTGAAAGCCAAGCCTCAAAATTTGTTATGGCAGCGGAAGAGGAGGGGGGTGGAAAAACCGGAAAATTGCACATACAAAAAAATGGGTTCGAACCAAAAAAAAAAAAGAATTTTTAATCGACAATTGAAATCGAAATTATTTTCAAGATTTTTCAATTTTCCATTCATTCAAACATTGTGATGCGTTTTAATTTCCCAACTAATTAATTTTCAAAAAGATTCTTTTTCCCTTCTCTTTTCTTTCCATTTCTCTCCTAAAATATGTTGTCCCCTCCTTTTTAAACTCATTTCCATTCCTTTTGATATTCGGCATAAATTAAAAGATTATTATTACGTAAAATTTAATTAAAAATCCAAAAAAATTTTTGTTAAATGTATTCAAATTTTAACCGTGCCTATTTATTCATTCCTTTGTCAATTCTTTCAATTTGAAGCAATGCTTTCTCATTTTTTGATTTGTTTTTCAAAAGCGTAAAAATGCCTAATTATTTCCGAGAAATTTCGGCATTTAATGGGCACGGCACATGCTTATACAAAATGTTATTATGTATACCATAAAAGAAATGTTTCCCATTTTTTGATTTCCTTAATTTATTTTTTCCTATTTTCACACCGTTTTTTATGCGGACAAATGCCGCGATCACACACTTTGCTTGATCAATCAATGCTTGATTATGATTATTATTATTCATTCATTTTGTGAAGGCAACAATGAGGTGTCAGCTGAACAAGCAATTGGGCGCCCCAATTTTGAAGACTTTTTTCACTCAATTTTCTTAAGGACTCTAACTGTCCTTGAAATTAAGGACAACATAAAAACAAAAATTTTTTTATACAAAAAGCCACCCAATTCTTTGGCGCGTGCCCAATTAGCCTCAATTCTGGCAAAAACGTGCACCCCCTCACTCGCTATGTAACATTTTTTAAAATGCCAAATTTACTAATTGGTTGACATTTGTAACAGAAAAAATTTTATCTTCCTCTGATCACCACTGATCAATTGTGGCCAAATGTATGGTATTATTCTCAGAAAAATCATCTGTTGTTGTTGTTTTTGGCCAAAAGTCGCTTGTCATCATCGTTTATTGATATGTTAAGCATAAAATGGGAGTTTGTTCACACTTTGGCTTGACATTTATTGGACCGGCAAATTATTTGGTTGTCTTAAGCCGGAAGGTTAGGCGGTTTTTTTAATTGTACCAAATTCGTACAAAAATTTCATTAAAATTTACGAATTTTCCCGGCCAAGCCTTCTCTGTTAAATAGTTTTTAGAAAAATTTTGAAAAAAAAATTTAGAGTGAACTGATTCAGTTACGACAAATTCCAACGAAAAATATGCGTTTAAATTAGAAAAATGGTAGCTGTTTTTTTTTTTGATAAATTTAATTAAACCATTCAAAACACTAATCACTTCTGACAGTACACATTTTTGCCCAACAAAAAAATGTGACCAACCGACCGACTAATCATTGGATTTTGACAGTAAATGCAATGGAACCAATTTTGTTGTTGTTTTTATTTATCAATTTTTACTATTTATTTTTAAATGAATTAGTAAATTAATGTTATTTTGTCAACACATTGTTAAAAAAAACCCAAAAATTCCAAATTTAGTTGGGCAAACAATTGATATTTTCATATTTAACTCAATTAAGGAATTGATAAGACGGAATCGCTAATATTCCTTACTAAATAATTTCTGTGTGATAAGAAAGAAAAATAGAAAAATAACTAAAATTCTTTTTTAATTTGAAAAAAAATATTTTTTTTTTAATTTAATTTATGCCAATTTCATTCACAGAATATTTACAAAAAATGCCATACAAACGGCAATTCGTACATATCTCGTACGATGTTGTACAAAGGCAACTCATATAAAAGAAAGCAGAAATTTTTTTAACAAATAAAATAATCTTGGAAACTGATTTAAAGACTTATCCGAGTCGAGAATTTAAATTTGGTTAGGGCAGAACCAAACCACAAGTTGCCTTTTGTATGAGTTGCCCCATTCCCAATTAAGTGCAGCCCTGCTGCTGCTGAAGTGAAGAGGGAGGGCAACACGGAAAATACTCAATTTTTCATTGAAAATTTTTTTGCATGGGCCAATACACAACATACAAACACATACAGTTTTGTGCAGCAGCAGCAGCAGATGGTTGGTTGGTGGTGATGGTGGTGCAAAATTTGATGGCCATAAAAATAATAGAAAAAATAAATAAAAATGATTGGACTGAACTTTGAGTTTTGTTTCTTCCGCCCATCCGTCGTTTGGCGTTGGACGACGGACAGCGGTGGTGGCGCAACGATCTTTTGTCTCGTTGACCCCGGGGGAAAATGTTGGAAAAAAATTTGCACAAAAAGTCCCCTCCCAACTCTTCTCCTTCTTCTTCCTCTCTTCTCTATGTATTCGTCTCCACTTTTTCAGCCTTTGTGCTGCTCCAATTCCCCCCCCCCCCCTTTTGTGCAGAGAACGTTGAACTCTTTGGAATGTAATTTCTTTTTTTTAAGAAAATTATGGCCGGTTATTGCCCCGGAATTGCGTTATACGCTTCTGGGCAATTTTAATTGAATGGAAAAACTAGGAAATTTTCGGAAAAATTTAATGCACAAGTGGGGGGGGGGGGGGCGTTGTGTTGGTCTTCACATTACATAAGGAGAACCCTTGGAATATAGTTAGAATGCGAGGAGCAAGGTGTAATGCTCATGAGCTTTGAAGAAAAAATTACGAAATGAATATTTTCAAAAACTTTTTTTGGCTCGAGACTTTAGCCCGATGCTCGAGACCGAGTCCCAACGAAAAAAGCCGAAATTTTCTCAACACGAGACTTAACACCGAGACTCTTGAGCAGATTGATTCTGACTATGCCTTTCCATTGAATCATTTAGTTTATAATCAAAATTTATAGCCCCCAATTGAAAAAATGCGGGCCTCTAAAATCGACAATGAGAGAAGCTGTAATAACTACCTTTTTTTAATTTTCCACCATTTAATCCCTGTAAATGGAATCAAAAATGTTTTTTTTCAATTTAAAGTAGATAATAAATTTTCACAAATTCTCATTTTACTGATGATCATTTATCTACATGGGCATAAATCAATCTCATACACATTCCACACGCACTGTCCCCCCCCCCTTTTGGTCCCTCCCCCACCGATTAATTCCGTTTCGGTCCCCGGCGCCTGAGGGGTTTCCGATCACGATTACCATCACCACCAATTATCAGTCATTATCATCATCGCCATCATCATTTTATCGCCTCCAGCAATGTCAATTTGCCATTTTTCGTAAAATATTTTCCGTTTTGAATATCCCTTAAGTAAATTTTGGCAGACAATAGGATGAGTGAGCTTTAGTGCCGAAAATCTTGAGAAATTATTGATTTTCAATTGCAAAAAAAACCGATAAAATTTATGAGGAATAAAAATTTTTTATTGGATTTGCACCCCTAATTTTCAAGTTTTTTTGTGCATATTTGGTGCATATTTCACGACTTTATTTGCATATTTATGCGCATATTTTGGCCACTTTTCGTGCATATTTTTGGCAGCCCTAGTAATAACAGATTCAATTTTTCAAAATTTGAAAATATTGGTAAAGCCCTAATTTATTAATTTGTGATGAGCAAAAATCAAATACAACAACACTTAAATAACAATGATCAACATTTATGTCATATAATCGCATCAATCAACCAATCAATTCATTTCTTCTGCTGTTTCTGATCACCACTTGGCCCGGCGGAAGCAGCGTCGAGAAGCCTTAAAAAACAAAACAAAAAATTAGCATTGGGATTTTAAAAATTGTTCACCTTTCGTCGACTCCGCGGTATTTGATGGAAAAATCAATTTTGTTGTTCTTTCGTCCATAAACCAATTCATTCAATGCCTTTTCCAATTTTTGCTCACTTCCTTCTTCAACTGAACAACGGATGATCTCAAAAATATCTTCATCGTCCTCAGTTCCAATTGATTTTGTCATTTTCAAATTCTCCCCAGTCAATTCGTTGGTCATTTCAAATGGCACAACATCAGGAAGCGTATAAAACGGCATAAAGGCAACAGTAATGTTGAAAGAAACGGGAGAAGCAGCAGCGGAAAATGCCTAAAAGACAAAAAATAAGAAAAAACAAATTTAGAACAAATCACCGCTTTGATTTGTCCCACGATTGTCGACCATTGTTTCCCCGTATCCTCCCAAATGTGGACAAAAAACAGTTTTGGCAAATTGTCGGGATGAGGCGTGAACAGCCATTTGGTCAGCGCTTGGCCATCCGACGCATTGGCACTGTCGTCAGGCGGAAATTCGGGCAAAAAATCGAAAAAGGTAGTGACAACTTGGAGAGACGGACAATTGAAGAGAATGGACGGAGCCAATTGGCGCATATGACGAAGATCAATGATGTCCAAATACAACAGACGAATGGTGTCCTTGAACATCGGCAAAATGGTAAGCACAACGAACTCCGCAATGCGAACAGTTCCAGTGGAAATGTACAACTTTGTCGAACAAACGGAGAAAAACCGATGAAAATGGCCGAGAAAAGTGAGCACATGTTGGTCGATGAAGCTGAAAATCAGAAAATGTGATGGAAACAAATCATGTACAAATTCAATTCATTTTTTACTCGATCTCAATGCTTCCGAATCCGATAACTTTTTTTGGCAACGGATTTTGCGGAATTGGCAATTCTTTTCCATCGGAATTGACAATTTCCATTTCAATTGCGCCATTCTCTCCGATTTTGCCTCGAATTTTTTTCGATTCATAATTTTGTACAATTAAATTAATTAATTAATTGTTGACCAAATTCTTTTGTGTAGATTATGAACCTTATTGTCTTAATTAATGATATCCATAAATCACTCTTTTTTGTTTTAATTCACCAGCATCTGTTTATATTTCAGTTTTTATTTGTATTTTAAATTTGTGCTGAAAGGTTGCCAATTTCCATATTTATTTTTTCATTTTTTGGGGCCTGCCACTTTTTTTACATTTTAATTTATTTTTTATTATTGTAATTTTAGTCGATTAACCTAACAATTTTATCAAAGTCATAAATTTACTAAAATTTCAAAATTTACCTTTCAAAATTATTTATTACTTTTAATAGACCGTCTTCTCCCCATGCTCTCTCTCTGTCTGCTGCTCTCTTTTGATCGGTCGGAAGACCACCCACTTCCACCCCATCCCTTCCCTCCTCTCGATTAGACCCCATGGGGTTATATTGTTCAAACCCCCCTCCAAAAGGGGGCTATGTTCGAGAGTGGGCTTCTAATCGAGCATTTATCACCCCATCCTCTTTTTTATCATTAGTTTAAAACGGTAATTTGCTGTTTTCATTTGGGGGTGGTGCTCTTTCACCCCTTTGACTGATCAGTGACAGTGAGAGTGATCAACCACCTGCTCATCAGCAAGTATTGAAATCGCTTTTGAGTTTTGATCACTTCATGCCCGAGGGTAGGGGTAATTAATTAATTAATTAACGAATTGCTCGTCCAATTTTGGCTGCTTGGTGTTCCGCTTATGGTGATTGCTTTCTTTGTTTTGCCTTATTGCTGCGGTGCAACATCATCTTCGTCATCATTATCATCATCATTAGTCTAATGAGCGGGACGGGGCGCTCATTAAAACTGGTGGGAGCAAATTAGGGAGGGGGCGGGGGACAACAACCAAGACGATGATT
Source organism: Heterodera glycines (assembly GCA_004148225.2). NCBI lineage: Eukaryota > Metazoa > Nematoda > Chromadorea > Rhabditida > Heteroderidae > Heterodera > Heterodera glycines. The sequence goes on from CP049712.1 coordinate 4,753,097, forward strand.
TTGATGTTGATTTGATGATGATTTGATGATGATGGTGATAATAGGCGGTGATTTGGCGCGATGAAAGTTGTTGATTGTTGTTGTGTTGTTGTTGCTGTTTTGGTTTTGGCGTTGTGTTTAATGCGCGTGCGACCCTTCCGCTTCAATTAAATTATGCCCAAGGCGGCGGCGGCCGGGCTCCCAAAATACCAATGCTTATTGCAGCATGGTGGGTTTTAATCCAAAATCGAGATCTCGCGGATCCGAATTAAAAAAGGGTCCATCCTGACACAGGATCTTGACATCAATAATGCCCCGATCCCGGTATTTTTTTTTTTTGATCATTTTGGTGAGCAGGGTTAATGTTGTTGATGGTATTGTAACCCTGTAAGAGTCGAAGATTTTGAATTGCGAAATCGACTCTAATTATTATTAAATTTTTGTTGGCGAATAATCAATCTAATTGAAATCTGATTTGAATTGCAAATTGTCACGCCAATTTAAAATGCCCCCATTTTTGAATTTCCAAAGAGAGAGAAATTCTTTTCTCATTTTTTCGGCTAATTAAATTAGAAATTTCTTTCGTTTTTCACCTTTCCGTCGCATTTTACCGCATTTTTCTTTTTTTGCCTTAAAGGGCAAAAGTGTCTGTCCGTCCGTCCGCGCCCCCGCTAATGAGCGGTGGGGACGACCCCAGCAGAGGGCAGGCACCACCGCGAGAGTGGTCTGCTCAAAACGGCTTGCCAGACTAAAACGACCCTCTGACTAAACCGGCGAGACTAAACTGACCCAGTCCGAGGCAGCTTAACTGGGGAGGGGGGGGGGCGGCAAAAAGTCCGGGGGAAGGGGCGGGAATTGGAAATAATTTCCCCCGAGGGGTTTGGAGGGGACAAAAATGTCGGACGGACTGTCCCCGGCGGGGGAGCGGACGCGCGCGCGCGTCTCCCAACCAACTACAAATCCCTGTGTGCAATAATACATAAATAAGCAAACAAACAGTAAACAAACAAACAGCAGCAGAAATTGAAGAGTAAAACAAACGCCTACCGCGATTTTTCTGAGGGTGCCTCGTTTTTTTTTAAATTTTTGTCCGTTGTTAAAAAAATTTTTGTGAAATTTTCCCGACCCATTAAAATTTGCAGGAACCACATATTTTGTTACAATTGTTCGTTAAAATGATTCGAATGCCGCTCAAATTGAAGCTGGGCCGTACCAGCGGACGCTATGAACTCAGCGAGGACATTTATGTGAGAAAATTGTTGAAATTTCAAAAAAATGGGCCAATAAAATTTGAAAATTTAAAATAAAATTTGAAAAGTTTAAAACCAAAATATACATGATTTAATTCTCTTAGATTTTGACCATTTTGGTTGGTGATCAAACAATTGCACAATGCACATTGACCAGCCAATCAACATCCACTGATGTGTTCCGATTTTTGTCAGAAAAACATTGCATAAAGCAGGCAAAATTATTATTTTTAATTTTATTATTTTATTTTAATTAATTTAAATTACATATTTGCATTTTAGCCCGAACTGTTCGGCTTACAGTACCAAATGAAGGTGACAAAATTCAATTTTATTCTCTCTCTTTTAACAAATGTCTTACAAAATTGGGCCAAGAATTTTTCATTTTTAAATTTTGGCACCAATTAATATTATTTTATTATTTTTTGTTTTGGTTTTAGAATGAATTAAGAATTTTTTAATTAAAGGCCACTGATACGGAGAAGCGAATGATGCGATGGGTGGAGCCGGACAAGCCGATCAGACGCCAATTGGAACGGTGGGCATGCCGACGGGGCCAAAAATGGGCCGTCAATTTGGCCATTTTGCACGCGTGCGCAAATGTGAGGGGAATTATTTTAAATTTAATTTAAAATATTTTACAATGCAATAATTTTAAAATTTTTCAAAAAATACAGCCCCCCCCCCAATTTAAAGCCCACCCCCCTGAAATAAAGCCACCCTTTTGATGGGATTTGAAAAATAGAGCCTCTGAACGTTGGCCAACCGAACATTTTGACGACAATCGCTACTGCTGCTGAACGTGCCGTCCAGGACGGAAATGCCAACGGCGAAGGCACTTTGCCTGGTCCAATGACTTCGATTTTTTGCGAACAGTCTTTTTCAATAAAAATGTTTTTTATAATTTTTCTTAGAACCAATTTGCCTAGATACACTCATTAGGGGTGTAAAAAATCCTTAGTTTAGAATCTCGAATAAACCGAGACTTTCCTCGAGTCGAGACCCCCCAACAGCGTTACTAATTAGTGGTTAACCTGAAAAAACTTGCCCTGTCTTAAATTCCTCCAATAATTTAATTAATTTCTTAGAATTTTTGATCAGTGCCTTTTTTTCCCAATTTAAATTCGCCAACATTACAACACTTGAAAATGCTGTCACTTTTACCGCAGGTGGACTAATTAACACTAATTAATAATTAGTAAAATATTTTTTAAAAAATTTTCATTTTTATTTTGTTTTAAATTAAAATTTGTTTTAAAAATAGGAAATGTGTCGGAATCCGAAGATCAACAACGACGAGACATATGCAAGAATTTTAACGGTGAGTTTTTTCATGAGGGCGTCGTAAAAGAAAAGAAAATTTCAAATTTAAGAGAAGTTTTAAAAAATTTTTCTAAAAATGATAGGCCTATGGAAAATTGCACACCATGCAGCCAGCTTATGCCGCGCTTTTGTACATTGTCGAAATCCAACAGTGCGAGGGATATGGCGAAGAATTATTCCCTTACAACAACAACATTTAAATAACAATGATGAAAAAAAAACAAAAATGCCAACATTCAAATTTGAATAGGACGGAAGTTCGCTGGAAGAAGTTTCACTGGGCTACTCATTGGACTTCATTTTTGTCAGACGACCAAATGGGACGGACCAAAAATTCAGGCAAAAATTTTGAAAAAAAATAATTAGTTGGACAAATTAAAATTAAATAAAGAAAATAATTATTTGAAATTGATAGGGGTTTCTCCCCGACCTTCGGGTAAAGAAAAGTTGGGAATAGGGGAGGAAATCCCACGGCAACAAAATTTGTCGGGGATGGTTGGTTCAAACCAAAAAAAAAATGTGGCGAACAAAAAACACCTTGGTCGGGGAGTAAATTTCATAAAAAATCGAGAAAAAATGGCAGGAAAATTTCTTAATAAAAAAGTCTTGGGAACTCATTTAAGTGACACTCTCATCCTATTTAAAAACACCTTTTAAATTTGTTTTTTATATTTATTTTATTTTATTTAAATTCATTTTCTAAACACAGATGGGACGAGGTGCGTGAAATCACGGCACACAAGCGCAAGATTAGCATCAAATGTGGCGATGCCGGTGCCCTTGTTGTGTTTGCATTTGTAAGTGGGGCGGTTGGATGGGGGGCGGGGGCAACACCAAATTGTGCCGTCATACGGTAGAAAATTTTACCAAATTGTGTCGGTATACGGTAGAAAATTTTACCAAATTGTGTCGGTATACGGTAGAAAATTTTACCAAATTGTGCCACCGTTTATTGGTAGAAAATTTTGTCCAAAAACTTAGGAGGACAACGAGATGGCCCGGTACGTGTCCACCGTGTTGGGTTGGAAATGGCGCCATGCCAGGGTGGACGCGCAGCAGCAAAAGGCGGCACGGCTCAGTGTGCACAACTTGCAGGGCGGCGTGCCCTGCTTCAGCGTGATGGGCGGCGGCTCGCAGCTGCGCCGTTCGACGGGCAATGTGCCAAACTTTTTTTTTATGAAATTTTCCCAAATTTTCATGTCTTTGAATCCAGCCAAGTACGCCCTTGAAAAAGCGACCATTCCCTGATTTTGGGAATTCAAAAAGTCCGTATTTCATCACGTTGGACCCTTTTAGCGAATTCTTTTTCAATGGTAACTTTTGCCTAGTCCTTGGATTTCATGGAATTCCCCCGCGGTGTTCTTGAAATTATGTTCTCGAAACTCTCGGATTTGTAAAATTCCATGCAAATTCTTGACTTTTTTCCAGGTCAATTCGGTACGTCCGTCCTCCGAGCTGAGCAGCACGAATGGTGGTGGTTCCGCCGCAACAAATGCGGGCGGTGCCATGAATGGCAACGGTTTCATGGCACCGTCGCTACCGTATGCCGTCTCCCCCCTTCTACCATCTTCCGTTGTACAGCAACCGTCGGTAGCAGCAGCCGACCCACTCGCTCAATCGCCCTGTTGTGTACGAACATCGGCAAATGGTGAGGAAGGGGATAAACAGTGCCGAGATTTGTACAGCAACTCTCTCCATCGTTTCTACAGTATGCTGCCGTACCGTATCCATGGGTCCAATGCCAGGGCCGGCTCCTCCTGCCACGGCGGCATTCTTTCTGCCCACTGCGCACATTCCGTCGCCCACCGGCGAAAAAATGTCGCCGCCAGCGCCCACGGCGCCATTGGCTGCCGTCGCTGCGGCGGCGGTGGCATCGACCGCCGCCGCCGGTGCCACAACAGTCGCAGCGCCATTGATGGCACCGCCAACAGCAACTTCAGTGCAATTCGCGGCACAACTGCCACAACCGCAACAGCAGCAACAACAACAGCAAATTAGGGTTGGAGTTTTTATAAATTATGACACTCCTCGAGACTCTCGGCACGGAAAAGAAAGTGCTAATGCCAACAAAATCACGAATTTTTTGAAAAATTCAATCAACTCTTTTAAAAATGATAATTTCTAACCTATAGACGTCGAATTCAAGCCAAGACTCGGATTGGTTGCGCAATGAACAGCGGGAAATGCTGAAGAAAATGTTGACGGAGAAGCGACGACTGAACAAAGCAAGTGATCAGATAAAGAATGATCAGTGGCCCTAGAACAATCTCACAGAGAAATAGTGAATCGCATAGAGATGAGAGCAGAGAAAAACAGAGGAATTGAGATAACAGAAAATTTTTAGTGCGAAATATTACGCGAAATATTACATACATTGCCTAAAATAGTATAGGAAATAGAGGAGAGAGAGAGAGAGAGACAGACAGACAGACAGAGAGAAGGGCCAAATATCTAATCAATAGAGCCCGGATTTTTAGGTGCTAAAAATCCCAAAATAGGTGCGAAAATAGGTATTAAAAATTGGAAAAACCAAGTATATTTTATGCAAAAAATCTTATTTAAGTCCCATTCGTTATTCATTTAGCCCTTACAATTGCAACTTATCAAGAACAAAAATTTTGGAAACGAATTTTTGGGGAAAATTTTCATTTCTTAGGGGAACATTTTCTGAAATTTTGGTCAATTTTTAGGGGTATATTTTTGAAATTTTTTAGATCGATTCTTGGGGTGCATTTTTCGTTTTATTGCATTTTTGCTATGAAATTTCTGGAAAAAGGCCAAAATAGCTATATAAAATTGGATTTCTATCTTTAAGTGCTATTGACCGAAAATCCAGTTTTAGGTAATTTTAGGTGCTAAAAAGTCGCTCTAAATCGAAAATTGTTCGGAGAAAATGCTATTTTTGGGCTTCTCTCATCATAACAAAGCCGCAAAAAAAATAGGTAAAAACCTAAAAATCCGGGCTCTACTAATCAATCACAGAAGAAATATCATTTAAAATATAGAGAGGATGGCAGAAAAAAAAAAAGGAAAATATTTAAAATGCATCCAAACATTGTGAACTGTGTTTACAGATTGGTTCCAGTCCGGAGATCAACACGGTTGGACTGAGCAAAGGTGGCGCGGTGGCCAAATGCAAGCGGCAACAACTCCAACACCATCTCCAGCAACAGCAACAGAATGCCAACACTGGGAATGGCAACAATGTCAGTCCCGGGGGTACACCACGCGCACTGAAAAATGGGCACGGAAGTGGCCGGCGCTTGGCCGGCTTTGCGTTGGCACGTAAAATTTTCACTTCAACGCCAAATTTGAACTCCACGACGGGCGCGGCGGTGGCATGCCGACATCAACAGCAGCAGCAACAACAGCAACAAAAAAATGGTGGGGCAATTTGTCACACCAAAACCGGGACAATTCATCACACAGTGTTTAGCCGCCAAACTGTGCCCTGCCGGCGACTCGAAACGGGCGGGCAAAAATGGCAATGCCGGCGGCGCTCTGTTGGCCTCGTCCCCATTGGCATCGGTGACAAATCGTCTGCTGCTCAACCAACATCAGCAACAACAACAGCAGCAGAATGGTATTTCAGTACCACTCAGCGCTCAGCATTCCCTACCGTACTACTCACCGCCACCGTTGCACATTCACCCAACTCTGCACCCAAATGCACTTTTCACGCAGCATCATCACCAAAACGGTGAGTGAGTGACTAATTAGTGACAAATTGTCCCTTATTGGCTTTGTCTCTAATTGGCCAATTAGTGAAAAACTGTCCCTCAATGTCTAATGTCTTCTCTGTTGTGACGATTTGTCCCACATTAATTGGCTAATTGTCTCCTCTGTTGTGATGATTGCCCCTAATTGGCTAATTAGTGAATTATTCCCACATTGCCACGCCAACCTTCATAGGTGTTGGAGGCGTGCATTCTTCTGCTCATTTGGCCCAAATGAACTCAGTGCCACTAGCACCACCGCCACCACTTCCGGCACTCTTTTCTCAGGTCCCTCCCTGTCAGCATTTTATTGTGCCATCATTTTTTTAATCAAATTCAAATTCCAGGGCCAACTGATCGATGAGAATGGCCAACAGCGCGCAGTTATTTACCCAATTCCGCCCGAAGCGGCCTCCCCTTTGATCCGCCCGTCCAATTCGCCGCCGGCACTGATCAGCACCAATGGCACATGCGGTGGCACAACAGCAACTGTAGCAGCGGTTGATGAAGCAACGACCATCAGCAGATCAAGCCCCCGATCAAATGCCACCTCATCACATCACTCGGACACGACGGCACCGCTTTGTGTGCAGGCAAGTGAAGCCAATAGGAATATGATTTAGCACTGTTTTACATAAACATATGAAAATAATCAGGCATTCTCTGATCACATAAATTATCATCGGTTGATCTGTTGTTGCACAATAATGTGTGTATGGAGGAATAATGATCGGCACGGCACAATCGCAGTAGTGCTGATAAAAAGCATTAACAAAACAAAAATTTAAAAAAGCTATTCGATTTTTTTTGGTGGTAAGCTGACCTTATTCTTATAGTGACCATTGTTGAAAAAGACTAAAATTCTTTGTGCCAATTTTGATTCAGTGCATTTACTCACTGATTCAGCCGAGTTCATTTTTTGTGCATTTTAATGTAATCGATAAATTTAAATTTAAATTTCGTTTTTTTACAAAAGACAAAAAGTGGTCTGATCAATCATTAATGATACCGCGGAATCAAACTTAGTCTATCATTTTGATATGTTAATTAGTTTAATATTTAATCTTTAGTTTTTTCTGATCACTTTTGTTTTCATTCTAAATATTTTTAAAATTAAAAATTTAAATTTTTTTTTTTTCTAATCACTTTTTTATGCAATTTGTTAGCCTCTGATGTATGATCACTTTTGATTTGTGTAATTTGTTTTTTTTTTCAGTCTTCGCTTGGCTCGGATGATTCCTCATCACATCACCACCAACAGCAGCAGCAGCAACAGAATGCCAACAAAAATTTGCCCGAATTTTCGGAACTCGAATTTTCCGGCATTCCGGCCAAAAGTCTGTCCGCCGACTTTTCGGTCGCTGTCCAACCGCACAATTTGCACCGGAACCGGGGCAGCAAAATTTACCCGTACAACGACAGCAGGGCACGGCTGTGCCCGACCAAGACGAACCCCGACGGTTCGGCTAAATTAAAAAAAAACCAAATGGCAAAGCCTCGGGTTAAAAAAATGCAGTTTGCCCCCCCCCCGAAATATTAAAAATTTTAAACTTTCGAAATTTCAAAAAAAATTTTTTTTGAAAAACAATATTTTATTATAAAATTTAAAAAATAGCTTTTCTAGGTTTGAAAATTAAAAAAGCGGGAGGGGGAGGACCTAATGCACCCTAAAAAAGTATTCAAAAACTATTGGAATTCCGATAGTTTCTTAAAAATACAGTAATTAAATTGAAAAATTGAAAAACCCAATAAAAATAAACGATTTATGCTTCCAATTGGTCAGGCTATATCAATGCGTCCAATTTGAATGTGCCGGTCGGCAAACACACACAGCTGAGGTATGTGGTGTCGCAAGCGCCAATTGCAAAAACAATTGAAGACTTTTGGCAATTGGTCTGGGAGACAAATGCGCGACTGATCGGTGAGCAAAATTTAAAAATTTAAATTCAATTTAATTTTTAATTGCTTTTAGTAATGCTTGTCAACCCGCACCAGGCAAGTGTTGTGTCCAAATTTATTAATACGAATACAAATCTCTCTTTCTAATTATTCTTTTTTTTAATTAACTAAATTTATATGTTTTTATATTGACTATAGCAATTTGCTTATAAAAATGAATCTTTTAATTATTCAACTTCTATTTTTTAATTGTTCGAATTTTTTTGATTTTCAAAATCATTTCTTTTTTTCCGCTTCTTTGTCAAGCCCTCATAAAAATGAGTTGGGCGAATGGGCATGCGTGGCACCCGTGAGCAGTTGGAATGGGCATGCGTGGCACCCGTGAGCAGTTGGAACCCGAAGGCGACTCACAATTTTTAATTTTTCAAAAAATCCTTGCCTTTTTCCTAAAAATTCACTGTTTTTTTAATTTTTTGCGCCTATTTTCCAGCTTAACAAGGACGACACGGTGCCCTCATATATCCCAAAGCAGGCCAAGGAGAAGCTGACAGTTGGTGACTTCTTTCTGCGCTTGAAAAGTGTCAGTCCGCCGATGCAAATGCAATTCCAATCGACCACTTCCTTCACACTGTCCAAGCGGGGCGAAGCGCGACGAACAATTTGGCATTTGTACTGTGCCGACTTTTCTGAACAGGGTCAGTACCGGCACAGCACAATGCCGAGACGTACCAGTACCAACAGCAGTAGGGGGCCAAAACGGCGGATGGGCGAGCAGGTCGCCCTCCCCTCTCCCCCTCCCGTTATTAAAATTTAGAGGACTTATTCTATTAAGTTTTATTTATCAATTTTTGGGTTAAATAAAAATTACTTAGAAAATTCTTAAAAAATAAAAAAAATTCTTTTAAATCTTTTACTAAGAAAAACTAAGAAAATTAGAAAATAAAAATTTTTCGGTTTTTTAAAAACTTAAGGGGAACGTAATGCACCGATTTTTGGAACTCAACTCAAACCTCATAAATAATATCGGACCTGGACGCAAAAAAAAACAACAACTAAAACCCGGCACCCACTAAAATATTGGCATGCGCTTCTTGAGCAATGAAAACCTTTATTTCTCAATTTAAAATACAGAAATCCGAGAATTTCATTGCCTAAAAAGAATCATTTAAAAAATTGTACACGTTTATGGAAATTTTTTAAATTGGAAATAAAATTTTTAATGCCATTTTTAATTGAAGGTGTGCCCTCCTCAATGGACACTTTCATTGGACTGATCGACGCAGTGGCAAGCGTAAAACGGCACATTGAGAACGAGACGAAGCAGCAACAGCAACAACAGCAGCACAAACAGAAGCAATCGGTGGTCACCAAATCCAATTCGAACGCATCCAAAGAGAGCAGCAGCTTAAGCGTGGTAAAAGCGGCGCAAAATTTAATTAAAAAATATTTAAATTTTTATTTTAAAAAACTTTAAAAATTATTTAATTTAAAAGATTTATTTTAAAGTAATTAGAAATGCACAGTAAAAACATTTTATTTTCAACTGATAATAATAAAAAGATGAATTTTTTTTTCTCGAATTTTAGACTTTAATTATTTTTTTTGGTTTTTACTTTTTATCAACAAATTTTCGACTTTCGACTAATTGTATATTTTTTCAAGTTTTAATCGCTCAATATCTTTAGACTAAACATACATACATAAGAGATACGAAAAAAAGACAATAAAAACTAAAGCCAAATAAATTTTACTCCCATTTGAGAATTTTTTGTAATTTTGTTTAAATTTGCCAAAAAAATATTAGTAAAATAATCGAATCTTTTCCTCTTGCGTATTATCTTATCTATCCTATTGTTTAGTGTGCTTATGTTCACTTTAAAAAGAATTATTGTATTTTATATACAGATACATATTTTGGTGATTAAAATTTGTTAAAAAATAAACAAAAATATTTAATTAATGTAGGAAAAATTTTAAAAATTAAAAATGCCAATTTTCAAAAACAGTTAAAAATGTTTCAGTCCAGCGACACTTCAAAAAGGGATCGGACACAATCGGCGAACAGTGAAAATGGGTGGACAAAGAAATTGCGATTTGAATCGCACAACAACAACGAGAACAACAACAAGGAACAGAAACAACAACAGCACCAGTCCTCCGCCTCTTCTTCATGTTCATCGACGGAAGGGTGGGAAAAAATGAATGGAAATTATTGAAAATTAAATTTGAAATTATATGACAAAAAACCAATTAAAAGGTGGGTCTGTGAAATTAGGAAAAAATCTGATGAAATTTGAGTCGAGAATTAGAAAAAAAATCAAATTGGTCGAGAGTAAGATATTTACTGAAAGCGGCTTTAATTTTCAATCCCCCTCAAAAAGGGGGTGGCTTATAAACGTAGAAAATTAAAAAAACCTTGAAATTTTTTAAAAATAGTTTTTAGAAAAATTTTGAAAAAAAAATTTAGAGTGAATTTTCTTATAAAAGGATTTTATATGATTTCTTAAATTTCTGAATGTGAAAATGTTTTTAAAACTTCAAGGGACAAACGATACGGGTGGGAGGGCGGGGGGTAACTAACTGCTCCCATCCATAGATTTGGGCTTTAGATTTAGAAAATCCATTGGACTTTGGGAGTTTTTCAAAATTGTACGAAATTCGAAATCCGTTTGAGGACCAAAAAATTAAATTTAGCGGCAGAATGGTGCGGGAGGAGCCGTTGACAATCATTCAGTGCACAGATGGGGCAAGCGAAAGCGGACTGTACTTGTTGGCCGAGGTGGTCATCCGATGCATGGAAAGCAATGCGGTGGGCATCCAATTTTAAAAATCCAATTGGGCTTGGTTTAAAAAAAATCGAGGGGGATGAGCACTGTTCCTAAATACTAAAGTCCCCTCCCAACCTTTGGGGAGGGAAAAATCGGGGATTGGGACCGGGGAGGAAATTTGACGGCAAAATCGTCGGGGATTAATTGATGGAAATTCAAAAAAAAAAGTGTGTTGCCATACTTTTCGTGGAAGAAATGTTCATAAAAAAGTGTCCAAGAAAAAGAAAGCAGAAATTTTTTTAACAAATAAAATAATCTTGGAAACTGATTTAAAGACTTATCCGAGTCGAGAATTTAAATTTGGTTAGGGCAGAACCCGAATAATATATATCGGAAATTTTAAAAACCAAATTTACCTTACGATCATTGGCAAATTATTTTTCTTGTCTAATTTAATCCAATGGATATGGAAGAATTTTCTGACCTTTGGGCTAAATTATTTTCTAAGGGATTACCATGGATTTATGAAAATGTTTATTTATTTTTTTTTGTTAATTTAAAATGCTTTTTTTGAAGCTCTTCGACATTGCACAGCTGTTGCGCGACTTGCGCTACCAGCGGATGTGCCTGGTGAAGAATGCCAACCAATACAAATTTGTCTACGATTTGGCCACATTTTATGAGCGCAAATTGCGACTTGTCTAATCACTGTTCAGAGATCGTTGATCTGCTACCAGCTGCTGATTGGTGATCATGATCAGAGAGTTCTATTAGTGTGGTGAGTGATCAGACAAAAACTGATCATTCCGACCACCGTCGGCGAGTAAAAAATCGATCGAACATTTTTTAAAATTTTTTTTTTTTGCCTTTTGAGCTAATTTAAGCTTATTTTTATTCCGGGACCAAAATAATTAATTCATTATATAATTATGCCATTCATTCCTCCATTTAATGAAGTTGTGTTTGCATGTTTAGCATCTCGACTCTCTCCCAAACACATATCTATTTTGTTTAAGCCGGGCCAATTCGGACACATTTTTTATTTTTTGAAATTAAAAAAATAAATTTGAGGCAACAAAAAATTGTGGCCCGAATTGTGCCGCCTTCCCTCTCTCTCTTTGCGCCGTTGTGTGCCACCGCATCCATTAAATGTGCCATTTTTACTTTGTTTTTTTTTCTTTTTCCATAACGCAATTAAACAAATTTATTTATAAAAGTAAAGCCGTGTATTATTGTATTTATATATATATATATATTTATCTGAATAAAAATACTGAGAAAAGCATTCTTTTTATAATCAAAATTTATAGCCCCCAATTGAAAAAATGCGGGCCTCTAAAATCGACAATGAGAGAAGCTGTAATAACTAGGGCTGCCAAAAGTATGCAAATGCATATTTTTTTCCTGGCTTCTCCATGCTCTAAATAGTACGAAAAACACTTTCTTTTTTGTGTTTGCGTATAAAAATCGGGACTTTTATTTGCATATTTTTGCATATTTTGGGCCTTTATGCATATTTTGCATATTTTGGCTTGTTTTACATTTTCATGCATATTTTGCCATTTTTTGTGCATATTTTCCGATTTTTTGCATATTTTGACATTTTTCTTCAAATATTTTCCGATTTTTTGCATATTTTGCCATTTTTCTTCAAATATTTTCCGATTTTTTGCATATTTTGCCATTTTTCGTAAAATATTTTCCGTTTTGAATATCCCTTAAGTAAATTTTGGCAGACAATAGGATGAGTGAGCTTTAGTGCCGAAAATCTTGAGAAATTATTGATTTTCAATTGCAAAAAAAACCGATAAAATTTATGAGGAATAAAAATTTTTTATTGGATTTGCACCCCTAATTTTCAAGTTTTTTTGTGCATATTTGGTGCATATTTCACGACTTTATTTGCATATTTATGCGCATATTTTGGCCACTTTTCGTGCATATTTTTGGCAGCCCTAGTAATAACAGATTCAATTTTTCAAAATTTGAAAATATTGGTAAAGCCCTAATTTATTAATTTGTGATGAGCAAAAATCAAATACAACAACACTTAAATAACAATGATCAACATTTATGTCATATAATCGCATCAATCAACCAATCAATTCATTTCTTCTGCTGTTTCTGATCACCACTTGGCCCGGCGGAAGCAGCGTCGAGAAGCCTTAAAAAACAAAACAAAAAATTAGCATTGGGATTTTAAAAATTGTTCACCTTTCGTCGACTCCGCGGTATTTGATGGAAAAATCAATTTTGTTGTTCTTTCGTCCATAAACCAATTCATTCAATGCCTTTTCCAATTTTTGCTCACTCCCTTCTTCAACTGAACAACGGATGATCTCAAAAATATCTTCATCGTCCTCAGTTCCAATTGATTTTGTCATTTTCAAATTCTCCCCAGTCAATTCGTTGGTCATTTCAAATGGCACAACATCAGGAAGCGTATAAAACGGCATAAAGGCAACAGTAATGTTGAAAGAAACGGGAGAAGCAGCAGCGGAAAATGCCTAAAAGACAAAAAATAAGAAAAAACAAATTTAGAATCAATCACCGCTTTGATTTGTCCCACGATTGTCGACCATTGTTTCCCCGTATCCTCCCAAATGTGGACAAAAAACAGTTTTGGCAAATTGTCGGGATGAGGCGTGAACAGCCATTTGGTCAGCGCTTGGCCATCCGACGCATTGGCACTGTCGTCAGGCGGAAATTCGGGCAAAAAATCGAAAAAGGTAGTGACAACTTGGAGAGACGGACAATTGAAGAGAATGGACGGAGCCAATTGGCGCATATGACGAAGATCAATGATGTCCAAATACAACAGACGAATGGTGTCCTTGAACATCGGCAAAATGGTAAGCACAACGAACTCCGCAATGCGAACAGTTCCAGTGGAAATGTACAACTTTGTCGAACAAACGGAGAAAAACCGATGAAAATGGCCGAGAAAAGTGAGCACATGTTGGTCGATGAAGCTGAAAATCAGAAAATGTGATGGAAACAAATCATGTACAAATTCAATTCATTTTTTACTCGATCTCAATGCTTCCGAATCCGATGACTTTTTTTGGCAACGGATTTTGCGGAATTGGCAATTCTTTTCCATCGGAATTGACAATTTCCATTTCAATTGCGCCATTCTCTCCGATTTTGCCTCGAATTTCCAATCTGCCCATTGTCCATCGTTGTATTTTGCTTCGAATTTCCAATTTGTCAAATGTCCATTTGCGGATTTTGAAGTGTTCGTCGACGTAATAGTCAAATCGGTGACTAATCAACGCAATGCCAAGGCCAAGCTGTGAGCGTGGAAGCAAACCGAACACCTCAAGCCAACAGTCGGCAGCGATGAAACTTAAAACGGAAAAGCAAAATGATTTCATGGGAATTCAAATTTGAAAATATCACATCGCTTTTTCCATTTCTTTCTCCGCTGCCTTTGGATTGTCAGACATTTTTTGAAATGTAATCAAGCAGAATTATAAAAAGAAGTGAACTAAATAAAAAATTATCAAATAGGTGTGGATGGAATGAATGGGTTGAAAGATATGAGTGGAAGGGGATTAGGTCCGCTTTATATACTCGGGTACAGACGGGGAATTACGGTAAATACTCGATTAGACCCCATGGGGTTATATTGTTCAAACCCCCCTCCAAAAGGGGGCTATGTTCGAGAGTGGGCTTCTAATCGAGCATTTACTGTAGGTAAAATCCTTTCTGATGAATTCCTTTGAATAGAAGGCACCAATAGGGGGAGAGGTAGAAGAAAATTACTTATTTTGCAAAATGTAGGAATAAATACCTAATTAAAGGGAAATTTGGCAGGAAAAATTGCAAAAAATGACAAAATTCGATATTAAGTACTTGTGTAGTGTATATGATCATTTTGATAAACAAGAAATGTGTTAAATGCTCATAAATATGTGCTCATAAGAAAATATCGTCAACAAATCTTTTTTTGGCAGCTGCTGATTGGAAAAAATCGAAATGGATCGAAATACATGTCATATTAGTGGTCAGCGACACCGAAAACCACTTAAAAATGATTTTTGATGATTTTAAAATTTTTGAATTTTTTTTTTTTAGAAAAAGTGGCGGAAGGCAGCTTCGGTGGGGGTCGGTTTAGTCTGGCCGGTTTAGTCTGGCCGTTTTAGTCTGGCCGTTTTAGTCTGGCCGGTTTAGTCAGAGGGTCGGTTTAGTCAGAGGGTCGTTTTAGTCTGGCAAGCTGTTTTTGTCCTACATTGATCCAATTCTGATTTGTTTCTCGAAAATTCTTTAAAATTAACACCATAACATATTTATCAATGTGTTAACAACAAAAAAATAACAAAACATTGAAAAATCATTACGGGCACATTTCATAAATTTGAGAAATACCAACGAGAAAATTGATGATATTATCAGGATTAACATTGGCATGGTAATTTTGATCATTTTGGTGAGCAGGGTTAATGTTGTTGATGGTATTGTAACCCTGTAAGAGTCGAAGAATTCGTATCAACGGCACGATATTTTCGCGTTTTTTGAGGAGGGACTTCACCAGCGATGCATCGTGCGATGTCTGCATCAATTGACTTTTCTCATATCGAATTGTGTTGATGAAGCGGAAAACAGTTGGATATAAACAAGCAAAAGCCCGTTGAATGAAAAAAAATTAGGGTTTACTTTGCCTGAAGCTATAAAAAGGCGGTGCCAAACTGAAGGTTTCGCTTTGTTTTTATTTTCTAATTGGGATATTCATTTATATTGTAGCTAAACATAGATATTTTAAGTTTTTCCTTATTTATAATTGACAAAAAACATTTGTAAGAATTATGGGCGAAAACGGCTTGCCAGACTAAAACGACCCTCTGACTAAACCGGCCAGACTAAACTGACCCAGTCCGAGGCAGCTTAACTGGCCATATTTGTAGTATATTTATAGGCAATTTTAACAATGATACGTGCAACAATTGATGAAAATCTGTTAACAAATTACATTCTAATTCTCAAATTTTTCCACGGCAGCGCCTATTGGCACCGCCGGACCCTCCTTCCGCCCAGGTTCCCAGAGTTTTTTGAAAAAGAGCTCCGCAAAAAAGTGCATATGCGGTGAAATGAGGAAATCACCGGTAATACTGTGCTTTGTCCCCCCCCCTTTTTCGAAAAAATTTCTGTTTTCAAAACTCATGAAAACAAGTTTCAAAGGGTTTTCGGGTCGCTGATCACGAATCCGGCACTCATTTCGAACAATTCCGGGCTCTAATGCACTTTATGAGTCCAATCAATTGACAATCCCGGGTTTTTATACAATAACTTTGTTCATGTTCGAACAAACACTATCTTTTTGGTATCATTCGAAAGCAGAAAGTCTAACGAAGCTAAAATATATAAAATCGCAGCGTTCAGGCAATTACCAAAAAAGATTTGATTAATTAAGTAATTGCTGATTATTTTCGTTTGTAACTTTCTTGGAATGTTAGAATTCTCTTGTTTTCTCGTATAATTACATTATTAAGACTTTGTGCATTCGAATGATACCAAAAAGATAGGGTTTGTTCGAACATGAACAAAGTTATTGTATAAAAACCCGGGATTGTCAATTGATTGGACTCATAAAGTGCATTAGAGCCCGGAATTGTTCGAAATGGGTGCCGGATTCGTGATCAGCGACCCCGAAAACCCTTATATGTTTTCATGACTTTTGAAATCATAAAAAAATTTTTCGAAAAAAAGGGGGGGGGCAAAGCACAGTATTACCAAATCACCAACAGAAACAAAAAAACATTGGCAAACACTTCATTCCGGCGAAAAATATAAATCATTTGGATAAAATTTAATCGTTTTCATTACATATGATAAAATTTTTAAATGTCCTTGAATTTAATGGAATTTTCCCCTTATGTCCTTGGAAACCGGTATACCCGTCCTTGGAAAGGGAGTTTGTCCCATTCGAAACCTGATTAAATTTGATTTCGGAGCACTTTGGGGATAAAAGAAAAAAGTCTATGTTTGTCTAATCCTTGGCATCCGTTCGTCACAGAAATCCAGTGGATGGGTTGTGCTGCTTGTTCTTTCATCGTCGCTGATTGCTTGATTTCGGCTGTAGTTTTTTGACGTTGGCCAACCGAACATTTTGACGACAATCGCTACTGCTGCTGAACGTGCCGTCCAGGACGGAAATGCCAACGGCGAAGGCACTTTGCCTGGTCCAATGACTTCGATTTTTTGCGAACAGTCTTTTTCAATAAAAATGTTTTTTATAATTTTTCTTAGAACCAATTTGCCTAGATACACTCATTAGGGGTGTAAAAAATCCTTAGTTTAGAATCTCGAATAAACCGAGACTTTCCTCGAGTCGAGACCCCCCAACAGCGTTACTAATTAGTGGTTAACCTGAAAAAACTTGCCCTGTCTTAAATTCCTCCAATAATTTAATTAATTTCTTAGAATTTTTGATCAGTGCCTTTTTGAAAACCTAACTTTTTTTTGAAGTTTTACAGACTAAAATATACAGAACATGAAAACATGAAAGCAGCTTTTTCGAGTGTATTCAAGTATGTATTTTTTGTCTGTTGCTTTTAGCCCATCATTTAGCTCTTCAAAAAACTTTATGAACATGAAATGATGATCAAATTTCTCTTGGTTTGCACAAAATTGTGGGGAAGTTGTTTATTTAGGAAATTTTTATCCAGACCATGGTTCCAGGTTAGCAAAAAAAAATTGGTTGAAAAGCAAAAAAAAAAAGCATCGATTTAATGGCCGGACGGATCCCTTCGCAAAATTGGCCACTGACACACCTTTTTTATGTATGAAAATATTGTCAAAGCCCTAATTTATTGATTTGTGAATGAGCAAAAATCAAATACAACAACAACATTTAAATAACAATGATCTCAATATTTAGGACACATATAATCGCATCAGTCAAAATCATCCAATCAATTCATTTTTTGCTGTTTCTGATCAATGATCACCACTCGGCCCCGGCAAATCGTCGAGAAGACTGAATAAAAAAAAAACAAAATGAAATGAGAAAATTAGCAGATTTTTAAATGTTCACTCATTATCGATTCCGTCGTCTCCGATGAAAATGCCAATTTTGTTGTTCTTTTGTCCTCTGACCAATTCATTCATTTCCTTCATCCATTTTCCCTCATCATCTGCTGCAATTGAACAACGGATAAGCCTATAAACGTTCACCAATTCCGGTGACAGTGTCAATTTCTCTTGAGTGAATTCGTTAGTCAGTTCAAATGGCACAACGGAATCAATCGGTGAGGACGACGAAAAGCCAACAGAAATGACGAAATTGACAGGAGAAGAAGCAGCGGAAAATGCCTAAAGGCAAAAAAAAAATAGAAAATTAATGGGTAATAATCACCGCTTTGATTTGTTCCATGGTTGCCAACCATTGTTGCTCCACTGCTAAATTTTCAAGGCTGAGCACCTTCGTCAAATTGTCATGGCGAGGTGAGAACAGCCATTTGGCCACCGCTTGGCCATCCGTCGCATTGGCACTGTCGTCAGGCGGAAATTCGGGGGAAATGCCATCATCGAAAGCAACAACACGAAGGGACGGACAATTGTAGAGAAAGGACGGAGCAAATTGGCGCATTTGACGAAGAGTGATGGAGTTGAAATACATCACACGAATGGTGTCCTTGAACATTGGCCAAATGGTGAGCATAGCGAACTTCGAAATGCGAACATTTTCAGTATCGATAGACAATGTTGTTTCAAATGTGGCGAAAAAACGGTGAAAACGGCGGAGAAAAATGAGCACATTTTGGTCGATGTAGCTGAAAACCAGAAATGGCTACAAATCATTTCTAAATTGAATTTTCACTTGATCGAAATGCCTCCGAATCCAATGAATTTGTTCGGCAACGAATTTTGTGGGATTGGCAATTCTTTTCCATCGGAATTGACAATTTCCATTTCCTTTGCGCCATTCTCTCCGATTTTGCTTCGAATTTTCAATTTGTCAAATGTCCATTTGCGGATTTTGAAGTGTTCGTCAACGAAATAGTCAAATCGGCGGCTTATCATCGAAATTCCAAGGCCAAGTTGAAAACGTGGAAGCAAATCGAACACCTCAAGCCAACAGTCGGCAGCGATGAAACTTAAAACGGAAAAGCAAAATGATTAGCCATGGACATTCAAATTTAGAATATCACATCGCTTTTTCCATTTCTTTCTTTGCTTCCTTCGGATTGTGCGACATTTTTTTGCGGGTAATTAGGTAGACAAAATTTCCAAAGAAATGAACTGAAAAAATAATTTATCAAACAAATGGGGATGGATGGATGAATGGGCTGATGGATATGACTGGGAGTGGATTTAGTCGGCTTTATATACTTGGATTCACGTGAAGAGCAGGGGATGGGATAGTGGACAAATACATAGGGAAATATTAATGCTTTCTAGCAGTAGGAAACATTAAATGAAAAAATATCGCTTTAAATGCTGAATTTGTTCTGACTGATTTTATTAATCGCTATTTTCCATTATTAACTACATATTTCACAACACAATAAACTAGAGACCGGAATTTAGAAATGGGCGTGACTTGGAAATTGGACCCGGGCGGGATCCCGGGACTCCCGGTTTTCCGGGATTCCCGGTCCCGGTGTTTATCCAAAAAAACCGGGACCGGGGCCGGGGGTCCCGGCAGAATCCCGGCGGGGCCCCGGGGCCTTTCAGAATTACGAACGACAAACGATATATTTGTCGTTAGTATACGCCGTTTGTCGTTTATCACATCAATCAGAATTAAAAATTTTGTCGTTTGTCGTATGACTCCCGAAATTTGTTGTTTGTCGTCTGAAATTAGGCGTTTGTCTCGAAAATTCTGATTGGTTTTTACGACAAACGCAAAATTTCAGCCGGCCCCGCCGGTCTCTACAATAAACCCGTGTTTGCTTAACCCGGGTTTGTTCAATCCCTCGCAGAAGGGGTCTTATAATCGAGGTCTAATAAACGAAAAAATAAGTCTAGTACTACATATCTCGTCGTTTCTCTTTTTCTTTGTAATTTCTCACATTTTGGCGTACTATTTCTTCAATTTTTAATGGAAAAAACAGCATTTACTTTTTTTTCTATGTCTAGCATTTTTTCTCTTTGTTAAGTCCGCACCAAATCTAACACATGAAAAAACACGGAATTCGCAAATTCTAATAATTTTGGTTATAAGGGTATAAAATCATCTTGGACATTTAGAAATCAATAAAGAAATGAATAGTTTTAGCATTTTGGTTGAAATCAGCAGTTTAGGACTTGAGTTATAACGTAATGAAAATTTGAAACTCCCACAACTTTTTTCTTAGGTGTAAAATCGGCGCTATGTGATTTCGCCAGTGAACTATTTCTCTTTTTCTCGGCGTCTGTATTTGATTTCGCCAGTAAGTGAATTCGCCGGTGATTGTTTTCGCCAGATTGGACCAAATTCATCCCATGGGCAAATTAATACTATATAAAATTGGATTTCTATCTTTAATTTTCTAACATTATAGCATATGTATTCTAACCGAATTCCACTTAATTTCATGAGTTTATTTATCGCACAAATATTTGGAATACCTTTGTTAAAATAATTACATAGTTTAAATTGTGATATATTTTTGAATGATTTTCTTAATTTTTAAAAAGTGTAAGTGGTAGGCACATGCGCGAAGGTATTCAAGCGGATCACGCTGGTCAAAATCAGCGACTAAAGCTTGCAGGTTGTTGTCTTGCCGTATGTATTTTGCCTTCCGTCGGTCGTGTGGACCTCTTATGCCATCCGCTGGAGCGGCCTGAAAATCTGCAATTCTGTTTGCCCACATATTATCCTCTTCAATCATTTATGGAATTTGGATTATTTAGTGAAAATAAATCTGTTAATAAATTGCAGCATTTTTCCGGCGGCGTCTATTCGCACCGCCGGACCCCCCCCCCCCGCCCCCCTTCCGCAAATTTTTTGGAAAAAGCGCGCCACGCAAAAAAAAGGTTAAAAAAAATGTTGAGCCTTTTTTTCAATTTTGGCCTCTGATGGGGGATATTTCTTATTTGGTAAAGGCAATTTCTGACCCCCCCCGTCCATTTATGACATACAATTCAGCTCCATTTACCTAATAAACGACAAATGTCTTTCTTGTTCGTTAACCACATAATGAAAATTCCTTTTCATTAAATTTCAATCCCGTCATTTGTTCGACTCCCATGGACATGAAAATACGTTTCGATTTACTTACCAACTCGCACATTTCGTAGCAGTGCGGCCCGACAAATTCGTAGGTTTTGCCCGCTGTTGAGGAGTCCATCGCCACTCTGTTCACTCCGTCGGCAAAGTCATTGACCTCAAAAAAGGAGGTTTTAAACCTTTTACTTTTAAAAAGAAAATATTGTATATGCATTATTTAAAAACGGAATGCTCACAAAAAGTGGCATTTTGTAAATGCCTTCGCCCGCATTGAAAGTGTACACATTGCCGAACGGGTCAACGTCCTTACCAATGGAGTACTGTATTATAGGAAAAACTGTATTTTAGTTTTTAAAATATATTTTTTTTTTGCAAAATTCATCCACCTCTTCTTGGTGTTTTCGTTTGGCATCGTTGTAATTCCAACGCATATTTGATGGTGAAGGAGCAGAAGCTGCCCTAACTTCAATTGGCAAATCGGCACGCACTTCTCTGATGATGTTTCTGCTTGACGTTGGGAAATCACTGCGTGCTTCTTCGCGAAAATTTCCAACCTCAAATACATATTCGTAACCGCCATTTGTTAACAAAATTTTTCCCCGTGTCGATTTTGTTTGGTCAAAACGGAGTAATGCCATAGAAAATAAGGAGAAATTGATGTTTTTGCTCGCAAAGCGAATTCAAAAAAGTAGGCAAATGTGGGCGAAGTGACAAAAAGGCAAATGTGGGCGAAGTGACAAAAAGGCAAATGTGGGCGAAGTGACAAAAAGGCAAATGTGGGCGAAGTGACAAAAAGGCAAATGAGTGGTGATCAGAAGAGGCGGGTCATTTCAGTACCGAATAATATTTTAATTAATTAATAATATAACTATTTTAATATGTTAATTTGATTAGTTTTATAAATTCGATTTATTAATTATTTTTTCCCAAACAAATCACATTTTAAGAGAGAAATAATATTCATAATCACATTTATGAGTGTGGGCGAAGCGAAAAAAGTATGAGTGATGGGTGATCGGAAGGGCGGGTCATTTTTTGCCATCAATATATTTTTTGCCCATTAAGTGGATTGCACTTTTATTTTTATTCACAATTGTATTTTTATATAAGCTCTTTTTGCCATGCCTGCCGACCAATTTTTAACTAACTTTTTCCTTTGCCCTTAAGTTTTGATTCGCTTTTCTCGGTAATTTTGGAGCAGCTTCATTGCTTCTTGATTTTCAAGGAAGTCCTCGAATTTTGACTTTGTATTTGACGTAAAGTCAATGAAGCAGAGGCTAATAGAAAGTATCAAAGTTAGACTTTTCATTCTAAATATTTTTAAAATTAAAAATTTAAAAATTAATCAGAGAAATAGGTTGGATATTAGATATGAATTACTAGCATAAAAGAAGAGGGAAAAGCTTATTTTGAATGTATTACTCTAGACAAATATAAGTATATAATTGTGAATGAAATAGAAGTGCAATCGATCGAATTATAAAATGTGATTATGGATATTATTTCTCTCTTAAAAATGTGATTTGGTTGGGAAATATTAAATATAAAGCTAAATTATAATTAGGGCCAGCAAATATAATTAACATATTAAAATAGTTATATTATTAATTAACTAGCCGCTCTGAGGGCATGCGTAGCTCTAGATAGCCAGCCGCGCCCTAGCCGTTCGAGGCGTAGCCAGTAACGGGTGCACAGTCCAGGTTGTTAGTGCAATAGCAGCTCAGGCGCAGATGCGTGTCTGGATGTTCGTGCAGCAGCAGCTACCGGCACATGCGTGTGGCACCCGTGAGCAGTTGGAATGGGCATGCGTGGCGCGCGTGCAGCATTGGAACCCGAGGGCTTGGCGAATGGGCATGCGTGGCACCCGTGCAGCAGTTGTACCATGCCTACGTTTATAACTCAGCAACTACTAACCGTTTGGGACTTGGTCCATGCATTTTGTAGAGAATTCAGTATAGAAAAACTTATATATTTTTATAGCTAAAAAAGTTTTTCCTTCGGTAAGCATAATGGCTCAAGTTTTAACCGGTTTAAAATCACTAATCTATCTCCATGTTATTGATACTGTATGCCGCATTTTTCCTTTCGCTGCCCCGTCAAATTCGAGTTTGTAGAGCAGCTCTCCAGCATAGATGCATTCAGTGGATTATTTTTCAACCTAATCAGAATGGGGGAGACAATTGGAGAAGGGGAGATTAATGGAGATGGGCATTTAATTAGAGAAAATACGGTTTTTGTTTTTCTCTGCACTTTTTCGATTGATTTATTCATATCACAATTTTTAGTGGGAGAATCAATGGAAATACAAAAAAAGTCATCAACATAATAAATTTCCTATGCGGTTTTTTTACCTTACAAAATATGGTTAAACAAACCCGTTTTTTTATGAATTTATGAGCAACAATCAAATACAACAATATTTAAATAGCAGTCTAACATTTGGATCACATAATCCCATCAATAAGCAATTAACCAATCAATCAATTCATTTCTACTGGTTCTGATCACCACTCGGCCCCGGGGAAACGTCGAAAAGCCTTAAAAACGAAAACCAAATAAGTATTTGGATTTTTTAAAAACTGTTATTCACCCATCGTCGACTCCGTCGTCTCCAATAAAAATGTCAATTCGGTTTCGTTTACTAAATTTGGAACCCGAGGGCTTGGCGAATGGGCATGCGTGGCACCCGTGAACAGTTGGAACCCGAGGGCTTGGCGAATGGGCATGCGTGGCACCCGTGAGCAGTTGGAACCCGAGGGCTTGGCGAATGGGCATGCGTGGCACCCGTGAGCAGTTGGAACCCGAGGGCTTGGCGAATGGGCATGCGTGGCACCCGTGAGCAGTTTGCCAAGAAAAGAAAATTGTCTAAAGGCCAGCGGAAGCCAAGAAAAGAAAAGGCCAGTGGATGCCAATAAAAGAAACATTATAAAATGGCCAGTGGATGCCAAGAAAAGATCGTTGAATCAATATAGCACATGAGCTCCTTCGGAAAATTGTCGTGTCGAGGCGTAAAAAGCCATTTGGCAACGGCTTGGCCATCCGTCGCATTGGCACTGTCGTCGGGCGGAAATTCGGGCAAAATGCCATCATAGAAATTGACAAAGCAAAGGGCAGGGCAATCGGTGAGCATTGACGGGACCAATTGACGCATTTGTCGAAAAGCGATGACTTTAAACTGCATCTCACGAATGATGGCCTTGAACATTGGCCAAATGTTGTGCATAACGAACTCCGAAATGCGAATATTGTTAGTATCAATGGACAAATGTGTTGCACATTTGGCGAAAAAGCGGTGAAAATGGCCAAGAAAAGTGATCACATTTTGGTCGACGAAGCTGAAAATCAGAAGTGTGATGCGTCGACTAAATTCATTTTTTACCTGATAAAAATGGCACTGAATCCGATGACTTTGTTCGGCAACGGAATTTGTGGGATTGGCAATGCTTTTCCATTTAAATTGTTGACAATTTCTATTTCCTTTGCGCCGTTCTCTCCAATTTTGCGTTGAATTACAATTCGTCCCAATTTCCATTTGCGAGTTTTGAAATGTTCATCCACGCGGCGGTCAAATCGGTGAGAAATCATCGCAATGCCAAGGCCAAGCTGAACAGGTGGCAGCAAATCGAACACTTCGAGCCAACAATCGGCAGAGATGAAGCTGAAAAGGGAACAGCAAAATGATTACCATGGGAATACAAATTTAGATTAATTATTTACATTGCTTTTTCAATTTCTTTCTCCGCTTCCTTCGGATTGTCAGACATTTTTTCAATTGATAATCAGAGAAAATTGAAGAAGTGAACTGAAAAAAAAATTATCAAAAAAATGTGAATGGAATTAATGGGATGAAGAATATGACTGGAAAGGGATTTGGTCGGCTTTATATGTACTCGGATAGACTTGAAGAACGGAGGATGGGATAATGACTAGTGCCCGGATTTTGAGGCATACCGTATTTGCTCTTTTTATTCCCCATGCCCATTAATCCCCCAGTCTACAAGGCGTTTGAAAAATAATACCTCTATCTTAATCCCCCAGTGTCCAATTATACCCCAGTCTCTGAGGAGGTTAAAAATAATCCCCCATGGGGATATAAAGAGCAAATACGGTATGCCTTTTTTTCTGTGCATAGTTCCATTATATTGAGCATAAATAACGCAGTTTCCACTTGGTTTGAAGCTTCTACGATGACTTTTATTATGCCTTTTTTGCCTTTTTCGGAATTTTCTTGCCTTAAATGCCTTTTTTGGCATTAAAGAAACATTATAAAATGGCCAGTGGATGCCAAGAAAAGAAAATTGTCTAATGGTCAGCGGAAGCCAAGAAAAGAAAATGGCCAGTGGATGCCAATAAAAGAAAATTGTTCAAAGGCCAATGGATGCCAATAAAAGAAAATTGTCTAAATGGCCAGTGGAAGCCAATAAAAGAAATATTATACAAAGGCTAGTGGATGACATCGCGTCGACCCACTGTCACGGGGTAGACACTTTGTCCCTGTGGTGACCAAATGGTCTAAAACAGACAGTCATGCACTTGCCACTGCCCTACACGCACAAAAAACACGGTGTCGACACTTTGTCCCAGCAAGTGTGTAGACACTTTGTCCGTTTTGAGTGTCGACACTTTGTCCGTTTTGACCAAATTTGCGAAAAATGTGCTTTTTACGTCTGCGCCCACCCTCTACACTAAAAAAAACACCGCTTCCCGCGAAAATGCCGACTTTGCATTTTGCACCCCCCAGCCGCTAAAGGGGGTTCGACCCTTCAGACTTGTCGAATCGGGTCGAACTTTTTTTTAAAATGCTCCCCATGGCGCGGCGCAACTTTCGCCAAGCGACGGCAAGACAGCTACTCTGCAGCGCCAGGCGCTAGGCGCCATTTGCGAAAAGTTAGCAAAAACAGGTTAGCATATCTCGGCGCAAAGCGCCCGGCGAGAGACCCCAATTTTTGCTCCAAGCCTTACGGGGTTGGGGACGCGTGGGGGAAAAAGATTTGGCTTCCTAGCATTGACGGCACAAAAGTTGGCTCTCCACGGCGCAAAGCCGGCTCGGGCGCAAGCCCATTTCGACCCTTCAGACTTGTCGAATCGCGCCAAATTTTTTTTTTAAATGCTCCCCATGGCATGGCTCAACTTTTCGCAAGCAGCACCGAAACGGTACAGCTGCGCCGCCAGGCGCTGCGCGCGATTTTCGAAAAGTTAGATAATTCATGTTGCCATATCTCAGCGCCCAAATTTTTTTGCTTAAATGTGTAAGACACAAATGTGTAGCGGGAGATCAGTTGGCTAACGCAAAAAGAATTGGGTCGATAGCTTTCAAATTCGGCTTTGCCCGGCCACATTTGCAGAGAGCCCCCCCCATTAACATATTAAAATAGTTATATTATTAATTAATTAAAATATTATTCGGTACTGAAATGACCCGCCTCTTCTGATCACCACTCATTTGCCTTTTTGTCACTTCGCCCACATTTGCCTTTTTGTCACTTCGCCCACATTTGCCTTTTTGTCACTTCGCCCACATTTGCCTTTTTGTCACTTCGCCCACATTTGCCTTTTTGTCACTTCGCCCACATTTGCCTTTTTGTCACTTCGACTCACCACGGATAAGACACACACACATACCACTGACCAACAAATTGGAGAAACTGATAAAACGCAGTAATCAAATATACGACGAAGCAAATTTGTTTGTTCTCGCCATTGACCCATTGCTGACCCCCCCCCCATTTTTGTTGTTTATCTTTAGTAAAAATTTGCCCATGGGTTGATTTGGTCCGATCTGGCGAAAACAATCACCGGCGAAATCACTCACTGGCGAAATCAATCACTGGCGAATTCACTCACTGGCGAAATCACCTGCCACCGTAAAATCGTCTTAGCATTCGCTCAGAAAAAGATTCTACTTTTCAAAAACTTTTTTTAGATACCAAATTTGATCAGTTTAATTGGGTATGAAGCGAGTTATGGCAGATCAAAATAAAAAATACAAAAAAGGCATTTTCCAGTGTAAATTTTGAAATAGCGCGCAAAAATTTACGTCAAATGCACTATTTGGCGTTATGACTGGGCTTGACCCATAGTGCCATAGTGTTGCTACCTAATTGTCTTTTTTTATAAGCAGTAATTAAATTTCTTAATGTGTTTTATGCAATAAATTTTTAAATACCAATTTCAGAGCAAAAAACCATAATATTCCTTGGTTCTCTACATTTTCCTACACAAAATGGGCCGTGAGCATCGTTCTGACCGCAAACGAGACTATGAGAAAGTTTGTTTCGCCAGTTGTTGGCTTTTTCAATTTGTTTACCACTCAATGCTTTGTTTTTTCCATGTTTGGTTCCACTAAGTTACTCAAAAATTAGTTTTTGGCATTTGAATTTGTGTCTAATTTTTCGTTGAACTCTTCCCATTGTTTTTAGGAGCACAGTCCGTTGGCGGACGAATCGTCGAGTGGCAGCAGAAAGAGGACAAAAAGGGAGAAGAACCGAAGTGTGAGCCCGGCGCGTTCTCGTTCCCACAGTCTCAGGTTCAATTTTTTTTACTAAACTCTAAATTTCCCTATATTTTGTCTGTCTCTTCGGGTTCTGACCGACTTTATGAAAAATCTGAGTTTGGATTATCCGAATATTGGATGTCTTACAACACAATTAACACATTTGGCAGGCACTTTTGTAGTTTAGTGGTCCCACTAGGAAAAAAGCCATATGGATTTTTTTACAATTTAATTTCTGCAAAAAGAGTGGTCCTCCCCCTATTCTATCGGGCCCACTGGACTATAAAAGTGTCCACATTTTCCATCGGTGGATATGCCATGCAATTTTTAACACTGAAATTTCCAGTCCGTCACCACGCCGAGAAATTTCGCCAAAGCGCCGCGCTCGAAGGTTTGTCAAATTTTTGCTTTTTGACGATTCCTTTTAATTTTCGGTTCCCAAATGATTTTTCTTGTCATTTTAAGGGAGAACTTTGCTCTCACAATCAAACACACATAGCAATAGAAAGAAAGAAACTCACAAAATTTCAAATTGTCAAACCTCAATTTCTCAAAATGTGTGCGGTCGGGCCTCCCAATTGATGACAAAGCAATCGAATCAAACGATCAATCATTTGGCCAACCAACTGATCAATCACAATAATCAATCAATCGGTCGATCAAATCCTCACAAATCTGCCGATCAATCAAAACTGTTCAATTCAATCAAAGCAAACTGTGTGGTGGCACGAGGAAATCGCCAAAAAAGCAAAAAAGGCTCCCAAACAATGATGAAAAAGAGGGAAAGAAAGGAAAAGGAGGAGGTGGTTTTCTCTCAGCCGGTTGTTTGGGTGAAACAGAAAAAACGTAATTTTTGTGTAAAATTATGGGATTGCCGGGTCGACGGTGGTACAGAATTTTGGCCATTTCTAATTTGAATCCGTCTCCATTTTTCAGTCGTTCTCGCTCGCGTGATTTGCCCTCCTCACGCGGTGGTGGCGGCGGCGGCGGTTACTACGGCTCGCGTCGTTTCCATGACGGACGCGACAACCCAAATCCGAACCCATGCTTGGGCGTGTTTGGCATGAGTTTGGTCAGTTGTGTGTGTTCAATATTTGTGTCAGTTAATTGTGACTGATTGTGAGTCTCGGGGATGGGGAAACATATTGAGGGAGGGGCGCAAAATTTTCTTAGAAATTCATTAAAAGTTGCAAAAACATTTTTTGTGGGTTGGTGGCATGCATTTT
Source organism: Heterodera glycines (assembly GCA_004148225.2). NCBI lineage: Eukaryota > Metazoa > Nematoda > Chromadorea > Rhabditida > Heteroderidae > Heterodera > Heterodera glycines. The sequence goes on from CP049712.1 coordinate 4,781,907, forward strand.
TACAGCGAACCCGAAGTTTAGTTTTTGAAGTAAATGCGAATTGTTTGTTGGAGTGGGCGAGCGATAGGCCAGGACGGCTTAATTAAAACAGAAATGCCGAAAGAAACAGGACTGAAGCATTTGTTTGGCCGTTATGGCGAGGTTGATTCGGTGCAAATTGTATACGACCGTCTCTCGGGACGCTCGCGGGGCTTTGGCTTTGTCTACTTCACACACACCAAAGACGCTGCGAGGGTATGGTTTTTGTTGGGATGCACCACTTCGTTTTTGGGTGACATATCTTATTCGCTCGTGAACAGCCATTTGGTCACCGTTTGGCCATCCGACGCATTGGCACTATCATCGGGCGGAAATTCGAGGGAAATGCCGTCATAGAAATTGACAAAACGAAGGGATGGACAATCGTTGAGCATTGACGGCGCACTCTTATCTTAAATGCTGGGGGTGCACCATGCTTCAGTATCACTCGAATCTGTTTCGTGGGGCCAATTCCGCTCAAATTATGGCGTCATAATTTTTTATTCATAAAATAATCGCATATTTTTACAATTTGGATTAAAATTAAATAAATATTTAGGCTAAGGAAAATTTGGTGGATGCAGTGATTGATGGGATGAAAGTTCGTGTGGATTATTCGGTGACGCGCGGCGGTGGACCACAGTAAGTTGGGGGAAATGGGTACTGTAAATAGGCACAAACCAACCAAACCCATTGTTGACAAAATTTGATGTCTTTTTGGTCAGTCCTCTCCACCAAAACTCCTTGGCTTTCCAATTTGATCCCAACCCAATTTATTGTCCCCAAATTCCATGGGGTTTTCTAACAAAGCCAAAACCCAATAATAATTGTATGTGTCGCGATGGAAATGAAATTCCGTCGCATTGCGTTAAATAATAATAATTTGCTCTCCCCCCTCCTTCTCCCCTTTTTGTAGCCGTCATGTGCGCAAAAGCTTCTCGCGCAGTCCGGTGCGCAACAACCGTAGCCGCACGCGCAGCCGTTCCCGGTCCGAGTCGCGGTCGGTGTCGCGTTAGAATGGTGAAAAGTGCTAATGTTTTGGAGAAATGAATGAATGATGGAGGAGGATGAATTGATTGATTGACAATGATTTTGATCCGCTTTTTGTGGTTTAGTATTATTGGTCTGTCGAATCATAAAGAACACATAACGTATGCACAGAATAATTGTCGTCTGATAATTTTTGTTTATTCTCCCTTCACTTTTAAATGTTTAATAATTTTACCCGATACTTTTGGTTTTTCTATGAAGTTTTGGTTATTATCTTGGGCATGGCTTCATTTTACTAGCATTTTCAAGCTAAAAATGGGTCTCTGTTCTGCCGTTTACAAGATTTTTCCTCGATTTACTAGTGACAAAGTACTTTTAAAATTTGGGAGAAACCAATAATGTTCTTATGCAAAAATCAAATACAATTGCACGTAAATTGCAGAGAATAACATTTAGATCGCATAAACGCATCAACCAATATAACACTTCTGCACCTCGTGCTTCAAACACTGCATCTCGTGCTCCAACTGGTGAATCACCATAGTGGAATTAGGGTCGTAATAACTTTAAAAGCAAAAGAGTAAGCAATTAGCATTGAACGTTTTAATTGTTCACCCAATGATGACTTTGTCCTTGCTGACAGCAACCCCAATTTTTTTGTTCTTTTGTCCATTAAGCGATTCAGCCATCTCATTCCCACATTTTTCCTCAGCAAGCGCAATTGGACAACGGACAAGAATAAAACCCTTTTCTTCTACTTGTGCCAGTTCCAATTTCTCCCCAGTAAATTCGTTGGTCAGTTCAAATGGCACAACGGAATCAATCGGAGAGGACGACGGAAAGTCAACAGAAATGCTGAAATTGACAGGAGAAGAAGCAGAGGAAAATTCCTAAAAAGAAGCTAAATATTTCAAAAGCGGATTAAAGTTTAATTAATTAATCACCGCTTTGATTTGTTCCATTGTTGCCAACCATTGTTCAACAAATGTAATTTTGATAGAGAGCATCTTCGGCAAATTGTCGTGACGAGGCGTGAACAGCCATTTTGCCACCATTTGGCCATCCGACGCATTGGCACTGTCATCAGGCGGAAATTCGAGGCCACAATCGAAAGCAACAAGGCGAAGTGATGGACAAACGTTGAGCATTGACGGAGCCAATTGACGCATTTGACGAAAACCGATGGGGTTCAAACTCAGTTGATAAATGGTGTCCTTGAACATTGGCCAAATGTTGAGCACAACGAACTCCGCAATGCGAACATTTTCAGTGGTAATGTCCAATTCTGGGTAATAGTTAAGATGGTAGCCCCCCATTTTTTGGCGGAAATTTTCAAAATTTAAAATTCGTTCAAAACAAGTTTCTAGGTGTTTTCGAGGTCGCTGATCACGATTCTGACATCCATTCCGCCCAATTTCGAACCCCGAACCCGAACATTTTTTAAATTTCTAATTTTCAATAAAAATTTTTTTTGACTTTTTCGCCCAATTTCCTTTGTCACATTAAATGGCCTAGAAACTTGTTTTGAACGAATTTTAAATTTTGAAAATTTCCGCCAAAAAATGGGGGGCTACCATCTTAACTATTACCCAATTCTGTTGCGCATTTGGCGAAAAAACGGTGAAAATGTCCGAGAAAAGTGATCACATTTTGATCGAAGTAGCTGAAAAACAAAATCAGAATATTAATAATCACAAATCATTCTTACTCGATCGAAATGCTTCCGAATCCGATGAATTTGTTCGGCAACGGATAATGAGGGATTGGCAATTCTTTTTCATCGAAAGTGACAATTTCCATTTCTTTTGCGCCATTCTCTCCAGTTTTGCCTCGAATTTTCAATATGTAAAATGCCCATTTGCGCGTTTTGAAGTGTTCGTCGACGTAATAGTCAAATCGGCGGCTTATCATCGCAATTCCGAGGCCAAGCTGAGAACGTGGAAGCAAATCGAACACTTTGAGCCAACAGTCGGCAGCGATGAAGCTGAAAAGGAAAAGCAAAATGATTACCATGGAAATTCACATTTTGAATTATTTACATCGCTTTTTCCATTTCTTTCTCCGCTTCCTTTGGTTGTCAGACATTTTTTGAAATGTAATCAAGCAGAATTATAAAAAGAAGTGAACTGAAAAATAATTATCCAAATTATTATAATTAATGAACAAATTATTGTTTTAATTTAGCTGTTTGAAGGGAGCTATTAAGTTGTAGGGAGAAGTTTGGGCACGGGGAAGTTTTAAGCATTATCGGAATGAAAGTTTTTTGCGAATTGTCCACTCAATAACCATGTCGGTACTTATACAGTTTGACCCACATAAAATCTTGTTTTTAATGATAAAAAAGTGTTTCCAGGGGTTTCCGGGGCCGCTGATCATGAATATGAACTCTATTTGACGAATTTCCGGATCCCTAACCCGAAATTCAAACATTTTCTTGAAGAAAATTTTTCAGACCAAGCATTGATGCCAATTTTATTTGTTTTTTGGAGTATGCGTTGAATTACATGGCATCAATGCTTGGTCTGAATCAATATATTATGAGCATCACACCGGAGAATCATGTAGTACGTATTTTGGTACATTTAAAACCATTTTTGGACAAAAAAAAATTTCAAGTGTTCGAATTTCGGGTTAGGGGTTCGAAAATTCGTCAAATAGAGTTCATATTCATGATCAGCGGCCCCGAAAACCCATGGAAACACCTTTTTACCATTAAAAAAAAATTTGTATGTGGGTCAAACTGTATAAGTACCACCATGTCTAAGAGATTAACCCTATGTTTAAACAGCTTTTAATTTTCAAACACTATTAAGCACAGGTTGGGTCACTTAATTAAGGATATGAAATCACAATGTAATTTATAAATTTTATTAGTTTTTTTAAATGAATATTCTAATCGCCAATCAAGTTGCGCGAAGCTGCGCTTAAAGCATCAGATTACGAAATAGAGAAAGTGAAAAAACGAACAACAAAACAAAAATATTTTGAAAACTTATATTTACCGTAACGAAAACATTTAAAATGCCACATTATTTAAAATTTATATTTTTTAATTTCTGCTGTCCATCTTACATATGCATATGTATTTACTAGAGACTGACATTTTGAAAAAAGCCTGGACCTTGACCTGGATTCCATGTTGGACCTGGACCTGGATTTTTTGAATTCCTTTTGGCATAAATTACACAGATTTTGTCTAAAGAATTACCAAATTTTAGAGATTTTTGGCTAATTTTTAAAGAAAAAATAGGTTTTTGGGGGCCGGCGGTGCCTATAGGCCGCCTGGCAGATTTTGAAATTTAAGCTCGATTTCTAACAGATGTTTACAAAAAAAAAAAAATTACGATAAATTTTTGTTTTTTTAATATATTAAATTATCATGATTTACTCAAGCAAAATTGGAACTCAGATTTGTAACATATTTTCTTGTGGCACATTTTTCCAAAAAAAAAACTGTTTAATGGAGAACTATTTTTAATAAAATCACAGTGAAACATTTAATTTTGGTTGGATGGCCGAGTTTGTGGAGCGCGAGTTGGAGCAGTTGTTGCCCGTGTTTGAGCAGCTCAAAGTCACCCAACTGATGTCTGCTGATGAGCTCAACGAATTCATTTGCCAATGCCGTGGATTTGAGTACAAATGCGCAAAACGGGTATGCCAACATTGACAATTTTGGCCTTTTAAAAGCGATCAATTAAAAATGGGTGGGAGACAATAATCGCTCTAGCCGTGTCTATGCCAGACAATTTCTGGGATTTACTACTGTATTGTTTGAGGATTTTTGACATCCCTTCCCGTCGATTTCTCGAACCCTTGACCCAATTTTGGGTCCACAACAAAAGTTTAACATGGGAAAATTGCCCAAAATACAACAGCAAACTCCAAATTAATCATTCCTTCTGTTTTAGACCAAACGGGCCAAAGACTTTTTGGCCTATGCCCATTATATGGCCGACCAAATTGGCACCATCGGGGAACGGCGGCGTCAGCTCAAATTTTTGCATCGCTACGACCAAATTGAGCGGCCACTGAAGCGCAAATGTGCATTCATTCATCGAATCTGTTCTCATCGCTGCAAGGTTTTTGATTTTTTTAAAATTGAAATTTTTCATAGATTTTTTCAAATTTGAAAAAAAATTTTCAAAACACTTTGGCCAATCCCGAAAAAACCCTTTCGGATTGGTTTGAGGAAACAAAAATTGAATTCCTTTAGGTTTTGATTCAAGAATCGGACAACATCCCACCAACTCGTTTTTGGCCAATTCATTTTTTACCCTACTCGTTTTTTGTCTATAAATTTATGTAGAAGTGCAGACAGCGACAAGTTCGACAGTTCATATACTTATAACACGTAAAAAACGAGTTGGTTTTTTTTACCAAAAAAGCATGTTTTCCCTTTTTATTCCATTTTTTCGTTGTGTCAAACAATTCATTTTTCCTTTAAGAAAATCGTTTATTACCGTGAAGAAATTGCTTTTCTGCGCCATGCCAACATGTTCAAGCAGTGCAGCCAGGCGTACACTCGGCTGTTGAATGTATGAAGATTATTTGCACCAAATCGTTAAAAAAATTTTCTTTTATTGAAATTTCTTATAAAAATTTCGATTTTTGAAATTTGTCTGAGAAAAATTTTCAATGACATTTTAATTTTTTGTATTATATGATACCTATTTCGTTAACAGGTGCATGTTTGGAAAGGCGTTTTAAATAAAAATTGGAAAGGGTGTACTTACTGTACATAAAAAATGTATTGTGACTTGCAATGGAATTAACTCTGGCTAAAGCAGACGTAAATTTGTCTAATTTTGGGTGAATTTTTTTATGTATATTTTTGTTTTATTAACATCCCCAAATTCGGGTCCCCAAGTTGCAAATCCCCACATCAATTTATGGAGAATTTTGCATTTCAACGAAATAAAAAAATCAACAAAATGTAAAATGATATGATCGAATGAATAAATTGAGTCATATGGACGAAACCATTTTTTGCTGTACCATTAAAAAATTTTCAAGTTTTACCCTCTTATTCCAATTTAAAACCCCCAAAAATTGTTAAATTTCCATGAATTTTGTTAAAAATTGCTTCATTTTCAGTCTTCACCAGCGTCGAATGTTCCTTTTGCAACAACACAAAAGCAATGAGATGAAAAACAAATGGCAAAAGAAAAACAACAGCAGCAAAAGGAAAAGCAATGGACAACAACAAAATGAAGAGACGGCACAAATAACTGATGAAGAAGCCGAGAAGTTCAAGCAGTTCAACAGCAGCAGTAACAACAATGATGACGAAGACGAAGTGCTTGGACTTAAATTGGCCACCATTGTGTACGAAATGGCCATGAAAAGTGTGGAGGAGCACCCGGCGGAGAAGACGAGTGAGTGAAAGTGAAAAATATGCCATAAAACGGAATTCTAAAAATTCTTACGAATTTTCCCATAAAATTTATGATAATCACACGAAATCCAATGTCTAAAATTTTGTTGTTTTAATAGTTATCTTAATTTAAGAATTGCTTCGTGATTTTCTCCGTGTTGCGCGTGATTGTGCCCATTTTGCGGACGTTTTGGTGCAGAAACTGACGGACCATTTGCATGCGTTGGGTGAACACGCTGAAGAGGAGGAAGAGAAGAATACCATTGAGGGACAGGTGAGGAGTCAAGCAAAGTTTAAGAAATTTGATTTTAAGAAATACAAACTTGAAAAAATTTGCCAAAACATGGCATGACTGCTATTGTCAGAGATGCCATTCTTACACCCGAGACTTGCGTTTTTATGTGCCATTTCAGTTGGTCCCTGACGAGCAACTGTTTGCTGTTGACACGGAGGGCGATGATGATCAGCAACAGAAGCACAATGCCGAGGACGATGACATGGAGGAGAACGAGGCGGAGGAAGGGACGAAACAGGGCATCAGTGGTGGCAACAAAACGGACAACAATGGCATTGGCATCGCCACAAAAAGCACTGGCGATGGTGGTGGTGGCGGCAACAACAGTGTGCTGGACGGATTCAACCCGGACGATCCCGAGCTTAAACTGGTTGGTCTTCTGTTCTCACAATACTAGCAGAACTATTCTCTTGGAGGGAGTCTAATCGTTCATGACCATGCCTGTGAATTAGAAAAATTAAAAAAAAATTTAGTTGGGGGATGCAATTTGCCAGCACCATCAGAGACGCTCATTCAAGAGTCCCAAATTTTCAAGACTATGGCCTCCTAGCCACACCAACAGTCATATTAGAAAAAACTCCAATTATCATGATTGGTTCAGAATTTCCTTTTAAAAATTTTGCTTTATTGGGGTGGGGTTATCCCTTTCCCCTGCCATTGTTCGAAACTGTTGAGACAAAAAAAATGCCTCCCGAAATTGTTAGTAAATTATTTCCCAAATTGCTCACAGCTGTTGTCGCGGGCAACACTCACCGATGACTATGACCAACGTCCACTTGACGAGGTTTTGCATGTGTCCGCACGGCAACAGAAAAAGCAGCGAAAGGTGAGGGAAATTTAATTTATTTATCCGTCCATGCCACCCCAATTAATTACTAATTGGCCTTGGCCTTCCAAATTTTGACACTTTTTTGTCTGAAGGCTCAACGCGCGACCACCGCCGGCCCATCGTGGCACAAAATGCCGGCCACCGAACTGACGGAGGAGCGACGCCGTGACCTCGAGGTGGTCCAAATGCGCGACGCGTTGGACCCAGCCCAGCACTACAGAAAGCCGGACCGGGAAGTGCTGCCCAAATATTTCCAGGCAAGTTTTATGGTGGGAGTGGGAACGGTGGGCGATTAAATTTGGACTTTTGTGCCCTCAACGGATGCCAAAATTCAGCCAAAATTTTCGAAAGGAAAACTTTGACGAAAATCTTTGAAAATTCGGCACAACAGAAATTTTCCATCATTTTAAATTTTTGAGTTTTGTCTCTCTAATTCGCACTTTTTTGGCCATAACTATTTGAATTTTGGGTGAGTTTTTTTAAAATCTTCGCAGACTAATACAGAATCCTTCTACCTATCAAATAATGACGAGAAAATCTTTATTATAAACGTTTCTATAAAAAGTTACGAAGCGATAAAATAGATATTTTATGATCCGAGTAAACAGTGCAATGGTGCCAAAAAAATCCATATTTTTTCCATAAATTATTGTTTTTCTCTTTGCAGATTGGCCACATCGTCGAGTCCAAGGCAGACTTTTATGCCGCGCGGGTGCCAAAGCGGCAACGGAAGCGCACAATGGTGGAGGAGCTGATGGCGGACACGGAACTGTTGGCACGCAACAAGCGCCGGTTCACCGCCATTGTGCAGCGTCGCGAGGCGACCGCCCGCGGCACATTCCAACGACGCGGCGCATTGCCAAAATGGAGCAAGCGCAAAAACGGTGGCAAGCAGCGACAATGAAAGAACAACAAGCAGTACAACACATCCACGGGATTTCTGTGACGAACGAATGCCATGGATTAGACAAACGTGGACTTGGCTCTTTTTTTCTCTCATCATCAAACACATGTGTTTGTGCTCCGAAATTCAATTCCAAAATTATTTTTTTGTTTTAGTTTGTTTGTTAAACATTGTTTAAAATGTTGCTTTCATTGTTTGATTACAAAAACCAAATGTATGGCATAATGATCCTATCGACGGCGGAACCCGTCAGTTGGGACCATTTTTTCCACTAGCTTTTTTCTTTGGTAGCTAAATCCATCAATCTCGGTATCATTCGAAAGCTCCACATGCTCTATTAGCCTTACCAAAAGCGAAAAGATTTTCAAACCTAGAAAAATTTTGTTAAGAAAATTTGGTGCAATTTTTATGTATAATTTTTTTGATAATTGTCTAATCAATTTGATTTGCCTATCTTTGTGCCTATTTAACAGGGGTGGGACAACTCTCGCCATTTTTGGTACTCTCGTTTTTTGGGACGGGAGGTGAAAACACCCCTAAAGATTGAACTTTCGAGCAGTCAGAAAAATATTCAAATTTACTCAAAAAAAACGTCATAAATCTCTTTCTCTGCTTCCTTAATTATTTTTCGTTTGGGTTCAATTCAAACGGAACAGATCTTTACATTATTTCAATTGAAATTTAATTAATAAAAAAATATTTCAACTTAAAAATTATTGTTTTTCTTTTTTTAAACAGCCTAAACCGCAAATTAACCAAAATTTTGATAAATCCTAAAATTACCATCTCTATATTTATAACTCAGCAACTACTAACCGTTTGGGACTTGGTCCATGCATTTTGTAGAGAATTCAGTATAGAAAAACTTATATATTTTTATAGCTAAAAAAGTTTTTCCTTCGGTAAGCATAATGGCTCAAGTTTTAACCGGTTTAAAATCACTAATCTATCTCCATGTTATTGATACTGTATGCCGCATTTTTCCTTTCGCTGCCCCGTCAAATTCGAGTTTGTAGAGCAGCTCTCCAGCATAGATGCATTCAGTGGATTATTTTTCAACCTAATCAGAATGGGGGAGACAATTGGAGAAGGGGAGATTAATGGAGATGGGCATTTAATTAGAGAAAATACGGTTTTTGTTTTTCTCTGCACTTTTTCGATTGATTTATTCATATCACAATTTTTAGTGGGAGAATCAATGGAAATACAAAAAAAGTCATCAACATAATAAATTTCCTATGCGGTTTTTTTACCTTACAAAATATGGTTAAACAAACCCGTTTTTTTATGAATTTATGAGCAACAATCAAATACAACAATATTTAAATAGCAGTCTAACATTTGGATCACATAATCCCATCAATAAGCAATTAACCAATCAATCAATTCATTTCTACTGGTTCTGATCACCACTCGGCCCCGGGGAAACGTCGAAAAGCCTTAAAAACGAAAACCAAATAAGTATTTGGATTTTTAAAAACTGTTATTCACCCATCGTCGACTCCGTCGTCTCCAATAAAAATGTCAATTCGGTTTCGTTTACTAAATTCAATAATCATCTGCTGCTGTTTATCATCGGGCACAAATGGACAACGAATGAGGTTAAAGCCACTTAAATCTTCTTCTTTCTCTTCTTTGAACAGTTCCAATTGCTCCCCGGTGAATTCGTTGGTCAGTTTAAATTGCACAACCGAAGAAAGTGAAGAGGACGGCGGAAAGTAAACAGAAATGTTGAAATTGACAGGAGAAGAAGCAGCCGAAAATGCCTAAAAATAATAAAAAAATATGAATTAAATTGGAAAAATCAATTAAACACCGCTTTGATCTGTTCCACTGTTGCCGACCATTGGTGTTCCATCGTTGAATCAATATAGCACATGAGCTCCTTCGGAAAATTGTCGTGTCGAGGCGTAAAAAGCCATTTGGCAACGGCTTGGCCATCCGTCGCATTGGCACTGTCGTCGGGCGGAAATTCGGGCAAAATGCCATCATAGAAATTGACAAAGCAAAGGGCAGGGCAATCGGTGAGCATTGACGGGACCAATTGACGCATTTGTCGAAAAGCGATGACTTTAAACTGCATCTCACGAATGATGGCCTTGAACATTGGCCAAATGTTGTGCATAACGAACTCCGAAATGCGAATATTGTTAGTATCAATGGACAAATGTGTTGCGCATTTGGCGAAAAAACGGTGAAAATGGCCAAGAAAAGTGATCACATTTTGGTCGATGAAGCTGAAAATCAGAAGTGTGATGCGTCGACTAAATTCATTTTTTACCTGATAAAAATGGCACTGAATCCGATGACTTTGTTCGGCAACGGAATTTGTGGGATTGGCAATGCTTTTCCATTTAAATTGTTGACAATTTCTATTTCCTTTGCGCCGTTCTCTCCAATTTTGCGTTGAATTACAATTCGTCCCAATTTCCATTTGCGAGTTTTGAAATGTTCATCCACGCGGCGGTCAAATCGGTGAGAAATCATCGCAATGCCAAGGCCAAGCTGAACAGGTGGCAGCAAATCGAACACTTCGAGCCAACAATCGGCAGAGATGAAGCTGAAAAGGGAACAGCAAAATGATTACCATGGGAATACAAATTTAGATTAATTATTTACATTGCTTTTTCAATTTCTTTCTCCGCTTCCTTCGGATTGTCAGACATTTTTTCAATTGATAATCAGAGAAAATTGAAGAAGTGAACTGAAAAAAAAATTATCAAAAAAATGTGAATGGAATTAATGGGATGAAGAATATGACTGGAAAGGGATTTGGTCGGCTTTATATGTACTCGGATAGACTTGAAGAACGGAGGATGGGATAATGACTAGTGCCCGGATTTTGAGGCATACCGTATTTGCTCTTTTTATTCCCCATGCCCATTAATCCCCCAGTCTACAAGGCGTTTGAAAAATAATACCTCTATCTTAATCCCCCAGTGTCCAATTATACCCCAGTCTCTGAGGAGGTTAAAAATAATCCCCCATGGGGATATAAAGAGCAAATACGGTATGCCTTTTTTTCTGTGCATAGTTCCATTATATTGAGCATAAATAACGCAGTTTCCACTTGGTTTGAAGCTTCTACGATGACTTTTATTATGCCTTTTTTGCCTTTTTCGGAATTTTCTTGCCTTAAATGCCTTTTTTGGCATTTTGCCGTTTGGCACCTTTTTGGCGTTTTTTCAAAAAAAAATCCATTAAAATGCAATAAAACTTGGGAAAATACTAGGGTTAGACGGGTCCGGGTATTTGGGCAAAAACCGGGTCCGGGTATTGCCGGGTATTGAAAAACCGGGTACCGGGTCGGGTACCAGTTTTCAAACCGGGTTTATATAACGTTTCAAAATTGGCTGCGTCGAAACTTAAAATTTTAGAAAAAATTCAAAGGAAAAAATTTAAAAATTTTCCAGCGATTTTTGTGAAAAATAGTAATGGCACCATCTAAAATTTCGGCGGCTGTGTTTTGTCATGTTCTGTGCTTTTTTACGTTACAAAATATTGGTTAGGTAAGCACTCGCTTTTTTTATGAATTTAATGAGCAGAAATCAAATACAATAATAATAATACTTAAATAGCAAAGTCCAACATTGGGTCACATAATCGCATAAATAAGCAATTAACCAGTCAATCAATTCACTTCTGCTGCTTCTGATCAGTGATCACCACTCGGCCCCGGGGAATCGTCGAGAAGACTGAAAAGAAAAACAAAAATAAGCATTTGGATTTTTAAAATTGTTAATTACCAATCGCCGACTTCGTCTTCGCCAATGAAAAAGTCAATTCGATTCCATCGCAAGTCCAATTCCTTATTCATTAGTTCCAATTTTTCCATGGTGAATTCGTTGGTCAGTTTAAATGGCACAACGGAAGAAAAAAGTGAAGAGGACGGCGGAAAGTAAACAGAAATGCCGAAAGAAACAGGAGAAGAAGCAGAGGAAAAAGCCTATAAAGAAGACAAAAATATAAAAAACGAAATTGGACTAATCAAATCACCGCTTTGATTTGTTCCACGGTTGCCAACCATTGTTCCATCGTTGAGTCCATATAGCAGCATATGAGCTTCTTCGACAAATTGTCGTGATGCGTGAACAGCCATTTGGCAACCGTTTGGCCATCCGTCGCATTGGCACTGTCGTCGGGCGGAAATTCAAGGGAAATGCCGTCACACAAATTGAAAAAGCGAAGTGATGGACAGTCCTTGAGCATTGACGGGGCCAATTGACGCATTCGACGAAAAGCGACGATGTCCAAGCTAAGCAGATAAATGGTGTCCTTGAACATCGGCCAAATGTTGTGCACAGCGAACTCCAAAATGTGAACATTTACAGTGGTAATGGCCAAATTTGTTGCACATTTGGCGAAAAAGCGGTGAAAATGGCCAAGAAAAGTGATCACATTTTGGTCGACGAAGCTGAAAATCATAAGAAATTGTAACGGGAACTGTAGTGAACGGCCCGCTTAGAAAAAGGTTAAATTATATCCCAATCAATTGCTTCATCTCGAGGAGTTAAGACGAAAAAATAAGTCTCGACTTGCGGAAACTCAAGAGCTTTCCTTACAATTAACTCCTCGCGATTGGTAAATCATTTAACCCTTTTCCCAGCGGGGTGATCACTACAGTTTTCCGAAAGTGTGATGGGCACAACAATTTCCAAATTCAGTTTTTACAAGATCTGAATGGCTCTGAATCCGATGACTTTGTTCGGCAACGGAATTTGCGGAATTGGCAATGCTTTTCCACCGAAATTGTTGACAATTTGCATTTCCTTTGCGTCATTCTCTCCGATTTTGTGTTGAATTACAATTGGTCTCAATTTCCATTTGCGCGTTTTGAAATGTTCGTCGATGAAATAGTCAAAACGGCGGCTAATCATAGCAATTTCAAGACCAAGCTGAGAGCGTGGAAGCAAAACGAACACCTCAAGCCAACAGTCGGCAGCGATGAAGCTGAAAGAGGAAACGCAAAATGATTGTCATTAAATTAAATTGAAATAAAATTATTTACATTGCTTTTTCCATTTCTTTATTTGCTTCTTTCGGATTGTCCGACATTTCTTTTTGAATTGGTAAGCACAGAAAATTAAAAAGAAATTAACTGAAAAAACAAAATTTATCAAACAAATGGAATAAAAGTGATGAAGGATATGACTGGAAGGGGATTTGGTCCGCTTTATATATTCGGATACACTTGAAGAACCGGGCGGAATGGGATATTGGACATCCGAAGAAATAGTAATTCAAAAAGTCTTGGAGCTTTGCTTCCCTTTCATCGATTATTTTTCTTTTTGACAAATTAATAAATAAATTGCGCCTTTTTTATGCTTCCTAAACACGGCGAGTCAATTTTGGGCTCCAAGCGCAAATAAGTTGGTTTTTTTGTCTTAGTGGTCTGTGAGTTAGTCACCAAAAGGGGGGTCTCAGGTTCGAATCCAATGCATGTTATAGCTGTATTTTGAGGTTTTTAAAGCAAATAAATATATGTGAAATGATAAAACAACTTTTAAAGAATGCCATATATAAAGGAATAGGTGGCCCGAAAGCGAGAAAATTTTGATTGTTGTGAAAAGGAGAAAAAAAATCCGTGCCCGGAAAATGCGTCAGAGAAACAAATCTGAATTCCGAATCCCGGACCCGAATTCGACCAAAAGACGAAAGTCCAAATTTTTGAATTGAGAATTTTTGGTTCAAAACCGGTTTAAATACATGTAAACAAAATGAAAGCCACCATCCTTCACCAACAAATAAGAGATAATTTACACCGTTTTTAATCAAAAATGCTAAATTCGAAAATTTTTAAAAAAGCATTGAAAGGATTTTGATTTGCAATTGTGCTAGCGAAATGAATAAATAATGAGATTTAAGCACAAGAAATTATTAAACATTCTTGGTTACTGTTTTTGAGGCATATTCCTTTTTTTTGCTACTTGCTATGGCATAAAACGCACGTGTCTTTTTTGCGATTTTGGTGCCTTATGCCGGACATTATGTGAAATTGTGCCAAAAAATAAAACTCATGCCGTGATGAATTTTTTTTTTCTGTTAGCATCCGCCTTTCTCGGCCAAAGCCGCGGTCGATGTTGCAGTAAAATACATAGATCAGAATTCAGGTCGAACTCTTTACGTAATATTCGTAGATGGAAGCGGTAGGGGGGGGGGAGATTGCCGGCGAGCGAAGGGGAGAAAGACCATTTTTAACAACAATTATCAATTTCCTCTGAGGTTTTTTTTTAGTTACAAAAATTGATTAAGCAAACTCGTTTTTTACGAATTTATCAGCAACAATCAAATACAATGCCACTGAAATAACAAAGGCCAACATTGGGTCACATAATCGCATCAATAACCAATCAATCAATTCATTTCCGCTGTTCTGATCAGTGATCATCACTCGGCCCGGGCGAACCGTCGAGAAGACTGAAAAGAAAAACAAAAATAAGCATTTGGATTTTTAAAATTGTTAATCACCCATCGCCGACTCCGTCGTCTCCGATAAAAATGTTAATTTGGTTCCATCGGTCGCCCAATTCAATAATCATCTGCTGCTGTCTCTTATCATCGGACACAATTGGACAACGAATGAGGGAAAAACCACTTAAATCTGCTTCTTCATCTTCTTTGGACAGTGCCAATTTTTCTCCAGTCAATTCGTTGGTCAATTCAAATGGCACAATGGAATCAATCGGAGAGGACGGCGGAATTAAAACAGAAATGCCGAAAGAAACAGGAGAAGAAGCAGAGGAAAATGACTAAAAAACAAATATTTAGAAAAAGACTAATTAAATTGGTAATAATCAAATAATCTAATCACCGCTTTGATGTGTTCCACGGTTGCCAACCATTGCTGTTCCATCGCTGAATCATGAATGCTGACAATGAGATCATTCATCAAATTGTCGGGACGAGGCGTGAACAGCCATTTGGTCACCGTTTGGCCATCCGACGCATTGGCACTATCATCGGGCGGAAATTCGAGGGAAATGCCGTCATAGAAATTGACAAAACGAAGGGATGGACAATCGTTGAGCATTGACGGCGCCAATTTGCGCATTTGACCAAAAGCGACGATGTCCAAGCTAAGCAGATAAATGGTGTCCTTGAACATCGGCCAAATGTTGAGCACAATAAACTCCAAAATGCGAACATTTCCAGTGGTAATGGACAACATTGTTGTACATGAAGCGAAAAAGCGGTCAAAACGGCCAAGAAAAGTGATCACATTTTGGTCGATGAAGCTGAAAAAAAGAGTATGTGTGATGATCACAAATGATTCTTACTAGATCCAAATGCTTCCGAATCCGATGACTTTGTTCGGCAACGGAATTTGTGGGATTGGCAATGCTTTTCCATCGGAATTGACAATTCCCATTTCAATTGCACCATTCTGCCCAATTACTGCTCTAATTTTAATTTCGTTCGCCAATGTCCATTTGCGCGTTTTGAAGTGTTCATCCACGCGGCGGTCAAATCGGTGGCTAATCATCGCAATTCCGAAGCCAAGTTGAAAGGGCGGAAGCAAATCGAACACTTCGAGCCAACAATCGGCAGAGATGAAGCTGAAAACGGAAAAGCAAAATGAGTATCGTGGACAATTCAAATTTAGATTAATTATTTACATCGCTTTTTCCATTTCTTTCTCGGCTTCCTTCGGATTGTCAGACATTTTTTTTTGCTGGTAATCAAACAAAATTTTAAATAGGCAAACTGAAAAAAATTACCAATTAAAAAAAAGAATTAAAATAATTTTGATTTGGAATTGTGCTACAAATGGCACACCGTAATACTAAAAAATGAGAAGGAAAAGATGAAAATAAATAAAAGGCGAATGGATAATAATGGAAAATGGCCGAGCAGCGAGCAAAACCACTTTTATACTATTTTTTTTGCCAATTTTTACACGATTTTATTAGGGGACGGGACGAAATCTCGCCGCCGAAATCTCGCCGCCGAAATCTCGCCGCCGGAATCTCGCCGGCCGAAATCTCGCCGAGACAAAATCTCGCCGCCGAAATCTCGCCGCCGGAATCTCGCCGGCCGAAATCTCGCCGAGACAAAACTCGCCGCCGAAATCTCGCCGGCTGAAATCTCGCCGGCCGAAATCTCGCCGCAGAAATTTCAAAAAAAAAAATTCAAACTTAGAAATTTTTCAAGGAAAAAATTTTAGAAAATTTTTTTATAAGAAAATTCCAAAAAAAACGAAACTCTCACAACTTTTTTCTGAGATGTCAAATTGCTTAGCATTCACTTAGAAAAAGATTCTCCTTAATTGCTGAAAAATTTTTCAACAATTTTTTTATTTAAATTTTCTTATAAAAAAATTTTTCTAAGAATTTTTTCCTTGAAAAATTTCTAAGTTTGAAATTTTTTTTTTGAAATTTCTGCGGCGAGATTTCGGC
Source organism: Heterodera glycines (assembly GCA_004148225.2). Lineage (NCBI taxonomy): Eukaryota > Metazoa > Nematoda > Chromadorea > Rhabditida > Heteroderidae > Heterodera > Heterodera glycines. The sequence continues at coordinate 4,798,713 of CP049712.1, forward strand.
CGGCGAGATTTCGGCGGCGATATTTTGTCTCGGCGAGATTTCGGCCGGCGAGATTCCGGCCGGCGAGATTCCGGCGGCGAGATTTCGGCGGCGAGATTTTGGGGTGCACCCATTTTATTAAACTGTCGTATTCGACGCCTTATATAAAATGCCATCCCTCCTCTTCCACTTTCTTTCATTCGCTCACTTTTCCTTCCCTTTTGCTACGCAAATTCTGTTTTGAATATACGGTTTTCGTTTCATAGCTAAATTCCTTAATACAACAGCCTTTGTCGTGTTGTTGTTACTGTAGGACAAATTCTGGTAATCAAAGGTTCGCTCTTTGCTATTCGAATTTGTCAATGATTAAGCTTTGTCATCACATTTTTTCGACGAAAACATTTTCCCATGAGCACAATTTAACTTATTACGGTGGGGGTCGGTTTAGTCTGGCCGGTTTAGTCTGGCCGTTTTAGTCTGGCCGTTTTAGTCTGGCCGGTTTAGTCAGAGGGTCGGTTTAGTCAGAGGGTCGTTTTAGTCTGGCAAGCTGTTTTTGTCCTACATTGATCCAATTCTGATTTGTTTCTCGAAAATTCTTTAAAATTAACACCATAACAGATTATCAATGTGTTAACAACAAAAAAATAACAAAACATTGAAAAATGAATACGGGCATATTTAACAACGAGAAAATTGATGATATTATCAGGATTAACATTGGCATGGTAATTCTGATCATTTTGGTGAGCAGGGTTAATGTTGTTGATGGTATTGTAACCCTGTAAGAGTCGAAGAATTCGTATCAACGGCACGATATTTTCGCGTTTTTTGAGGAGGGACTCACCAGCGATGCATCGTGCGATGTCTGCATCAATTGACTTTTCTCATATCGAATTGTGTTGATGAAGCGGAAAACAGTTGGATATAAACAAGCAAAAGCCCGTTGAATGAAAAAAAAATTAGGGTTTACTTTGCCTGAAGCTATAAAAAGGCGGTGCCAAACTGAAGGTTTCGCTTTGTTTTTATTTTCTAATTGGGATATTCATTTATATTGTAGCTAAACATAGATATTTTAAGTTTTTCCTTATTTATAATTGACAAAAAACATTTGTAAGAATTATGGGCGAAAACGGCTTGCCAGACTAAAACGACCCTCTGACTAAACCGGCCAGACTAAACCGGCCAGACTAAACTGACCCAGTCCGAACTTATTACACCTTACATTTACATATTTGTTAGTGCTTTCGAATGACAACAAAAATATAGGGTTTTGTTCGAACCCGACAAAGTTATTGTCTAAAAACCCAAGGATTGTTAGTTGATTGGACTCATAAAGTTAGAACCGTAATATTACCTTCTAATTACTAAACTTTGAGCACATTTATTAGCATATGTATATATAATTCATTACAAGTACCCATTAATATTGAGATTACCAGCAAAAAATGTCGGATAATCCAAACGAAGCAGAGAAACAAATGGACAAGGCGATGTAATATTCTTAATTTGAAATTTCCATGGCTAATCATTTTGCTTTTCCGTTTTCAGCTTCATTTCTGCCGATTGTTGGTTGGGAGTGTTCGATTTGCTTCCGCTTTCTCAGCTTGGACTGGGAATTGCATTGATCAGTCACCGATTTGACTATTTCGTTGACGAACATTTCAAAACTCGCAAATGGAAATTGAGACCAATTGTAATTCGACACAAAATTGGAGAAAATGGCTCAAAGGAAATGCAAATTGTCAATTCCGATGAAAAAGCTTTGCCAAATCCACAAAATCCGTTGCCGAACAAAGTCATCGGATTCAGTGGCATTCAGATCATGTAAAAAAATTCAATTTTTAATGATTGGTACCAATCACACTTTCTTATGTTTTCAGCTTCATCGACCAAAATGTGCTCATTTTCCTTCGCCGTTTTGACTGTTTTTTCGCCACTTGTGCAACAAAATTGGCAATTCGCACTGAAAATATTCGTATTTCGGAGTTCCTTCTGCTCAGAATTTGGCCAATGTTCAAAGACACCACTTATCTGTTGTGTTTCTACCCTATCGCTTTTCGTCTAATCCGTCAATTGGCCTCGTCCATTCTCAACGAATTTCCATCCCTTCGCATTGTTGCTTTCCAAGGCGCCATTTTCCCCGCTTTTCCGCCTGATGACAGTGCCAATGCTTTGGATGGCCAAGCGGTGGCCAAATGGCTGTTCACGCCTCGTCCCGACAATTTGATGAAGGCGTTGTATGTCACAATTGAGAACTCATCGGTTGACCAATTGTTGGCAACATTTGAACAAATCAAAGCGGTGATTTTTTGTCCAATTTAATTCATTTTTTAAATATTTTTTGTCTTTTCTTAGGCATTTTCCATCGCTTCTTCTCCTGTTGCTTTCGTCATTGCAGGAGTTCAAGGAATTGGAATTGCGATGGAACCGAATTGACATTCTTATCGGATACGGCGGAGTGGACGATGGGTTATGATTTTTAAAAATTAAAATGCTATTTTCTCATTTTTATTTTTTGTTTTTAAGGCTTCTTGACGGTTTGCCCGGGCCAAGCGGTGATCAGCAACAAGCAGAAATGGATTTATCGCTTGACTGATGCAATTATATGCTCTAAATGTTGTATGTACACTGTTATTTGAGTGTCGTTGTATTTGATTGTTGCTCATAAATTCATAAAAAGAAATGAGTTTGCTTATTTGTTAACCAATATTTTGTAAAGTAAAAAACACCCACAGTAAACTGATTATTTTTAATGACATATTTCATTAATTATCACATTTTCCACACATATCAACCAAAGTACCTTATGCTCTGTAAAAAATTATAACTCCAACGATTTTTTCTTCATTTCGACTACTTCCCTTGGGCGAATCTAGCTGAAATTTTTATCATGCATACATACCTCGTAAATATTAAGAATCACATACATAAAAAATTGGAAAGTTTACAAGAAAAACATTTGGCGCAAGTCCAGTTTATGCGTCCATTCAATTATAAAATCTAATTAATTGAATTGCATTGACAGTGTTTTTTTAATATATGAGATAATTTAGCCTTATCTGCTCCAAAGTATGTTGAATATTTTTGTTTTTCTATGGTATCTCTGAAAAGTATGTATTTAATGAAACAAATATATATGCAGCATTTCCTCAATATGTACTCTGACGTGGTTTTACCGCAAAATAATAACAAATTTCTATTTCTGTACGGGTTTTTAAGTACAGACTTTCTTTTTGGCGTTCACTTAGCTGATATTAATTTATTGGACGCATAAAATCTGATCTGATCGGCGCATAAAAATTGATGGGACGCACAAAAGTCGATTGGACGCATAAACTTGACTTGAGCCAAATATAGGAATTTAAATTTAAATTTTCGAATTTTGAGTTTTGGGTCGAACTAGATCTAAATACATTAAAATGAACTTAAAAGTCATCAGTGCTTCAATAAAAGATCGTTTGGTAATACTTTGCTTTGTACCACTTAGGGAAGGAACCCGACTTTTTGGGATTTTAATAAAACAAAAAATTTTAAAAATTCACCCAAAATCAGACAAATTTACGTCTGCTTTAGCCAGAGTTAATTCCATTGCAAGAAAAAACAAAATAATATTTTTAAAATTAACTATGTTTCCGGACTCATCGCAAGGAGGTAGCAGAATTTTGAGCCCATACTAATAACCACAACACAATAGACAAATCACAATACATTTTTTATGTACAGTAAGTACACCCTTTCCAATTTTTATTTAAAACGCCTTTCCCAAGGGCCAACGGATGTGAAAACAGAATTAATCACCATTTGGGTCGTCCCAATTCTCAAAATCATTGCGCATAAATCTGTATTGCAAAGATCTGAGATGAGCAAGAATCTCATCATCGTTTGGGTTCTCAATGGCACCAAAGCCTTCAACCAAATTTCTGATAGCCAAATCATTTTTTGGAAAGGCGTTTTAAATAAAAATTGGAAAGGGTGTACTTACTGTACATAAAAAATGTATTGTGACTTGCAATGGAATTAACTCTGGCTAAAGCAGACGTAAATTTGTCTAATTTTGGGTGAATTTTTTTATGTATATTTTTGTTTTATTAACATCCCCAAATTCGGGTCCCCAAGTTGCAAATCCCCACATCAATTTATGGAGAATTTTGCATTTCAACGAAATAAAAAAATCAACAAAATGTAAAATGATATGATCGAATGAATAAATTGAGTCATATGGACGAACAATCAAACTGCTTTTTCCAATGCAAAACGGAAAAATCGGGTGAGTAATTCATCACTTCCAACAAATAAATTGGACGGACTAATTTGGTTAGGATTTCATTACTTTCATTTTTCATACCATTACAATTTTTGAATTTCCCCAATTTTCCAAAATGTCCATCCTTTCCCAAAATTTTGTCAACTTTCCCCTTTTTCCGTTGGCCTTTCTGCTGCTGTTGACTCAATGTTCGATTTCTGTTGACGGTAAAAATTTATACACTCCAGAGAAGGAACAGAGTGGAAATATAATTCTAATTTAATATCTTCGATTACAAAAGTCGAATTTTACGGTTTTATTCTGCAATGGGACTTGGACATTTGTTGGTTCGGTTTACCTCATTTGTCAGTTGGGCGCGCACGGTTGGGCGCCAACATGTTTTTCCAATATAACTTTCGATGACTTTTTTCTTTGTCATCAAAATCCAACATGTTGGTATCTTTCGGAAGCTTAATTTGTTTTAGAAGCTTTTTCTAAGCTATTGCTTAACGATTAGACAATTACTAAAAAAGTTATAACATGAAATTTCAAAAAAGTTCAAAAATTTTGAAATTTTTTCTTAAAAACTTTTATATGTTTTTTTTTGTTTTTGTAAGACTAATAGAGCATGTCAAGAGCTTTCGAATGATACCAAGATTGTGGATTTGAATGATAAATAAAAAAGTTATAATGGAAAAATCTGCTGGCGCCCAACCGTGCGCGTCCGTCCAACTGAGCGAGTCCGGTTGGGTTGGGTTGGGTTGGGTTGGGTTGACAAATGAATTGTGTCAAATTTCTGCATAAAATTTTTACCCAATTTTTTGTGAACAGCTATTAGATGCTGGAAAGGCATTGGTGCCGAGCTGGAGGTTAACATTCATAAGCTTCCTCCCGATGTTCCAATGAATGTTTCGCTGGAGCATCTCCAAAAACTCGAAACCATCGAATTTGACGGGACAGTGAAAGGAAAAGTGCGCTGTGATTTTCTTGTGCAAAAATGCATGAAGACTGTCTGCACTGGGGATGCATACAGTATGAATAACATGGTGATTAATGAGGAGGGTTCTGTGTTGGGAGATTTTGTGACGCTTACAAAAAATCCGCAAGGTAATTAATTAATTGTTGTTGTTGTTGTTGAACAATGTGGTGGAAATTAGGCTATATATTTATTATATTAAGATATACTTTAGAACATATATAAAATTTTCCTTTTCTCCCAATTTTCCCAAAAATAACAGCACTAAAATTAATGAAACACAGTTCTTAAAGTTTATTAGGAGCATTAATTCTCTGCTGTTTGAATAATTATTATTTTCCCAAAAATTTACTAACTATTAAAGTCAGGCCCATCAATTTCTATAAACATAAAAATGTATTTTGTTTTCACGGAAAAACCTGTGAAATTCACGATGACCGTGACCATGAGTCATGGCCACCTCCACTTCCAAGTTGCTCTACAGTATACCTACATTATTAACATATTTCCACTAATTTTTAAAAATTTGTTTAAATGAATGTTTTTAATTCTTTGAAAGGTACGTACATGGAGTTTTGCTCGAAAGTTTTCAAGTGGCCGCCGCCTTTCTTGTGAATCTTTTTGCTGCGATGGCGACTTTTACAACGGTGCAACGATTGGCAATCACTTTGGCACCTTTGTCCCCATTTTGGTTGTTGGCATTTTGAATGGTAAAAGCGAACATTTTAAAAATAAAAATTTTAAATTGTTTTCAATGTTTTAGCCTTTCTTTTCCACTTCTGCTGCGCCATGTGAGAAGAGAATGGGTGGGGATAATCATCAAAACGAATAAAGAAAGGATGGATTTGTGAAAAATGAAGAGCATAATTATGCAAATAAAAGTAAAAGTCAAAATTTTCAAATATCACAAATTTTATTTAACAAATTATTGTAATCAATTAATAAAAGATTATTTAAAAAATCGAAAAATTGAATTTTTTCACATGGTAAGGGTTGTCATAATTCTGTTCACTTTATTTCGTCCTCTCCGATTGATTCTGTTGTGCCATTGAACGGACCAACGAATTCACCGGGGAGCAATTGGTATAAGTTGGAGGCACCACAGAATCAAAATGAAATTTTAATTTTGTTGGGCAACGGACGATCCGGCAACGGAAACTCCACGGCTGCCTTCCTCCAATCGACTAATATTGTTTAAGCCTTCTCGACGCTGCTTCTTCCGCCGGGCCGAGTGGTGATCAGAAACAGTAAAAATGAATTTGTTGATTGATTGATTGGTAAAGATTAAGTGACTGAAATGTTGATTCTCTGCTATTTATTTGTATTTGATTTTTGCTCATAAATTCATAAACTTTTCTCATATTTTTGTCGAAATTTCGAAAATATCGTTCATCTAGTCCACAGCCAAAACCGGACGAATATAATTTCAATCGAGAGGTCTCTTGGTCTGTAATAAACGAATGCGAAAGAACAATGGGGGTTTTCTGGGGTACATATTAGGGCTTCGTTTTTTAAGGTGCGCCAAAAAGAGAAAACAAAAGACATATACCGTATTTTCTCTAATTATATGCCCGGGTATATTCTTTTTCAACCTACTCAGAATGCAGAAACAGCAGAAGAATGACCAAAATTCGGACCATTTGAACGGAGTCGACTTCTTTCTTCATGGAAATTGCATTGGGTGAGCGGAAAGAAGGCTTACTTTGTAACGGACAGGAGTACAGTATATATCCTCTGTACGGTACTTTCACAGATTCTTGGCAGGGCCAGCAGGGGTTCCTGTTAAAACGGGACGGACTTCATTCCTTGACTTAAAACTGGGTCCGTCAGTGTTCTAAGCCAATTTAAATTTCGCTTAATTTAGGCCGTTGTCTCCGCCAACATATCAAAGCGACGAAAAAGTGATCTCTTTTCCCGGGGCAAGTGATCAGCGGAAGAAGAAATGATCATTTGAGAAATTACCGATCATTTTTGCGTTTTGATCAATTTGATTGATTACTTATATTTGTTTGCTCGTTGGACTGACCATTTTGGCGCTGAGTATTAAAATAGGAAAATTTTTGGGTTAAAAAAATTGGAAGATTCGGCATAAAATTTTTTGGGGTTTCCAATTTTCAATATTATTTTCTTTTTTAGAAAAATTCTTCCCTCATAATTTTTTGAAAAGTGATCAGAAGCGCACCACATTTTTTAAGGGCATCAGTAAGGCGAGGAAACGCACATCTATGATGCTGGTCGAGGTTGGCCACTTCACAAAAAGTGCAAATTTGCTAAATTTTTGACTAAATCAACTCATAACTTTTCTCAGACTCAACAAAATTGCACAATCTTGGTATCTTACGATAGCCCTTAAATTGAGTTATCAGCTTGCCAAATTTCTAAAAATTTTATAAATTTTTTCAAAAGTTATGACAATTTTTCCAGTTTTTTGGCTAGAACTTTTGAAAAACTTAATAAAATTTTTTGAAATTAGCAATCTAATAAAGCAATTAAAGAGCTATCGTATGATACCAAGATTTGTGCAATTTTGTTGTGTCTTAGAAAAGTTATGAGTTGATTTAGCCAAAAATTTAGCAAATTTGCACTTTTTGTGAAGTGACCTAGCACCGATGCTGGCAGTAATTCTGAAGTTTAAGTTTTTTATGAATTTTTACTTATGCCTATTATTTTAGGGGGGTCCGGCGGCGCCGATCGGCGCCACCTGAAAAAATTTGTAATTTTTAATGCGAAACAAATTCATATTTTTTTTCTTTTTGGCGTACCTTAAAAAAATACTATACTAAAAAATTCCGGTAATGGAGAAAAAGCTGGAGTGGAACGGGATTCCCGCCTTTTCCCCGTTAAAATCCCGTCAAATTTCCCTGTTGCCAGACCGGTGTAATTACTTTTTATGTGTTTTATACATTTTTTCACAAGCAATTCAAAAAACAAATTTTCAAAAGTTTATTTATTTTTTTCTAAGGCATTCTTGCATTTGCTTTAAAAATAAGCTTTCTCATCATGAGTTTTTTTATGCTATTAAATTTTCAGTTATCTTTATTTGAATCTTTTTTTGTTTACCAATTCAAAAATGTCGCACAATCCGAAAGAAGCAGAATTCAAGAAGTCCTTGAAAATGAGCATTTGGAAAAGTTTTTAAAAATACAAAGAAATTTGATAAATTTTTGTAACTTTCAACAATATTTTAAGTGTTCGATTTGCTTCCGCTTTCTCAGCTTGGACTGGGAATTGCTTTGATTAGTCGCCGTTTTGACTATTTCGTCGACGAACACTTCAAAACGCGCAAATGGAAATTGGGCGAAATGAAAATTCGACGCAAACTTGGGCACTTTTGGCGTTTTGGTATCCCCCGATGCTTGCAGTTTAGGGGTCCCGCAAAAAAACATTTGATCTGACCCTTTTAGTTTGCAAAAGTTTTTGTGATAATAGCTTATGAAATTTAACTCGTTCCCGTTAATTGGTCTCAGATTTCGTGATTAGCGAACCCCAAAAACTCCTAAGAACAAGTTTTCACTACTTTTTATAGTAACAGCAAAAGTGTCCAAAACTGAAATGGACAGCGCAGATGAAATAGAAATGATCAATTCTAATGGAAAAGCATTGCCAATGCCACAAAATCCGTTACCGAACAAAATCGTCGGATTCAAACGCATTTCGATCCAGTAAAAAAATGGATTTGTAAATGATTGGTTTATGACTATTCCTGATTTTCAGCTACTTCGATCACAATGTGCTCACTTTTCTCCACCGTTTTAACCGTTTCTTCGCCACTTGTACAACAAAATTGACTATTGCCACTGAAGATATTCAAACTTTGGAGTTCGTTTTGCTCAACATTTGGCCAACATTCAAGGACACCATTCTTGAGATGGATTTGGACTCCATCGGTTTTTATCAAATCCGCCAATTGGCCCCCTCCATTCTCCGCAATTGTCCATCCCTTCGCGTTGTCTCTTTCCATTTCGACATTTTGCCTGAATTTCCGCCTGATGAAAGTGCCAATGCGTCGGAGGGCCAAGCGGTGGCCAAATGGCTGTTCTCGCCTCGTCCCGACAATTTGCCGAAGCAGCTCATTGTCAGCACTGAGGATTTAGCTGTGGACCAATGGCTTTCAACATTGGAACAGATTAAAGCGGTGATTAGATTATTTGATTGTCCAATTTCATTTGCTTTTTCCTATTTTTTTGTCTTCATTTTAGGCATTTTCATCTGCTTCTTCTCCCGTTGCTTTCGTCATTTTAATTGAATTTCCGCAGTTCCTTTCATTTCCTGCCGTTGTGCCATTTAAAGTGTCCAACAAATTGACTGGAGAGAAATTGGCATTGGCACTGTCAAAAAATGGAAATGCTTTTTTGCTCGTACGTTGTCCAATTGCTGCAGGCGATGAGAGAAAATGGTTGAAGGAGGAGATGTATGATGGCTTGACTAAGACTGCTCAACAGAACAAAATTGAGATTTTCATTCCGGACGGCGGTGTCGACGATGGGTGAGAACAGCTTTAATAAATCCAAATGCTAATTCTATGATTTTTATTTTGTTTTTTTCAGTCTTCTCGACGGTTCCCCCGGGCCGAGTGGTGATCAGAAACAGCAGAAGAAATGAATTGATTTGTTTTGATTGATTAATGCGATTATTATTTGATCCAATTGTTGGACTTGCCATTTAATTGTTGTTGTATTTGTTTTGCTTAGAAATCCATAAAAAACGAGTTAGGCTTTACCAATACTTAGTACATTCAAAAATCATTACAGGAAATTGTTTATTTAATGACTTCTTTCATTTGATTCTCCCAATTTGTCCGTCATTAATCTTGATCCGGAATCGTCAGACACAACATTTATCATTTTAACGGGCTAAATTTTGAATTACCAATTCATTCACTAACTGTAATAATTAGAGTAAATTTTTTTAGTTCGTCTTTTTTAATTCATGTCTGATAATCCGAAAGAAGCTAATAAAGAAATGGAAAAAGCGATGTAAATATTCTAAATTTGTATTCCCATGCTAATCATTTTCCGTTTTCAGCTTCATCGCTGCCGACTGTTGGTTGGAGGTGTTCGATTTGCTTCCGCCATCTCAACTTGGCCTCGGAATTGCGATGATCAGTCACCGATTTGACTATTTCGTTGACGAACATTTCAAAACGCGCAAATGGAAATTGGGCAAAATGAAAATTCGACGCAAAATTGGACAGAATGGCGCAAATGAAATGAAAATTGTCAATTCCGATGGAAAAGAATTGCCAATCCCACAAAATCCGTTGCCGAACAAAGTCATCGGATTCGGAAGCATTTTTATCCTGTAAAAAAAAAATGAATTTTTGTAATGATTTGTGCCAATCACAATTTCATTTAATTTTCAGCTTCATCGACCAAAATGTGCTCACTTTTCTTGGCCATTTTCACCGTTTTTTCGCCATTTGTGCAACGTCATTGACCATTGGCACTGAAAATGTTCGAATTTCGGAGTTCCTTCTGCTCACCATTTGGCCAATGCTCAAGCACACCATTCGCGACATGATTTTGAACCCCATCACTCTTCGTCAAATCCGCCAATTGGTCCCGTCAATGCTCAACGATTGCCCAGCCCTTCGTATTGTTGGTTTGGCTGGTGTCGGAATTTTGCCCGAATTTCCGCCCGACGACAGTGCCAATGCGTCGGATGGCCAAGCGGTGGCCAAATGGCTGTTCTCGCCTCGTCCCGACAATTTGATGAAGGTGCTGTATGTCAGAATTGAGAATTCAGCGGTGGACCAGTGGTTATCTATGGTGGAGCGAATCAAAGCGGTATTATTGATTGACTACTAATATTTCTTTTTATTTTATTTTAANTTTTTGTCTTCGTTTTAGGCCTTTTCCGCTGCTTCTTCTCCTGTTTATTTCGCCATTTCTGTTTTAATTCCGCCGTCCTCTTCACTTTCTTTCGCTGTGCCATTTAAACTGACCAACGAATTCTCCGGGGAGACATTGGCACTTTTACAAAAAGATGCAAATTGTTTTGTGTTCATCCGTTGTCCAATTTTGCCCGATGAGAGACAGCAGACGATTAAGGAATTGGGTGAACGATGGAACCGAATTGACATTTGGATCGGAGACGACGGATTCGGCGATGGGTGATTAATAGAGATCGGAATTTTAGGCACCAAAATTTTTAAAATAAGCACGAAAAAAGTAAGTAAAGGTATAAAAAATGAACAAAAAGGCAGCAAAAACTAACATTTTTTGGACATTTAAAAAATTATTTTATTAATGATTTTTAGGGAGCAAAACAAAAACAACAACTTAGTTTTGTCATTTTAATGATTATAATTAAACATATTATAAATTCGAATAACGAAAATTTTTAATTTTAAAATTTTTATCTATAAAAAAAAATTGATTTTGCGAAATTTTTTGTACAAAATTTTCAATTCTTAGGGGTGCATTTCTGAAATTTTTTCGAGTCATTTCTTAGGGGTTTCCCAATTTTGTTTCATTTTTAATGGAATTTTTCGGTAAAAAAAAGCCAAAAAACGCATTTAAATCCCGAAAAGGCATAATAAAAGTCAACGTAGAAGCTTCAAACCAGGTGGAAAAGTGTTATTTATGATTAATATATCGAAAAAAGTGCGCAGAAAAAAGACAAATGCCTCAAAATCCGGTCTCTAGTGATTGACAATTTTAAAAATCCATATGCTTATTTTTGTTTTGTTTTGTTTCAGTCTTCTCGACGCTGCTTCCGCCGGGCCGAGTGATGGGTGACCACTGATCAGAACAGCGGAAATGAATTGATTGATTGGTTAATTGCTTATTGATGCGATTATGTGAACAAAATGATAGACTTTGCTATTTAAATATTGTTGCATTTGCTTTTTGCTCATAAATTCGTAAAAAACGAGTTGTTCAACCAATATGTTGTAACGTAAAAAACCTGTGATTGGCCCCCGGTCACGGATTTTGAAAATTATTTCCCGGTCCTGGTATGGCAACCGGGAACCGGGAAAACAAGCATGGTAAGAATGAGGGTCCGAGTGAAAATTTGTGATGAAATTGGAGTTAAAAAAGGAAAAAAAAATTTAAAAAATAATATTAATATGTTCTTTAAAAATAGCATTTTGAATTTTCTTGGCTCTACTGCATTTTACGCGTCCAATCGACTTTTACGCGTCCAATCACAGTTTACGCGTCCAATCAAAAATTTATGTGTCCAATCAATTATTATAAATTATTTAATTATTTAAAATATTGGCATTAAATGCTTAAATGTCAAAATGAAGACTTGAGTCGGGGGCGTTTGGGCCCCAGTTTTTGGGCCCTCGTTTTTGGGCCCCAGGGTCGTTTGGGCCCCAAGTACAGAAAAATGAAAAATCACAGTAAAAACAACTTTTTAAATTTCAGCATAAAAATGTAAAATAAACAGTTTAAAAATAAATTCAACAATAATTTTAACAATAAAAAATGTAAAAATTAACAGAAATTCACGGGTTCATTCGATAGTTGCGAGAAATTCCCCGGAGAAACTCCAAAATAATGTGAAATTGATTGCGATTGTGGTAATTGTGATCATGGTTGATGTTGCCTGCATTCATCGGGACGTAAAGGCGCACCAAATTAAGAATTCGTTCATCTGTCGCCAAAAACTTTCGCTTTTTTGGTGGTGGCTCCTCTCCGGCAATGAATGACGCGTATTTGACGTCTGTTGTCTTCTGCTCACGACGTAGCACGTCAATGAAGTGAAAAATCGACGGGTGCCGCCATTCTAATGTCACACAAGGGCACGAACGCAACAGACGTGATCATTCGAGCGTTCTCGGCAAACACAGAATCGGTGCTCGCAATAATTAAAAAAAAAATTATTAAAACCTGCCACAAATTTTGTTCCTTCAATTTCTTTTGCAAATTTCGCACAAAATGGAAGAAACAAAAATTGATTTGACACCCTCCAAATACAGTTGTGACCGCATTGCTCACGGCCAATTCGAAATCAATTGTGAATGATGTAGGTGCAAATGTTGGCCATGCCTGATGTAGGAGCTCAAACATACGAATGTATGACGCCTGCGACTTTGATGTGAGCAGAAAATGGCACACTGGTATGATCCATTTGCCTCGTCTAAACATTGCAAAATAAAAAAATTTCTAAAAACTAACTAACCTAGCCAAAATTGTATAAATTTGATAAAGTGGCGGCGCCAATGAAAAGGTCCCGTCACCGAAGCAAGCTTCCATTCGATCTGCCCACCGGCCAAATGACTCGCGTCCGAACAACAAAATTCTATAACAAAAGAAAAATAAGAAAATAATTGTCATTTTACCTCTGTGGGTTCTCATTTCCTCGTTCATAATATACGCCGCTGTCTCCTAACAGGAACTGTTCATCGATGCCGTCCGTCGGTGTGTACGTCTGATACGCCGGGCTGATTATAAGCTGCTCAAGATTTGCAGGAACGACGGGGGGCGCATTCACTTCTCGGCGAGCTCTTTTGATTAACTAAATTGGAATTGTTTTTATTATATGAAAAATATTTTGTTTTCACATCTTTTGCTGCTTGTTTTGACACCAAAATTGCCGACGGAGACGGGACATTTTGAAGCGCTTCTGCTCTGATGACAGAAGGCGGTTCGAAGGTGGCAATTGCGCGCCTTTTGATTGCGGTCGTGACCATTTGAGCATCAACACGTGACGCATCTGCTGGACATGTGTGCGGAGTTGCGAGGCGAATGAATTGGTCGTGGAGGTCCGTCCAGATTCGGCCGTTGCATTTGTCGGTGCTGTTTTTGAACTCGCATCTCCAAAATTTTGTCATCCCATCAGAACTCATTTTAGCGAAGGTGTAAAGGTGGCCTTCGTAAGACAATTTTACTTTTTGTTTTTTGGTTGCAATTGGGTTAGCCATTTCTGAAAAATGTCCAAATCAGAATGTACATCAAATTGGTTAACTATTAAAAAATAATAGGATTGGAATAAGTAAAATTGTAAAAAATGAGCGAATGTTAATTAAACCTAACTTATGCCAAGTGGCGAGGGATCCCTCAGGCTTAGTTTTTAGAATCTTAATTTTTAAAAAAGCACATTTTTCGATTTTTGGGTTGGGGCCCAAACGACCCCGGGGCCCAAAAACGGGGGCCCAAACGACCCCCGGGGCCCAAAAACGGGGGCCCAAACGCTCTGGTCCCCTCAAATCACTATGGGTCAACTCCACTGTGCAGAGAAAAGCCTAGTACTATCTCGTCGTTTCTCTTTTTCTTTGTAATTTCTCTCTCTTTGGCGTACTATCTCTTCATTTTAATTATGTAAAAAACAACATTTACTTCATCCTGTTTAACTTTTTTTCTACTTGTTAAATCCACACCAAATTTTACATACTGATAGAGAAAAAAATTCTGCATAATGTAATACAGCCATTTTATGTTTTATACACTTTTTCAAAAGATATATATAAAACATGAAAATGCATTACTTTTTCTCTCTTTTTGGCGTACTATTTTCACATCTCTAACACACAAAAAACATCAAATTCGTAAATGCTAATAATTTTGGTTGTAAAGGAACAAAATCACTTTGAGCATTTAAATCAATAGAAAAAAGAATAAATTTAGCATTTTGGTTAGAAAGAGCTGCCTAAGACATGAGTTATAACATGATAAAAGTTTGAAACTCTCACAACTTTTTTCTGAGATGTCAAATTGCTTAGCATTCACTTAGAAAAAGATTCTCCTTTTCAAAATCTTTTTTTACATACCAAATTTGTTCATTTTTGTTGGGAATGAAGCGTATTATGGCTGATCAAAATAAAAAATACAAAAAGGCATTTTCAGTGTAAATTTTGAAATAGCGGGCAAAAATTTACGCCAAATGCGCTATTTGGCGTTATGAGCAATTTTGTCTAACACTGGGCTTGACCCATAGTGCTCAAATATTTTGTTTTTCTTCTAGAGTAGTTGGTGGATTTTAGTGGTCGTTTGTGTTAATTTTAGCCGTTTTATTGGTCGTTGATTGATTTGTGTTTAATTTATTTTGTGTTGACTGAATTTGTTTTAATTTGAATTGTCTTTTTAATCATTTGTTGGATAAATTTATTTTGTTTTGGTGTTTGGTTTTTAAAAGCAGGTTTTGCCTAATTTCACTGACATTTATCCCCTCGTTTACAAAATTTGGAAGTGTAAAAAGAAGAAACCCCGACAAATTCTCCTTCTTTTCCAACAAGACAAGAAAAAAGTCAATCCGAAACTCATAACCCAAATTCCTTATATTATAAAAAAATATTTATTTGCCTAGGCTCGTCGAAAAAAAGAGAAATTTCTCTAATCAAAACAGATTTTTTCTCGAACAGAGAGCCATGTTAATTACAAAAAATATTTCTCATCTATTTTGACTTTAGTGACTATAAAATCTAAGTTTTTTTCTTTTAGAAAAGCATATATTAGTATTTCTGCATTTTGTGTGATCAATCAATTGGAAAAAGGGCAAAGTGTGCTTATTGAACCAAAAAATGAACCGACGGTAAGGAATTTAAAAAAAAAAAAAATTAAAAAAATTACAATTTTTAATTTTTCCCAATTTTTCTCATATTTCAGTTGGATTTGCAACGATGTGTGGATGGACATTTTCCCGTCTTTCGACCGTCCTAAACTTGGTCTCCAAATGGCATTGCTTTCTTTCCGTTTTGATGTTTTGGTGGACAAACATTTTGGTGGAAAAAGCGAATTGACAATTTGGCGACCAATCGTAATTAACAAGGGCATTGGACCAAAAGCAATGCTATTAGTCGATTGGAAGCCTGTGGCACTTCCGGACCGTCCACTGCCCAACAAAATCCGCTTTAAAGAACTTTGGATTCTGTAAGAACATAGAGTTTCGAGTCGAGGTCGTTTTCGCGTGGCCTGAGTTTTTGAACTTAACTTTTTTTCATTGTTCACCAAATCCAACATTATTTGTGTCATTTGATAGCCCTAAATGTCCTCTATTAGCCTGAAAAATTCCGAAAAATTTTAATTAGGTTCAAATAAGTTTATGACTAGAGAATTCAAAAAACTGGTTGTTTGAACATTTTTTTCCATAACTTTTTTGAACCTTAATGAAATTTTTCGAAATCTTGCAGGCTAATAGAGCAAACTTAGGGCTACACGACGCGAAAACGGCCTGGTCCGTAAATTTTCTATATTTATTATTAATGCATTTTTTGTATTTGTTCAGCTACTTCGATCATTCCGTCATCACTTTTCTCAATGCCAACAAGCAAATTTTTGACAGAATTGGCACCAAATTGGAATTGTGTGTTACAAATGCCCAGCAAAGTTTGGATGCTTTTTCCCGTGAAGTTTTGCCCATTTTTGCGCCGACCATTTGCCATTTCATTTTCAACGATGTTCATGATTTGGTCAATTTGCGCAGTCTCATTTCGCCAACAATTCTCACCAATTTCACTCGGCTGAGTTTCATCGAATCCATTTGTCTGTGCCCCGCGGGTGTTTTTGCCGATGATTTTGGTGGGCCAAATGCAACTTCTGCTGGCCAAATTCTGTCGAAATGGTTGCACACGCCGAGCAAAGATGGTCAACCGAAGCGATTGCGTTGCAGTGATTATTTGGATGGATCAAAGCTTGCATGGGTCAACAATTTCAAGGAGGTGGCCGGCAGGGACGGTCCCAGGATTTCGGCTTGGGGGCTGTACACCCTCCCGGGCGACGACTTTTTGTAATTTTTAATGCGATTTGTTAACAGATTTTGTCCAAAAAAGACAAAATTGGCATGTTTTTCCATCAAAAATTGCCTATTTTTATATTTTCAACAAATTTTTGCTAAATATGTGTCTTGGAGGGGGTACCAACAAAAAGAAGCGAAATTTATCTGACAAATGAATGGGGAATTCGTTTGCTTATGGGAAAAAATGGGTTTCGCCTGGGTCTAATCCCTGACAATTGATTTGGAAAGCCAACAAATGATGACAATCCGTTTATCTTTTCAATTTTGTTCAGCTATTTCGCCGTGCCACCACTTCGGTCAGTTACAATGTTCAAATTACTGTTTATAAGGAAACAACGCCAATTGAACAATTTGAATTGGTGAACGAGCGGACCAAAGAGAAGCTGACACTGAGCAAAGAATCATCAGAAAATAATTGGATGTTGAAACGATGCCAAAATATTGGGAAGACGAATCAGAAACAGCAGCAGAAGAAAGACGAAAATTTGGAGCATTTGAACCGAGTCTACATCCGTCTTTATGAAAATTGCATTGGGTGAGCGGAAAGAAGGCCTTATATTTTTTTGTAACGGACAGGGAGGACAGTATCCTCTTTACCGTACTTTCCCAGATTTTTGGCAGGGCCGGGGGTTCCTGTTAAAACGGGACTTCATTCCCTGTCTTATCGTATTGAAAACCCTGATCCCCGGTTTTTTAAATTCCGAGCTCTACTCTTACAAAAAAATTTTCTAATCCATTTCAAATTTTGATATTTAGGCCGCTAATCGAAAAATAAAATGCGAAAGCAAAATTTTTTTCTTTACTATTTAATAGTCAAAATCATTAAAGCAAAAAACAGCATGAAACAGTTGGAACCAGAAGCCTAAAACCATGGTGTGCCAATTGAAAATTTAAAAAGCAGTATTTGTGGTCAAGTCATCATTTTGTAAAATTCTATTCCAAATTTAAAAATCAATAATACCAAATTTTGCGATTTTGATACCTCTGTACAGTACTTTCACAGATTCTTGGCAGGGCCAGGGGTTCCTATTAAAACAGGATTTCGTTCCTCAGTTTTCCAGTCCTGTTCTGCTGGTCCATCTCGGATTCCATGTCCTGCATGGCCCGGGTTTTTTCAAAAATTCCAGGCTCTATTTTCGCTTGCTTAATTTAGGCCGTTGTCTCCGCCAACAGACCAAAGCGACGAAAAAGTGTTCTCTTTTTCCGGGCCCAGTGATTAGCGGAAGAAGAAGAAGTGATCATTTGACAAATGACCGATCATTGTTGCGTTTTATCAATTTGTTGATTGATGATATTTGTTTGCTTTTTGAACTTACCATTTTGGCGCTGATTTTTTAAAAATAGGAATTAGCTGGGCTAGGCTAACAACAACAACAAAAAAAAGAGGGAAAATTCGGTGCTTTTTAACAATGTCAGAATTTTCAAGTAAAACGTCACAATGTGCAACAAGATATGTACAACAAAGCGATTCCTCTCGTTCTCTAACGAACGATTCCGTAAGAGATCTGGACTGTACGCGAAGTTCCAAGTCATTGGGCCAGGCAAAGTGCCGCCACCGTTGGCATTTCCGTCCTCGGCAACACGTTCAGCTGCTGCAGCAGCGGTTGCCTCCAAAGTGTTCGGTTGGCCAACGGCAAAAAACATTGTTGAGGAGCAGAGAATAATAATGGAGAATGAGCAGCAGCAGTTAATGGCGATGAGCATTTCCCGACTTTGAATTTTTGCTGTTTTTGGATCAGTACATGCAACACAACAAAACAAAAATGTAAAAAGTGGCTTTTGGTGTATGCTAATTTTTCAAATTATGATTTTCTTTTTTGCCTTATTCCTCGGCATCATTAAAATGAAGAGCACCCGCGCTTCTTCACATTTTGGCCGAAGGAAAGGCTCAATTAAATGGCGGCACATGCCAATGTAAATTGGAATTGCAAGCCGAAGATGATGTGTTGTTATCTTCGGAATGAGACGTTTCAAACTCTCTCAAAATATTTCTGAAAAAATAGAAAATTTTTTTGAGAATTTGCGGATTTTCTGAAATTTATTTGGTTAAATTCTTAGCCCTAAAAATTTCAAGCGGACCTTCTTTATCAGCAGACCAAATCATTTAGTTTTTATTTGTCAATCCATTGGAAAAATTGTCGGTGATACTGTATTTATTTCTATTGTGGTTAATAAGCATTATTTATCAAATTTATGAGCCTTGGGACGTCAGCAGATAAACAACATTTATCCACATTCCAACATCATAAAGCAAAAATGATCGGTCATTTGTCAAATGATCACTTCTACTTCTTCCACTAATCACTGGGCCCGGGAAAAGAGAACACTTTTTCGTCGCTTTGGTGCGTTGGTGGAGACAGCGGCCTAAATTAAGCAAAATTTGAAATGGATTAGAAAATTTTTTGTGAAAGTAGAGACCGGAGTTTTTGAAAAAACCCGGGCAAGACAGGAACCATGTGATCCGAGGAACCCCCGGCCCTGCCAAAAATCTGGGAAAGTACGGTAAAGAGGATACTGTCCTCCCTGTCCGTTACAAAAAAAATAAGGCCTTCTTCCGCTCACCCAATGCAATTTCCATAAAGACGGATGTAGACTCGGTTCAAATGCTCCAAATTTTCGTCTTTCTTCTGCTGCTGTTTCTGATTCGTCTTCCCAATATTTTGGCATCGTTTCAACATCCAATTATTTTCTGATGATTCTTTGCTCAGTGTCAGCTTCTCTTTGGTCCGCTCGTTCATCAATTTAAATTGTTCAATTGGCGTTGTTTCCTTATAAACAGGGGACTGGGTCGTTTTGGCGCCGACGATTTGGCGCCCACGTTTTGGCGCCCACGTTTTGGCGCCAGGGTTGTTTTGGCGCCCACGTTTTGGCGCGAAGCCAAAAATTAAAAAAGGTAAAAATTTGATCAAAAATTTTACAAAAAAAGTGAAAAACTTTTACCTTCCAATGGGTTTTTCAAATTTTCAAAAAATTCACAACCCCCTAGAATTTTTTTTCAAACTTCCCGATTTTGACTGTGTTTTATGGGTGTAGATTAGAGATCAACATGTACCTGGATCCAGCCCTGTATTTTTCCTGGATCCAGGTACAGGCACAGGCCATTTTTCGGCAACCTGGATTTTTCCTGTACATTTATTTTCCTGTACTTATGTACAGAAAAAAATAGGTACAGGCCATTTTTTGAAACAGGTACAACTACGGTTTTTTCAAAATGTTGATCTCTAGTGTAGATCAACATGAAGGAGTGATATATGATCAACTTGCTGTGAACATTTTGTTGGTCAACATGAAAAATTGACTTAGCAAGAATTTTTTCAAATTTTTCTCTTCGCTATGCTTCAAAAAATGTCAAACATTTTGAATATTTTTAAACTCTTAAATTTTTTCGGTTGAAATTTCAAAAGAGTTAGTGATTATAAACATAACCTTAACGGTATATTTAATAAATAATAGTCACTATCCCTAAATCAGAATCTGGTAAATCATTTTCTCAGATTTGGACCCACCATATTAAAACATTTGATAAAACAAAACAGATAGAAGGCCTGATCTAATATGTTCAAAAATTGTATTTCATTTAAATCAAGTCCGGGCTTCGCAATTGTCAAAATGAATACAATATTCGTGATTAGCGACTCAGAAAACTGACGAATACATATTTTCATTTATTCAAACATAGACAAAATTTAAAAACCTGACCCTGGCGCCAAAACGTGGGCGCCAAAACGTCGGCGCCAAAACGACCTTGGCGCCAAAACGTGGGCGCCAAAACGTGGGCGCCAAAACGTCGGCGCCAAAACGACCTTGGCGCCAAAACGTGGGCGCCAAAACGTCGGCGCCAAAACGTGGGCGCCAAAACGACCCCGACTCATAAACAGTAATTTGAATATTGTAACTGACAGAAGTGGTGGCACGGCGAAATAGCTGAACAAAATTGAGAAAAACAAAAACAATTTAACGAAAATATGGCGGATCACCTCTTTAAAATAGTTAATCCATTTTAGATTTTGTGGATCCAAATAATTACTACAACGCAATCGCTTCGGTTGCCCATCAGTGCTTGGAGAGTGCAACCATTTGGACAACGCGTGGCCAGCAGAAGTTGCTTTCGGCCCATCATCAGCGATCACATCGGGGAACAGACAACCGCAATAGATTGAATTCAATTGTTTGAGATCAGTGAGAATTGTCGGTGAAATGATACGACGCAAATTGTCCAAATAATAGCGACAGGCAAAATGCAAATGGCGAATGTTTGTTGCAAAAATTGGCCAAATTTCACGCACAAAAACACCCCAAATTGGCTGAATATTTGCAATAAACAAATCCAAATTGGTGCCACTTCTGTCCCAAATTTGCTTGTTAGCATTGAGAAAAGTGATCACGGAATGATCAATGTAGCTGGAAATTGGAATGCTTTAATTTATACATACAATAGTTTAAAATTACGCAATGTGAAGGCAACGAAAGCGAATTTTGTTGGGCAACGGACGATCCGGCAACGGAAACTCCACGGCTGCCTTCCTCCAATCGACTAATAGCATTGCTTTTGGTCCAATGCCCTTGCTAATTATGATCGGACTCCAAATTGTCAATTCGCTTTTTCCACCAAAATGTTTGTCCACCAAAACATCAAAACGATAAGAAAGTAATGCCATTTGGAGACCAAGTTTGGGACGGTCAAAAGATGGGAAAATGTCCATCCACACGTCATTGCAAATCCAACTGAAATCAGAAAAAATGGGTAAATTAAAATTGTAATTTTAATTAATTGCTTACCGTCTGTTCATTTTTTGCTGCAATTAGAAGACTTTGCCGTTCTCCAATTAATTGATGTCACAAAATGCAGAATAAATAGGTAATTGATTTGAAAAATCCTTTTTTAAATAAGCGCATTAAATTTGTTATCCGCTATTTCATATTTTTTGTTTTTCAATGATGAGTGGCCAAGTCCCAAACATTTGGAAAAAATCAATTATTTGTCCAGTACCGAAAATACCCAACCCAATAAATCCTGTTGATTTTCGGCCAATTTCACTTTTATGCTCAATTTCAAAAATTCTAGAAGAAAATATTACCCAGAAAATCACTAATTTTGTTGAGACAAATAATGTACTTCCGAATTGCCAACATGGCTTTGGGAGAAAACACTCTGTTACAACTCAACTTTTGGAAGTCATTGATGACTTTAGTTTAGCTTTGGAAAACAAAAAATCAATTGATGTTATATATTTTGATCTAGCAAAGGCATTTGATACTGTTCCACACGAAAGATTAGTTTCTAAACTCAAAAATGTTGGTATAAATGGTACTTTGCTTAAATGGCTTCAAAATTATTTACAAAATCGTACATTTTTTGTTCGAGTTTGTTCTGCGTTTTCTGATGAATTCCCTTGCTTAAGTGGTGTTCCTCAGGGATCAAATTTGGGACCACTTTTGTTTTTAATTTATATTTCAGATCTTCCTAATTTTTGTAAAACTGAAAACGTTGAAATTAAGCTTTTTGCCGACGATCTTAAGGCCTATTCTATACTATCAAAAAATACTATTTCTCCACTCCATTCTTTTATTAATAAATTTCGGAATTATTGTTAATTAAATGGCCTTAAAATCGCTCCTAACAAATGCTTAGTTTCACATCTTGGGCCTAAAAACCCTAATGAATGTTACTTAATAAATAATATTCCAATTTTAAAAAATGAAGAAGGTGAACCAGTTAGAGGAGACCTTGGCATTTATTTTTCAAATGACTTAAAATGGGAAAAACATATAGAATTTATTACCAAAAAAGCAATAAGAACATCTTTTGCTTTACTCAAGTCACTTAAAACTAAAAGCCCAAAAATTCTCATAAATATATTCAATGTTTATTGTCGATCCATTTTGGAATTTGGTTCTCCGATTTTTAATCCATACATGAAAAAAGACATTGATGCTCTTGAAAATGTTCAAAAAACATTTTTACGTATTGTTTTTAGACGTAATAATAATAAGGATGATATACCCGGGTATAACGAACTCCTCCAACTCTTTAAACAAGAATCCCTCTTAAAACGCAGAATAAATAGATTTAGAACTCTTCCATGATATAATTTTGGAAAAGATCCATATTTCAGCATAATGATTCCTTTTCAAAAACATATTCAGAACTGAAAAATGATTTTATTATTAAAACCGCTTATTGTTCAACCAATGTTCGGTATCATTCGTTTTTTATTCGTACCTCTCGCCTCTATAGGTGTTTGTTTGCCTAAAGAGGCAAGGTTTTCCATTGACTTTGCTAAACTTCTTGACACCTATGATGTTGATTCTTTACTTTTGAAACCACCTCATCTCATTCAGTGACCAAATTTATTTATATTGTTACATGGCTCGTATCCGTCCTTGAATGGCAAGGACGTCCTTGAAATTGGGCCCTCCCGCTTGAAAATTTAAAAGTATCCTTGAATTCAAGAAGTCCTTGAAAATGAGCATTTGGAAAAGTTTTTAAAAATACAAAGAAATTTGATAAATTTTTGTAACTTTCAACAATATTTTAATTAAATTATGGCACTATGCCAATAAAAATGTAATTTTTTTCTCATGATTGAGAATTTTTTGAAATTTTATGGCATAAAGTCACTATTTTTCTTAAAAAATTAACCCAAAATCGCAAATTGGTCATTTTTGGACAAAAATCTGTAAACAAATCGAATTAAAAATTACAAATTTTTCCCGGCGGCGCCTATCGGCGCCGTCGGCCCCCCCCCCTGTCCTACAAAATTTTTGGAAAAAGCGCGCCGCAAAAAAAGCGTTTTTAAAGCAGAAAAAAAGGCGTCGCAAATTAGGAAAATGATCAGTGAAAATTAGAGTGGTACGGGACCGGGAATTTTGGAAAAACTGTGACCGGGAATTCCCGTCCCGACCCACCGTAGTGAAAACAAAAAAATGTTGGAAAAAATCCATTCCGGTGAAAAATACAAGCCTTTTCATTGCATATAATAAAAATTTAAAATGTCCTTGGATTTCATGAATTTTCCCAATTATGTCCTTGCAAATCGGTCATACCCGTCCTTTGAACGGAGCATGGACGATGGGAGCCCTGATTTAAGTTTAAGACAAATATCCGGTAATACTATAGATGGTACCCCTTTTGAATCTGAACACAAAAGCAAAACTACACAATTTATTTCCAATTTAAAATCAAACCAAAAACAAAATTCAGGAGGAGAGACGACAATCAAAACATAAAAATACCAGCAGCTGAAAGGAGGGAAAATAAAGCAATTCACAAACAACAAAAGTGGAAACAAAACGCCAAATATTTAAAATTAAAATGAATATTCGTCATTATCACATTGCCCATTAAAAAATGTCGGTGGTACTGTATTTATTTTTATTAGTGGCAAGCAGTTTTACTAAAAAAAATTCCAATCAAAAATTCAAATATTTTCTTGCTTTTAAAGTCATTATTTAAAAGAGGCAAAGAGGAAATATTACAAATTTTATGTTTTACAAAATAAAAAACATATTACAGTAGTTTTGGTTTAAATTACCGTATCACTTTATGCTTTCTCTCTCTTCCCATAAGAAATTCTTTGCTATAAAAATACATTATAAATAAGCCACAATATTTAATTAATTAATTGGCTTCCTCCTGCGCAATGTCCGGCATCCATGTGTTCTTCAACGGGCTGTTGTTGCTGGTGTTGGCCAAAATGCCAATGCCGTTGTTGTTGTTGTTCACTGTGCCGTTCGTGGCGTCGGCACGACGGCTTAAACTGTGCCGGCGCACCTGCACAATTTGGTGGTGCTCCCAGGCAACCTGAGCATGAATGAACAAAATGAACAACAATAACAAATGTACAGTTTGAAAAACAGCAATACAATAATTCCAATTTATCGAAAATTTATTTGTAAAAATTTTAAAAATTTAAAAAATCTTCGTAAATTTTCCTTTAAGAAAATTTCATTGGGTTCCTTAAGTGTCGGGTCCCCAAGTTGCAAATCCCCAAATGTCGGGTAGCCTAGTGGATAACGGCATCGCAATCGCTTCGGTTGACCATTTTTGACAACACTTGGCCAATATACCCGTCCTTGGAAACAGAGCATGGACGATGGGAAACCTGTACTAAAAGGGGGGGGTGAATTATCCAAAATATTGGATTTGTGCCGCTTTAGTCCTAATTCATTCCGGGCGCTTTTCCCTTAATTGATGCCGCTTTTTCTCCTAATTAAATTATCGATTAATGTGCCGCCGTTTCATTTGTTTTGTGCCACCTTTAGCCGCTTCTTGACCAGCACAAAGCTCGCCTCGCTGCACCCATCGGCCGATGTCCGACAATGAAACGGCGCCATTTGGATGGAGCAACAGTCGGCCGCACTGCTCATGGTCAAAGTGTCCCAATCGCAGCAGAAAAGTTGCTGATCACTTCAAAATGAATGATTAGGAAGAATTATTTTGCTGAAAAAAGCAGCAAAAATATTTTAAAAAATAATTTTTAATGCTTTTTATATAATCAGAGAAAATTTAAACATTTCACATCAATTTCAAACTAAATTCACCGGGAGCTCTGTTTCTTCAACTCTCCTCGAAGGATTTATTTGGGAGCAACTGCTTGTCCCCCCCCCGCCGAAATAAAAAAAAATCATAAAAATTTCTAGAAAAAATTTTAAAAGCTTCAGCGATTTTTTAGAAAGCTTAGGATTTTTTTAATTTTCCCAGAAAATCCATTATAACTTTCGATGACTTTTTTCTTTGTCATCCAAATCTAACATTGTTGGTATCTTTCAAAAGCTTAACATGTTTAGAAACTTATGGGGACAGGGACATGTAGTGCACCCATTTATTTCTATTTATGGAAATACGGTAATTTAATGGTTAAATTTTAATACGGTAATTTAATTGTTAAGAATTAAATACGGTAATTTAATGGTTAGGAATTGAATACGGTAATTTAATTGTTAAAATTTTAATACGGTAATTAATAATTCACTCGTCCATCCCCGTGCCGCCGGCCTCCTCTTCGTTCGCCATTGTTCTGTGTTTGATGATCATCGCCTCGACTTGCGCCTGTTGCTGCTGTAATGCCGCCTTTTTCGGCACCAATTCCATTTGTCCGAAATTGGCAAAATAATCAGTTTACTGTGGGTGTTTTTTACTTTACAAAATATTGGTTAACAAATAAGCAAACTCATTTCTTTTTATGAATTTATGAGCAACAATCAAATACAACGACACTCAAATAACAGTGTACATACAACATTTAGAGCATATAATTGCATCAGTCAAGCGATAAATCCATTTCTGCTTGTTGCTGATCACCGCTTGGCCCGGGCAAACCGTCGAGAAGCCTTAAAAACAAAAAATAAAAATGAGAAAATAGCATTTTAATTTTTAAAAATCATAACCCATCGTCCACTCCGCCGTATCCGATAAGAATGTCAATTCGGTTCCATCGCAATTCCAATTCCTTGAACTCCTGCTGTTTTATATCGGGCACAATTGGAAAACGGACAAGCATAAAACAATTTGCATCTTTTTGTAACAGTATCAAATGTTCTCCAGTCATTTCGTTGGTCAGTTTAAATGGCAAAATGGAGATACTTGCGTTTTTATGTGCCATTTCAGTTGGTCCCTGACGAGCAACTGTTTGCTGTTGACACGGAGGGCGATGATGATCAGCAACAGAAGCACAATGCCGAGGACGATGACATGGAGGAGAACGAGGCGGAGGAAGGGACGAAACAGGGCATCAGTGGTGGCAACAAAACGGACAACAATGCCATTGGCATCGCCACAAAAAGCACTGGCGATGGTGGTGGTGGCGGCAACAACAGTGTGCTGGACGGATTCAACCCGGACGATCCCGAGCTTAAACTGGTTGGTCTTCTGTTCTCACAATACTAGCAGAACTATCCTCTTGGAGGGAGTCTAATCGTTCATGACCATGCCTGTGAATTAGAAAAATTAAAAAAAAAATTAGTTGGGGGATGCAATTTGCCAGCACCATCAGAGACGCTCATTCAAGAGTCCAAATTTTCAAGACTATGGTCTATCCACACCAGCAGTCATTTCAGAAAAAACTCCAATTATCATGCTTGGTTCAGAATTTCCTTTTAAAAATTTTGCTTTGTTGGGGTGGGGTTATCCCTTTCCCCTGCCATTGTTCAAAATGTTGAGACCAAAAAAATGCCTCCCGAAATTGTTAGTAAATTATTTCCCAAATTGCTCACAGCTGTTGTCGCGGGCAACACTCACCGATGACTATGACCAACGTCCACTTGACGAGGTTTTGCATGTGTCCGCACGGCAACAGAAGAAGCAGCGAAAGGTGCGGGAAAATTAATTAATTTATCCGTCCATGCCACCCCAATTAATTACTAATTGGCCTTGGCCTTCCAAATTTTGACACTTTTTTGTCTGAAGGCTCAACGCGCGACCACCGCCGGCCCATCGTGGCACAAAATGCCGGCCACCGAACTGACGGAGGAGCGACGCCGTGACCTCGAGGTGGTCCAAATGCGCGACGCGTTGGACCCAGCCCAGCACTACAGAAAGCCGGACCGGGAAGTGCTGCCCAAATATTTCCAGGCAAGTTTTATGGTGGGAGTGGGAACGGTGGGCGATTAAATTTGGACTTTTGTGCCCTCAACGGATGCCAAAATGATGCCAAAATTTTCGAAAGGAAAACGTTGACGAAAATCTTTGAAAATTCGGCACAACAGAAATTTTCCATCATTTTAAATTTTTGAGTTTTGTCTCTCTAATTCGCACTTTTTTGGCCATAACTATTTGAATTTTGGGTGAGTTTTTTTAAAATCTTCGCAGACTAACACAGAATCCTTCTGACTATCAAATAATGACGCGAAAATCTATTTTAAACGTTTCTATAAAAAGTTACGAAGCGATAAAATTGATATTTTATGATCCGAGTACAGTGCAATAGTGCCAAAAAATCCATATTTTTCCATAAATTATTGTTTTTCTCCTTGCAGATTGGCCACATCGTCGAGTCCAAGGCCGACTTCTATGCCGCGCGGGTGCCAAAGCGGCAACGGAAGCGCACAATGGTGGAGGAGCTGATGGCGGACACGGAACTGTTGGCACGCAACAAGCGCCGGTTCACCGCCATTGTGCAGCGTCGCGAGGCGACCGCCCGCGGCACTTTCCAACGACGCGGCGCACTGCCAAAGTGGAGCAAGCGCAAAAGCGGGGGCAAACAGCGACGATGAAAGAACAGCAAGCAGTACAACACAACCACGGGATTTATGTGACGAACGGATGCCATGGATTAGACAAACGTGGACTTGGCTCTTTTTTTCTCTCATCATCAAACAGATGTGTTTGTGCTCCGAAATTCAATTCCAAAATTATTTTTTTGTTTTAGTTTGTTTGTTAAACATTGTTTAAAATGTTGCTTTCATTGTTTGAAAAATATTCAAATTTACTCAAAAAAACATCATAAATCTCTTATCTCTGCTTCCTTAATTATTTTTCGCTTGGGTTCAATTCAAACGGAACAGATCTTTACATTATTTCAATTGAAATTTAATTAATAAAAAAATATTTCAACTTAAAAATTATTGTTTTTCTTTTTTTAAACAGCCTAAACCGCAAATTAAAACAAATTTTGATAAATCCTAAAATTACCATCTCTATATTTATAACTCAGCAACAACTAACCGTTTGGGACTTGGCCCATGCATTTTGTAGAGAATTCAGTATAGAAAAACTTATATATTTTTATAGCTAAAAAAGTTTTTCCTTCGGTAAGCATAATGGCTCAAGTTTTAACCGGTTTAAAATCACTAATCTATCTCCATGTTATTGATACTGTATGCCGCATTTTTCCTTTCGCTGCCCCGTCAAATTCGAGTTTGTAGAGCAGCTCTGGAGGGTTCTGTGTTGGGAGATTTTGTGACGCTTACTAATCAGAATGGGGGAGACAATTGGAGAAGGGGAGATTAATGGAGATGGGCATATAATTAGAGAAAACACGGTTTTTGTTTTTCTCTGCACTTTTTCGATTGATTGATTCATATCACAATTTTTAATTTTCCCAAAAATAACAGCACTAAAATTAATGAAACACAGTTCTTAAAGTTTATTAGGTTTTTTACGTTACAAAATATTGGTTAAGCCTAACTCGTTTTTTTATGAATTTATGAGCAACAATCAAATACAATTTTTAAATAGCAAAGGCCAACATTGGGTCACATAATCGCATCAATAACCAATCAATCAATTCATTTCCGCTGTTCTGATCAGTGATCATCACTCGGCCCGGGCGAACCGTCGAGAAGACTGAAAAGAAAAACAAAAATAAGCATTTGGATTTTTAAAATTGTTAATCGTATTAATTACCCATCGTCGACTCCGTCGTCTCCAATAAAAATGTCAATTCGGTTTCGTTTACTAAATTCAATAATCATCTGCTGCTGTCTCTTATCATCGGGCCCAATTGGACAACGAATGAGGGAAAAGCCACTTAAATCTTCTTCTTTCTCTTCTTTGAACAGTTCCAATTGCTCCCCGGTGAATTCGTTGGTCAGTTTAAATTGCACAACCGAAGAAAGTGAAGAGGACGACGGAAAGTCAACAGAAATGCTGAAATTGACAGGAGAAGAAGCAGCCGAAAATGTGGGGATAATCATCAAAACGAATAAAGAAAGGATGGATTTGTGAAAAATGAAGAGCTTTGATCTGTTCCACTGTTGCCGACCATTGGTGTTCCATCGTTGAATCAATATAGCACATGAGCTCCTTCGGAAAATTGTCGTGTCGAGGCGTAAAAAGCCATTTGGCAACGGCTTGGCCATCCGACGCATTTGCACTGTCGTCGGGCGGAAATTCGGGCAAAATGCCATCATAGAAATTGACAAAGCAAAGGGCAGGGCAATCGGTGAGCATTGACGGGACCAATTGACGCATTTGTCGAAAAGCGATGACTTTAAACTGCATCTCACGAATGATGGCCTTGAACATTGGCCAAATGTTGTGCATAACGAACTCCGAAATGCGAATATTGTTAGTATCAATGGACAAATGTGTTGCGCATTTGGCGAAAAAACGGTGAAAATGGCCAAGAAAAGTGATCACATTTTGGTCGATGAAGCTGAAAATCAGAAGTGTGATGCGTCGACTAAATTCATTTTTTACCTGATAAAAATGGCACTGAATCCGATGACTTTGTTCGGCAACGGAATTTGTGGGATTGGCAATGCTTTTCCATTTAAATTGTTGACAATTTCCATTTCCTTTGCGCCGTTCTCTCTGGTCTGTCATAAACGAATGCGAAAGAACAATGGGGGTGTCGCCAATTTTTTCATTGGCGACGAGAAGGCGGGTCAATCCCCGCCTATTGCACAAATGAACGGGACGGGACTCAATCGAAGCAAAAAGAATGAGGGATGTTCTTGGAGAAGATCGGGGCGAGTCCCGATTCATCAATTCATTCAAAATTGATCATTCCTAATTTTTGCCCCTTTTCCATCCAATTTCTCATATGCATTTCTCCATTTCGTACCATTCACATTTAGCCCATTTTTTCAATTGATAATCAGAGAAAATTGAAGAAGTGAACTGAAAAAAAAATTATCAAAAAAATGTGAATGGAATTAATGGGATGAAGAATATGACTGGAAAGGGATTTGGTCGGCTTTATATGTACTCGGATAGACTTGAAGAACGGAGGATGGGATAATGACTAGTGCCCGGATTTTGAGGCATACCGTATTTGCTCTTTTTATTCCCCATGCCCATTAATCCCCCAGTCTACAAGGCGTTTGAAAAATAATACCTCTATCTTAATCCCCCAGTGTCCAATTATACCCCAGTCTCTGAGGAGGTTAAAAATAATCCCCCATGGGGATATAAAGAGCAAATAGTTCCATTATATTGAGCATAAATAACGTAGTTTTCCACTTGGTTTGAAGCTTCTACGTTGACTTTTATTATGCCTTTTTTGCCTTTTTCGGAATTTTCTTGCCTTAAATGCCTTTTTTGGCATTTTGCCGTTTGGCACCTTTTTGGCGTTTTTTCAAAAAAAAATCCATTAAAATGCAATAAAACTTGGGAAAATATTAGGGTTAGACGGGTCCGGGTATTTGGGCAAAAACCGGGTCCGGGTATTGCCGGGTATTGAAAAACCGGGTACCGGGTCGGGTACCAGTTTTCAAACCGGGTTTATATAACGTTTCAAAATTGGCTGCGTCGAAACTTAAAATTTTAGAAAAAATTCAAAGGAAAAAATTTAAAAATTTTCCAGCGATTTTTGTGAAAAATAGTAATGGCACCATCTAAAATTTCGGCGGCTGTGTTTTGTCATGTTCTGTGCTTTTTTACGTTACAAAATATTGGTTAGGTAAGCACTCGCTTTTTTTATGAATTTAATGAGCAGAAATCAAATACAATAATAATAATACTTAAATAGCAAAGTCCAACATTGGGTCACATAATCGCATAAATAAGCAATTAACCAGTCAATCAATTCACTTCTGCTGCTTCTGATCAGTGATCACCACTCGGCCCCGGGGAATCGTCGAGAAGACTGAAAAGAAAAAACAAAAATAAACATTTGATTTTTAAAATTGTTAATTACCAATCGCCGACTTCGTCTTCGCCAATGAAAAAGTCAATTCGATTCCATCGCAAGTCCAATTCCTTATTCATTTGCTGCTGTCTCTTATCATCGGGCACAATTGGACAACGAATAATGGTGAAGCCGATTAAATCTTCTTCATCTTCTTCTTCCGCTTCTTTGGACAGTTCCAATTTTTCCATGGTGAATTCGTTGGTCAGTTTAAATGGCACAACGGAAGAAAAAAGTGAAGAGGACGGCGGAAAGTAAACAGAAATGCCGAAAGAAACAGGAGAAGAAGCAGAGGAAAAAGCCTATAAAGAAGACAAAAATATAAAAAACGAATTAAATTGGACTAATCAAATCACCGCTTTGATTTGTTCCACGGTTGCCAACCATTGTTCCATCGTTGAGTCCATATAGCAGCATATGAGCTTCTTCGACAAATTGTCGTGATGCGTGAACAGCCATTTGGCAACCGTTTGGCCATCCGTCGCATTGGCACTGTCGTCGGGCGGAAATTCAAGGGAAATGCCGTCACACAAATTGAAAAAGCGAAGTGATGGACAGTCCTTGAGCATTGACGGGGCCAATTGACGCATTCGACGAAAAGCGACGATGTCCAAGCTAAGCAGATAAATGGTGTCCTTGAACATCGGCCAAATGTTGTGCACAGCGAACTCCAAAATGTGAACATTTACAGTGGTAATGGCCAAATTTGTTGCACATTTGGCGAAAAAGCGGTGAAAATGGCCAAGAAAAGTGATCACATTTTGGTCGACGAAGCTGAAAATCATAAGAAATTGTAACGGGAACTGTAGTAAACGGCCCGCTTAGAAAAAGGTTAAATTATATCCCAATCAATTGCTTCATCTCGAGGAGTTAAGACGAAAAAATAAGTCTCGACTTGCGGAAACTCAAGAGCTTTCCTTACAATTAACTCCTCGCGATTGGTAAATCATTTAACCCTTTTCCCAGCGGGGTGATCACTACAGTTTTCCGAAAGTGTGATGGGCACAACAATTTCCAAATTCAGTTTTTACAAGATCTGAATGGCTCTGAATCCGATGACTTTGTTCGGCAACGGAATTTGCGGAATTGGCAATGCTTTTCCACCGAAATTGTTGACAATTTGCATTTCCTTTGCGTCATATTCTCTCCGATTTTGTGTTGAATTACAATTGGTCTCAATTTCCATTTGCGCGTTTTGAAATGTTCGTCGATGTATCAGCTTGCCAAATTTCTAAAAATTTTATAAATTTTTTCAAAAGTTATTAGAATTTTTCCAGTTTTTTGGCTAGAACTTTTGAAAAACTTAATAAAATTTTTTGAAATTAGCAATCTAATAAAGCAATTAAAGAGCTATCGTATGATACCAAGATTTGTGCAATTTTGTTGTGTCTTAGAAAAGTTATGAGTTGATTTCTTTTTGAATTGGTAAGCACAGAAAATTAAAAAGAAATTAACTGAAAAAACAAAATTTATCAAACAAATGGAATAAAAGTGATGAAGGATATGACTGGAAGGGGATTTGGTCCGCTTTATATATTCGGATACACTTGAAGAACCGGGCGGAATGGGATATTGGACATCCGAAGAAATAGTAATTCAAAATTGTTTGGAGCTTTGCTTCCCTTTCATCGATTATTTTTCTTTTTGACAAATTAATAAATAAATTGCGCCTTTTTTATGCTTCCTAAAAAAGCCATTAGACGATTTAGTCCCGCGGGTAGTTGGACATTTCAGTACCGGGTCTGTAACTGGGGAACATTTTTTCACAAGCAATTCAAAAAACAAATTTTTCAAAAGTTTATTTATTTTTTTCTAAGGCATTCTTGCATTTGCTTTAAAAATAAGCTTTCTCATCATTAGGGAATAGAATTACATGGAAATCCATATTTTTTTCCTGGACTAAAAAAATCACAAAAATTTTGACTTTTTTGCAATTTTCAGTTAGAACTTTTTTAGTAAGCGACTAATCGCTAAGCAATTGCTTATAAATAGCTTTTAAACATTTTCAGCTTTCGAATGATATCAAGATTGTTAGATTTGATCGACGATGAAAAAAGTTATAGTTCAAAAACAAGGGCTAGCGCCGAAACGATACAGACCCGTAACTCTGTTCGGAATAATTGCCACGCCCTAACAATGGTACCATTCGTCTTCTCTCGTTAAGAGGAACCAATTGATATATTTAATATAAAAATCCGAGGTGTCCGTTTTCTTCACTTTTACCATTTTATGTAAGAAAAGCTTGTACAAAAATATTTTTTTAAAATTATTGTAAATTTAAAAATCTTTATTGTTCTGGGAGAAAGTATTGTTAAAATCAGCTAAATCCTGTTCCCAGCAAACTCATTTGCACCCAAAATGACTTAAAAGATCCTTTGCCAAAAATAAAAATTGCCTTTTGTACCGGTTCAAAATCCGAAGAAAATTCGCAAAAATACCAAACTCGTTTTTATGAATTTATGAGCAACAATCAAATACAACAATATTTAAATAGCAAAGGCCAACATTGGGTCACATAATCGCATCAATAACCAATCAATCAATTCATTTCCGCTGTTCTGATCAGTGATCACCACTCGGCCCCGGGGAATCGTCGAGAAGACTGAAAAGAAAAACAAAAATAAGCATTTGGATTTTTAAAATTGTTAATCGTATTAATTACCCATCGCCGAATCCGTCGTCTCCGATAAAAATGTTAATTCGATTCCATCGCAAGTCCAATTCCTTATTCATTTGCTGCTGTCTCTTATCATCGGGCACAATTGGACAACGAATAATGGTGAAGCCGATTAAATCTTCTTCATCTGCTTCTTCATCTTCTTTGGACAGTGCCAATTTTTCTCCAGTCAATTCGTTGGTCAATTCAAATGGCACAACGGCAGAAAGTGAAGAGGACGGCGTAAAGTAAACAGAAATGCCGAAAGAAACAGGAGAAGAAGCAGAGGAAAATGACTAAAACGAAGACAAAATAGAAAAAGACTAATTAAATTGGTAATAATCAAATAATCTAATCACCGCTTTGATGTGTTCCACGGTTGCCAACCATTGCTGTTCCATCGCTGAATCCTGAATGCTGACAATGAGATCATTCATCAAATTGTCGGGACGAGGCGTGAACAGCCATTTGGCCACCGCTTGGCCATCCGACGCATTGGCACTATCATCGGGCGGAAATTCGAGGGAAATGCCGTCATAGAAATTGACAAAACGAAGGGATGGACAATCGTTGAGCATTGACGGCGCCAATTTGCGCATCAAGCTAAGCAGATAAATGGTGTCCTTGAACATCGGCCAAATGTTGAGCACAATAAACTCCAAAATGCGAACATTTCCAGTGGTAATGGACAACATTGTTGTACATGAAGCGAAAAAGCGGTCAAAACGGCCAAGAAAAGTGATCACATTTTGGTCGATGAAGCTGAAAAAAAGAGTATGTGTGATGATCACAAATGATTCTTACTAGATCCAAATGCTTCTGAATCCGATGACTTTGTTCGGTAACGGATTTTGAGGGATTGGCAATGCTTCCCAATCCGAATTGACAATTTCCATTTCCTTTGCGCCATTCTGTCCAATTTTGTGTCGAATTACAATTGGTCTCAATTTCCATTTGCGAGTTTTGAAATGTTCGTCAACGAAATAGTCAAATCGGTGACTGATCAATGCAATTCCCAGTCCAAGCTGAGAAAGCGGAAGCAAATCGAACACTCCCAACCAACAGTCGGCAGAAATGAAGCTGAAAACGGAAAAGCAAAATGAGTATCGTGGACAATTCAAATTTAGATTAATTATTTACATCGCTTTTTCCATTTCTTTCTCGGCTTCCTTCGGATTGTCAGACATTTTTTTTTGCTGGTAATCAAACAAAATTTTAAATAGGCAAACTGAAAAAAATTACCAATTAAAAAAAAGAATTAAAATAATTTTGATTTGGAATTGTGCTACAAATGGCACACCGTAATACTAAAAAATGAGAAGGAAAAGATGAAAATAAATAAAAGGCGAATGGATAATAATTGAAGGAGGAGATGTATGATGGCTTGACTAAGACTGCTCAACAGAACAAAATTGAGATTTTCATTCCGGACGGCGGTGTCGACCGAAATCTCGCCGCCGAAATCTCGCCGCCGGAATCTCGTCTCTCATTTTTATTTTGTTTTTTTTTCGTCTTCTCGACGGTTCCCCCGGGCAAATTGGTGGCAGAAATTTCAAAAAAAAAAAAATTCAAACTTAGAAATTTTTCAAGGAAAAAATTTTAGAAAATTTTTTTATAAGAAAATTCCAAAAAAAACTATTTGCTAAGTTTTTTTGAAAATTTTTCAAAAAAAACAGTAAATTTTCATAAAATTTCTAAAAAAAATTGCTGAAAAATTTTTCAACAATTTTTTTATTTAAATTTTCTTATAAAAAAATTTTTCTAAGAATTTTTTCCTTGAAAAATTTCTAAGTTTGAAATTTTTTTTTTGAAATTTCTGCGGCGAGATTTCGGCCGGCGAGATTTCGGCGGCGATATTTTGTCTCGGCGAGATTTCGGCCGGCGAGATTCCGGCCGGCGAGATTCCGGCCGGCGAGATTCCGGCGGCGAGATTTCGGCGGCGAGATTTCGGCGGCGAGATTCCGGCGGCGAGATTTCGGCGGCGAGATTCCGGCGGCGAGATTTTCGGCGGCGAGATTTCGGCGGCGAGATTTTGGGGTGCACCCATTTTATTAAACTGTCGTATTCGACGCCTTATATAAAATGCCATCCCTCCTCTTCCACTTTCTTTCATTCGCTCACTTTTCCTTCCCTTTTGCTACGCAAATTCTGTTTTGAATATACGGTTTTCGTTTCATAGCTAAATTCCTTAATACAACAGCCTTTGTCGTGTTGTTGTTACTGTAGGACAAATTCTGGTAATCAAAGGTTCGCTCTTTGCTATTCGAATTTGTCAATGATTAAGCTTTGTCATCCCATTTTTTCGACGAAAACATTTTCCCATGAGCACAATTTAACTTATTATACCTTACATTTACATATTTGTTAGTGCTTTCGAATGACAACAAAAATATAGGGTTTTGTTCGAACCCGACAAAGTTATTGTCTAAAAACCCAAGGATTGTTAGTTGATTGGACTCATAAAGTTAGAACCGTAATATTACCTTCTAATTACTAAACTTTGAGCACATTTATTAGCATATGTATATATAATTCATTACAAGTACCCATTAATATTGAGATTACCAGCAAAAAATGTCGGATAATCCAAACGAAGCAGAGAAACAAATGGACAAGGCGATGTAATATTCTTAATTTGAAATTTCCATGGCTAATCATTTTGCTTTTCCGTTTTCAGCTTCATTTCTGCCGACTGTTGGTTGGGAGTGTTCGATTTGCTTCCGCTTTCTCAGCTTGGACTGGGAATTGCATTGATCAGTCACCGATTTGACTATTTCGTTGACGAACATTTCAAAACGCGCAAATGGAAATTGAGACCAATTGTAATTCGACACAAAATTGGAGAAAATGGCTCAAAGGAAATGCAAATTGTCAATTCCGATGAAAAAGCTTTGCCAAATCCACAAAATCCGTTGCCGAACAAAGTCATCGGATTCAGTGGCATTCAGATCATGTAAAAAAATTCAATTTTTAATGATTGGTACCAATCACACTTTCTTATGTTTTCAGCTTCATCGACCAAAATGTGCTCATTTTCCTTCGCCGTTTTGACTGTTTTTTCGCCACTTGTGCAACAAAATTGGCAATTCGCACTGAAAATATTCGTATTTCGGAGTTCCTTCTGCTCAGAATTTGGCCAATGTTCAAAGACACCACTTATCTGTTGTGTTTCTACCCTATCGCTTTTCGTCTAATCCGTCAATTGGCCTCGTCCATTCTCAACGAATTTCCATCCCTTCGCATTGTTGCTTTCCAAGGCGCCATTTTCCCCGCTTTTCCGCCTGATGACAGTGCCAATGCGTTGGATGGCCAAGCGGTGGCCAAATGGCTGTTTACTCCTCATCCCAGCAATTTGATGAAGGCGTTGTATGTCACAATTGAGAACTCATCGGTTGACCAATTGTTGGCAACATTTGAACAAATCAAAGCGGTGATTTTTTGTCCAATTTAATTCATTTTTTAAATATTTTTTGTCTTTTCTTAGGCATTTTCCATCGCTTCTTCTCCTGTTGCTTTCGTCATTTCTATTGTCTTTCCGTCGTCCTTTCCGATTGACTCCATTTTGCCATTTAAACTGACCAACGAAATGACTGGAGAACATTTGATACTGTTACAAAAAGATGCAAATTGTTTTATGCTTGTCCGTTTTCCAATTGTGCCCGATATAAAACAGCAGGAGTTCAAGGAATTGGAATTGCGATGGAACCGAATTGACATTCTTATCGGATACGGCGGAGTGGACGATGGGTTATGATTTTTAAAAATTAAAATGCTATTTTCTCATTTTTATTTTTTGTTTTTAAGGCTTCTCGACGGTTTGCCCGGGCCAAGCGGTGATCAGCAACAAGCAGAAATGGATTTATCGCTTGACTGATGCAATTATATGCTCTAAATGTTGTATGTACACTGTTATTTGAGTGTCGTTGTATTTGATTGTTGCTCATAAATTCATAAAAAGAAATGAGTTTGCTTATTTGTTAACCAATATTTTGTAAAGTAAAAAACACCCACAGTAAACTGATTATTTTTAATGACATATTTCATTAATTATCACATTTTCCACACATATCAACCAAAGGGGACTAGGTCGTTTTGGCGCCGTCGTTTTGGCGCCAGCCTCAGTTTTTTGATTATAATTTTTTTCTTTGTCGACAAAATCTAACGATCTTGGTATCATTCGAAAGCTCCTCATCTACTCTTTTAGCCTTATAAAAAACAAAAAAAAAATTTTAGTTTCTAAAAAAGTTATAAAGAAAAAACTTCAAAAATTTCTACTTTTTTGCAATTTCATGTTATAACTTTTTTGGTATTTGTCTAATCGCGAAGCAATACCTTAGAAATAGCTTATAAACATGTTAAGCTTTCGAATGATACCAAGATTGTTGGATTTGGTTAACAACAAAAAAAGTTATAGTCCGAAAACTTGGGCTGGCGCCAAAACGTCGGCGCCAAAACGATACAGACCCCAACCAAAGTACCTTATGCTCTGTAAAAAATTATAACTCCAACGATTTTTTCTTCATTTCGACTACTTCCCTTGGGCGAATCAAGCTAAATTTTTATCATGCATACCTCCCTCGTAAATATTAAGAATCACAAAAAACATTGGAAAGTTAAAAGAAAAACATTTTTACGAATTTAAATTTTCGAATTTTGAGTTTTGGGTCGAACTAGATCTAAATACATTAAAATGAACTTCAAAGTCATCAGTGCTTCAATAAAAGATTGTTTGGTAATACTTTGGTTTGTACCCCCTCCCCCCTTTTGAGAAAAATAAATAAATTAAATTCTGACTTTTTGTTCGAGTCCGGGTTCGGGATTCGATATAGGTCGAAATTAGGCGAATTTTATGAAATGAAATGACCAATCACCATTTTTTGTATGGGTATCAGGGCTGGGACCGCGCCGCGATGTGCGATCCGCGGCGAAAAAGATCGGTCATTTGTCAAATGATCACTTCTTCTTCTTCCGCTGATCACTGGGCACGGGAAGAGAACAGTTTTTCGTCGCTTTGGTCTGTTGGCGGAAACAAAGGCCTAAATTTAGCAAAATTTAAAATGGATTAGAATACTTTTTGTGAAAATTATACTTACAGAGGATACTCGTTCTGTCCGTTACAAAAGTAAAGCCTCCTTTTTGCTATTCACCCAAGGCAATTTGCATGAAGAATGAAGCGGATTCCGTTCAAATGGTCCGAATTTTCGTCTTTCTGCGCCGCCGTCTCCGCAATATTTTGGCATCGTTTCAACAGCCACCAAATCCACCCTTCTTCAGTGTCAGCTTCTCATTGGTCCGTTCGTTCACCAATTCAAATTGTTCAATTGGCGTTATTATCACGCTAATTCCAAAACGAATTTTGTAACTTACAGAAATGCTTTTGCTCATCTCAGATCATTGCAATACAGACTTATGCGCGATGATGAAGAAAATGGTGATTAATTCTGTTTTCACATCCCATTGGCCCTTGGGAAAGGCGTTTTAAATAAAAATTGGAAAGGGTGTACTGTACATAAAAAATGTATTGTGATTTGTCTATTGTGTTGTGGTTAATATGGGCTCAAAATTCTGCTACCTCTTTGCGATGAGTCCGCAAACAGAGTTAATTTTAAAAATATTATTTTGTTTTTTCTTGCATGGAATTAACTCTGGCTAAAGCAGACGTAAATTTGTCTAATTTTGAGTGAATTTTTAAAATTTTTGTTTTATTAAAATCCCCAAATGTCGGGTCCCCAAATATTGGGTTCCTTAAGTGTCGGGTCCCCAAGTTGCAAATCCCCAAATGTCGGGTAGCCTAGTGGATAACGGCATCGCAATCGCTTCGGTTGACCATTTTTGACAACACTTGGCCAATATACCCGTCCTTGGAAACAGAGCATGGACGATGGGAAACCTGTACTAAAAGAATGAGAATCAACCTATTTATCAATTTACCATCCCATTATTTATTTTGCTTCCAAAACAGAATCGCGCCGAAACGACCGCAATTCAACATTCATCAATTTATGGAGAATTTTGCATTTCAAAACAAAATTTAAAAAAAATCAGCAAAATGTAAATGATATATGATCGAATGAATAAATTGAGTCATATGGACGAACAATCCAACTGCTTTTTCCCAATGCAAAACGGAAAAATCGGGTGAGTAATTCATCACTTCCAACAAATAAATTGGACGGACTAATTTGGTTAGGATTTCATTACTTTCATTTTTCATACCATTACAATTTTTGAATTTCCCCAATTTA
Organism: Heterodera glycines; assembly: GCA_004148225.2. Lineage (NCBI taxonomy): Eukaryota > Metazoa > Nematoda > Chromadorea > Rhabditida > Heteroderidae > Heterodera > Heterodera glycines. The sequence goes on from CP049712.1 coordinate 4,839,070, forward strand.
CTAAAATGTCCATCCTTTCCCAAAATTTTGTCAACTTTCCCCTTTTTCCGTTGGCCTTTCTGCTGCTGTTGACTCAATGTTCGATTTCTGTTGACGGTAAAAATTTATACACTCCAGAGAAGGAACAGAGTGGAAATATAATTCTAATTTAATATCTTCGATTACAAAAGTCGAATTTTACGGTTTTATTCTGCAATGGGACTTGGACATTTGTTGGTTCGGTTTACCTCAGTTGGACGCCAGCATGTTTTTCCATTATAACTTTCGATGACTTTTTTCTTTGTCATCCAAATCTAACATTGTTGGTATCTTTCAAAAGCTTAACATGTTTAGAAACTTTTTCTAAGCTATTGATTCGCGATTAGACAAATACCAAAAAAGTTATACACGAAAATTGCAAAAAAGTTCAAAAACTTTGAAATTTTTTCTTAATAATTTTTTAAAGGCTAGATTTTTTTTGGTTTTTTTTTGTAAGGCTAGTAGAGCATGTGAAGGACTTTCGAATGATACCAAGTTTGTTTGATTTGGCTTACAAAGAAAAAAGTTATACCCAAAAAACATGGGCTGGCGCCGAAACGGCGGCGCCGAAACGACCTAGTCCCCTTTGGTTGATATGTGTGGAAAATGTGATAATTAATGAAATATGTCATTAAAAATAATCAGTTTACTGTGGGTGTTTTTTACTTTACAAAATATTGGTTAACAAATAAGCAAACTCATTTCTTTTTATGAATTTATGAGCAACAATCAAATACAACGACACTCAAATAACAGTGTACATACAACATTTAGAGCATATAATTGCATCAGTCAAGCGATAAATCCATTTCTGCTTGTTGCTGATCACCGCTTGGCCCGGGCAAACCGTCGAGAAGCCTTAAAAACAAAAAATAAAAATGAGAAAATAGCATTTTAATTTTTAAAAATCATAACCCATCGTCCACTCCGCCGTATCCGATAAGAATGTCAATTCGGTTCCATCGCAATTCCAATTCCTTGAACTCCTGCTGTTTTATATCGGGCACAATTGGAAAACGGACAAGCATAAAACAATTTGCATCTTTTTGTAACAGTATCAAATGTTCTCCAGTCATTTCGTTGGTCAGTTTAAATGGCAAAATGGAGTCAATCGGAAAGGACGACGGAAAGACAATAGAAATGACGAAAGCAACAGGAGAAGAAGCGATGGAAAATGCCTAAGAAAAGACAAAAAATATTTAAAAAATGAATTAAATTGGACAAAAAATCACCGCTAAGTTTGCCAACGAGAAAATTGTATTTGTCGTTAACTTTAAATAATTTCGGTAAATGTAGATCAATGCGTTTTTGCTCTATCTCGTTTCTAAGTTTTAGAAAATTTTTTGTTTTAAACTCTCTAATATAAATTTTTTCTTTTTTGGTGATCGAAAAGCTCCCATTAATTTTAAATTCTATCATGTGGTGATCTGATGTTGAAAAACTTTCTGTAACATTTGTGTCATAAACTAATTGCTTAGGATTTGAAAGCACTAAATCTAAAATGTTGTTACCACGTGTTGTTTGTTTTACATGTTGAACCAATTGTTTCTGTGCGACAAAATCAATAAATAATTTCGAATGATTATTGTTCTCTATTCGGTAATTAATCCAGTCAATTCCCAGCAAATTCAGATCACCACAGATAAGAATATTATTATAATTAAATTCCATAATATAATCTAATAATTTTTTAAAATTTGGTGTTGAACATTGAGGCGGCTTATACAATGCAAAAAGGTGAATCACTTTTACTAGACAGAGTTTAATGTGAATTATTTCACACTGAAATTTTGTCCCAGAAAAAACTTCAAGCATAGGAATATCAGTGCTTATTAGTAGGGTTGTAAATTATATGGATTAACATATTTTTTCTGCGCATATGCTATAAAGAAAGGGGCTCAAAAATAGCATTTCTGCGTTAAAATTTTTTGGTTTGCTGAAGGTTTTTAGTCCATATAAATCCATATTTTGGGGGTTTTCGGGAATAAATCCATATTTAGCCATTTTTGTGTTTTTAGTCCATATTTCGGCCATTTTTGGCAAATTTTCACAAGAAAATGCAAGAAAAGGGAAAAATACACCCCCTAAAGATTGATTTTTTGGAAATTTTAAAATTTACAGCCCAAAAAATATGAAAAATTTGAATTTTCGTCGTCATTTTGGCATTTTTAATAAATCTTTTCATCATTTTTTGCGAACTTTTCTTTTTTTAAATAATAATTTTTTTAAAATTTTGGCAAACTTGAAAATATTTTTATACAATGGACGACAATAAAATTTTTTTGCATTTTTATGTTTTAAATCCATTTTTTGATTGTTTATTGTTTTTTTTTAATTTCTTTAAGCAAATATTGAATTCATACACCTTTTTTGGAATTTTTGAGGGTTTAAAACACATATTTTGGCAGTTTTTAGTCCATATTTTGGTCCATATGGCTATTTTTGAGCTTTTTAGTCCATATTTCGTGCTTTTTTAGTCCATATTTTATGTCCATATTTTGGGTTTTTTAGTCCATATTAATTTACAACCCTACTTATTAGTATAGCACATCCTCCACCTCGTTTACTTAGCCGATTTGCTAAAATGGGTGTATATTTGCCGCCTATAGATAAATCTGATGAAATCGAATTTCTGGTATTTAACCAGGTCTCGGAAATGATTAGGATTTTTGGTTGCTTTTCTTCAATTACAAATTTTAAGTCCGGGATTTTGTTAGAGAGTGAGCGAGCATTAAAAAGCAAACATTTTATTTCATTTATAATTTTTTGCGGTTTGCTCGCGCACCCCTACGAAACCCTAGTCCTGAGTGGTTTTGGGTTGGACAAGGTTTTGAGTTCCAGGTCAATGACGATGTATTTATACACGCCAGCGGCCTGGTTTGCCTCAAAACCCTTTTTTCGGAGGTCATACAATATTTGCAATTCACTTAGGGTCATATCACGTCTGGCGGTCAAATTATGAGGAATCACAGGCATTTTGAAAAGTGTGGAACGGAATTTGTATAGGAACAGATTGCGGGATTTTTGGGAGGAAAAGGGAATTTTGACAATTCTCGGTTTTGCATTTTCCTCACGTGCCGTCCGCGGATGTCTGTGAACATTGTCGAGGTCAATTTCGTGTTGGGTTGGCAAATGAATTGTGTCAAATTTCTGCATAAAATTTTTACCCAATTTTTTGTGAACAGCTATTAGATGCTGGAAAGGCATTGGTGCCGAGCTGGAGGTTAACATTCATAAGCTTCCTCCCGATGTTCCAATGAATGTTTCGCTGGAGCATCTCCAAAAACTCGAATTTGACGGGACAGTGAAAGGAAAAGTGCGCTGTGATTTTCTTGTGCAAAAATGCATGAAGACTGTCTGCACTGTGGATGCATACAGTATGAATAACATGATTAATGAGGAGGGTTCTGTGTTGGGAGATTTTGTGACGCTTACAAAAAATCCGCAAGGTAATTAATTAATTGTTGTTGTTGTTGTTGAACAATGTGGTGGAAATTAGGCTATATATTTATTATATTAAGATATACTTTAGAACATATAAAAAATTTTCCTTTTCTCCCAATTTTCCCAAAAATAACAGCACTAAAATTAATGAAACACAGTTCTTAAAGTTTATTAGGAGCATTAATTCTCTGCTGTTTGAATAATTATTATTTTCCCAAAAATTTACTAACTATTAAAGTCAGGCCCATCAATTTCTATAAACATAAAAATGTATTTTGTTTTCACGGAAAAACCTGTGAAATTCACGATGACCGTGACCATGAGTCATGGCCACCTCCACTTCCAAGTTGCTCTACAGTATACCTACATTATTAACATATTTCCACTAATTTTTAAAAATTTGTTTAAATGAATGTTTTTAATTCTTTGAAAGGTACGTACATGGACTGTGAGCCAGAAATTGGTTGTTCGAGTTTTGCTCGAAAGTTATCAAGTGGCCGCCTCCTTTCTTGTGAATCTTTTTGCTGCGATGGCGACTTTTGCAACGGTGCAACGATTGGCAATCACTTTGGCACCTTTGTCCCCATTTTGGTTGTTGGCATTTTGAATGGTAAAAGCGAACATTTTAAAAATAAAAATTTGAAAATGTTTGCAATGGTTTAGCCTTTCTTTTCCACTTCTGCTGCGCCATGTGAGAAGAGAATGGGTGGGGATAATCATCAAAACGAATAAAGAAAGGATGGATTTGTGAAAAATGAAGAGCATAATTATGCAAATAAAAGTAAAAGTCAAAATTTTCAAATATCACAAATTTTATTTAACAAATTATTGTAATCAATTAATAAAAGATTATTTAAAAAATCGAAAAATTGAATTTTTTCACATGGTAAGGGTTGTCATAATTCTGTTCACTTTATTTCGTCCTCTCCGATTGATTCTGTTGTGCCATTGAACGGACCAACGAATTCACCGGGGAGCAATTGGTATAAGTTGGAGGCACCACAGAATCAAAATGAAATTTTAATCGGAGACAACGGATTTGACCAAAGATGGAACAATTTTTAAATTCTCATTACTAATTTCATATTTTTGTTTAAGCCTTCTCGACGCTGCTTCTTCCGCCGGGCCGAGTGGTGATCAGAAACAGTAAAAATGAATTTGTTGATTGATTGATTGGTAAAGATTAAGTGACTGAAATGTTGATTCTCTGCTATTTATTTGTATTTGATTTTTGCTCATAAATTCATAAACTTTTCTCATATTTTTGTCGAAATTTCGAAAATATCGTTCATCTAGTCCACAGCCAAAACCGGACGAATATAATTTCAATCGAGAGGTCTCTTGGTCTGTAATAAACGAATGCGAAAGAACAATGGGGGTGTCGCCAATTTTTTCATTGGCGACGAGAAGGCGGGTCAATCCCCGCCTATTGCACAAATGAACGGGACGGGACTCAATCGAAGCAAAAAGAATGAGGGATGTTCTTGGAGAAGATCGGGGCGAGTCCCGATTCATCAATTCATTCAAAATTGATCATTCCTAATTTTTGCCCCTTTTCCATCCAATTTCTCATATGCATTTCTCCATTTCGTACCATTCACATTTAGCCCGTTCCTTTGTCCCATTTTTGCCCCATCGCATCCCTTCACAATTCAAATCTTTTCTCATCGGTTGGCTCATCTTCGGCCAACTTTGTGCTCAGATTTCCTTTCACAATTTCTCACTTTTTACATCTGCCAATTCACATTCAATTTTTGTGCGCCCATTTCCTTTGTTCGCAATTCGCTTCTAGAATCTCTTCCTTCCACTCCCCTTCGCTTCATATTCGGTCTGCCTGTGACCAAATCCTCCAATTCCCCCGTCCCATCGCCCAATTCGATCAATTCGTCGCTTTTATTCATTATTCATTTTGCTTTAATAAATTCGTGCTGAAACGGCTTGGAGGACTCGGAAAGGAGGGAAAAGCACCCTCCACACTCCATCACATTCGGCAAATTCTCGTGCGGGGCCAAACGGAGGCGCCCATTCACGTCTTGACCCCCTTTCTTTCCTGGCAGCACTCGTCGTTCTCCCCCAATCCTCCCGATCCCAGTTCCTTTCCCTTTGGCATTGGAGAATCCGGGAGTTGGCCCGGAGCGTCAGCGAATTTCAAGCAGTTCAGACTCCCGCAGCCGGAGTCTCGCGGATCGGTGTCAGTCTCCCGCCAGCCGGAGCAGCCGTAGGGACGGGGCGAATTCCCGTCGTCGACGAAACCAAGCAGGGCAGAGAAGGAAGGAAGAGCCGAGCGGTGCCAAACCGTCCACCGAAGGGCAGGCCCGTTCGTCGCCGCTAATCCCACCAGCCGGAGAAGCGCGCATCGCCGGAGTCAGTCTCCCGCCAGCCGGAGCATCCACAGGAGGAGACGGGAGTCGAAACCCGTGCTTATCAAGTCGAGAGCGAACGTCACGAAGTTTGAGCAGTTCAGATTCCCGCAGCCGGAGTCTCGCGGTTCGGTCTGTCTCCCGCCAGCCGGAGCATCCGCCGCAGGAAACGGGAGTCAAAACCCGTTTCATCGAGTCAAGAGCGAAGAGCAACTCCCGCCCGTTCGGAGCAGCTCAAAGGGTCGGACAAGCCCCCTTCACAACCAATCTTGTCGAGCAACTCCCGCCCGTTCGGAGCTGCTCAAAGGGGTCCGACAAGCCCTTCACCAAAATCTTGTCGGTGGTGCCGTTAAGCAAGCAGCAAATCGCTGTATAACATCCAACAGTACCAGTTCAATTTTGTCACCCCTCCCCCCTCCCATTCTCGTCCCCCTTTGGCGCTGATCGGATCGGTCAGCAGCATCAGACCCATCAGGACGAACGGCGAAAGAGGGGACCATTCCCTTTACGGCACAGCGAGCGGAGTGAGCAGAGAAAAAAGGGACGAGAGCGGTGAAGAGGAGCGGGAACCAATCCCGCCTCAGCTGGGCCAAGCCACACACTTGGCCCGCCCGAGTAAAAGATTTGCGACAGGGGGTTTTCTGGGGTACATATTAGGGCTTCGTTTTTTAAGGTGCGCCAAAAAGAGAAAACAAAAGACATATACCGTATTTTCTCTAATTATATGCCCGGGTATATTCTTTTTCAACCTACTCAGAATGCAGAAACAGCAGAAGAATGACCAAAATTCGGACCATTTGAACGGCGTCGACTTCTTTCTTCATGGAAATTGCATTGGGTGAGCGGAAAGAAGGCTTACTTTGTAACGGACAGGAGTACAGTATATATCCTCTGTACGGTACTTTCACAGATTCTTGGCAGGGCCAGCAGGGGTTCCTGTTAAAACGGGACGGACTTCATTCCTTGACTTAAAACTGGGTCCGTCAGTGTTCTAAGCCAATTTAAATTTCGCTTAATTTAGGCCGTTGTCTCCGCCAACATATCAAAGCGACGAAAAAGTGATCTCTTTTCCCGGGGCAAGTGATCAGCGGAAGAAGAAATGATCATTTGAGAAATTACCGATCATTTTTGCGTTTTGATCAATTTGATTGATTACTTATATTTGTTTGCTCTTTGGACTGACCATTTTGGCGCTGAGTATTAAAATAGGAAAATTTTTGGGTTAAAAAAATTGGAAGATTCGGCATAAAATTTTTTGGGGTTTCCAATTTCAATATTATTTTCTTTTTTAGAAAAATTCTTCCCTCATAATTTTTTGAAAAGTGATCAGAAGCGCACCACATTTTTTAAGGGCATCAGTAAGGCGAGGAAACGCACATCTATGATGCTGGTCGAGGTTGGCCACTTCACAAAAAGTGCAAATTTGCTAAATTTTTGACTAAATCAACTCATAACTTTTCTCAGACTCAACAAAATTGCACAATCTTGGTATCTTACGATAGCCCTTAAATTGAGTTATCAGCTTGCCAAATTTCTAAAAATTTTATAAATTTTTTCAAAAGTTATTAGAATTTTTCCAGTTTTTTGGCTAGAACTTTTGAAAAACTTAATAAAATTTTTTGAAATTAGCAATCTAATAAAGCAATTAAAGAGCTATCGTATGATACCAAGATTTGTGCAATTTTGTTGTGTCTTAGAAAAGTTATGAGTTGATTTAGCCAAAAATTTAGCAAATTTGCACTTTTTGTGAAGTGACCTAGCACCGATGCTGGCAGTAATTCTGAAGTTTAAGTTTTTTATGAATTTTTACTTATGCCTATTATTTTAGGGGGGTCCGGCGGCGCCGATCGGCGCCACCTGAAAAATTTGTAATTTTTAATGCGAAACAAATTCATATTTTTTTTCTTTTTGGCGTACCTTAAAAAAGTACTATACTAAAAAATTCCGGTAATGGAGAAAAAGCTGGAGTGGAACGGGATTCCCGCCTTTTCCCCGTTAAAATCCCGTCAAATTTCCCTGTTGCCAGACCGGTGTAATTACTTTTTATGTGTTTTATACATTTTTTCACAAGCAATTCAAAAAACAAATTTTCAAAAGTTTATTTATTTTTTTCTAAGGCATTCTTGCATTTGCTTTAAAAATAAGCTTTCTCATCATTAGGGAATAGAATTACATGGAAATCCATATTTTTTTCCTGGACTGTGGGAGGCCTGAAACGCACGAAAAACATGTTTTTAGCTTGGTTTGAAGCTTCTAGGAAGGATTTCTATATCCATATTTTCCATATTTTTCCATATTTCGCGATTTATGTCCATATTTCCATATTTTGGCATTTTGGTCCATATTTTATGTCCATATTTTGGCATTTTTCAAAAAAACCTCTATTAGAACGGCCCCCAGCAGCTAAATTAGCCTTTTTGAGCCCAAAACCCGAAAAATTTTTCAAAAAATCATTTTTTCGCCAAAATTTCTCGAGAATATTGAATAAATTTAAATTTTCTTAAAAATTAATAAATTACGTCAAAAATAAGCAAAAAAGCGAAAATTTCGCTTTTGTTGTTGATTTTGCGCTAAAAAAATTAATAAATTTTAGCTTTTATGTTGCCCAATTTCCAAAAATGATTGCACGTAATTGCCGAAAAAATTCGAGACCAATTTCCGAATGTTGACCGACTAATTGCAAAACGAAAGCCGTCTTTGTCAAAGCGCCTTACCGAGTCAAAAAATTTGGAAATGTATCTCATATGCAATTTCAACCAATAAATTTGAAGAAATTTTGCACTCAATTTTGAAAAATTTATGTCCATATTTTGACATTTTTGCCATTTTATGTCCATATTTTGCGATTTTTGGTCCATATTTTATGGCCATATTTCGCGATTTTATATCCATATAATTACACTCCCTACTCATCATGAGTTTTTTTATGCTATTAAATTTTCAGTTATCTTTATTTGAATCTTTTTTTGTTTACCAATTCAAAAATGTCGCACAATCCGAAAGAAGCAAATAAAGAAATGGAAAAAGCGATGTAATTTTCTAAAATTGAATGTACATGGCTAATCATTTTATTGTTTCAGCTTCATTTCAGCCGACTGTTGGTTGGAAGTGTTCGATTTGCTTCCGCCTTCTCAGCTTGGACTGGGAATTGCTTTGATTAGTCGCCGTTTTGACTATTTCGTCGACGAACACTTCAAAACGCGCAAATGGAAATTGGGCGAAATGAAAATTCGACGCAAACTTGGGCACTTTTGGCGTTTTGGTATCCCCCGATGCTTGCAGTTTAGGGGTCCCGCAAAAAAACATTTGATGTGACCCTTTTAGTTTGCAAAAGTTTTTGTGATAATAGCTTATGAAATTTAACTCGTTCCCGTTAATTGGTCTCAGATTTCGTGATTAGCGAACCCCAAAAACTCCTAAGAACAAGTTTTCACTACTTTTTATAGTAACAGCAAAAGTGTCCAAAACTGAAATGGACAGCGCAGATGAAATAGAAATGATCAATTCCAATGGAAAAGCATTGCCAATGCCACAAAATCCGTTACCGAACAAAATCGTCGGATTCAAACGCATTTCGATCCAGTAAAAAAATGGATTTGTAAATGATTGGTTTATGACTATTCCTGATTTTCAGCTACTTCGATCACAATGTGCTCACTTTTCTCCACCGTTTTCACCGTTTCTTCGCCACTTGTACAACAAAATTGACTATTGCCACTGAAGATATTCAAACTTTGGAGTTCGTTTTGCTCAACATTTGGCCAACATTCAAGGACACCATTCTTGAGATGGATTTGGACTCCATCGGTTTTTATCAAATCCGCCAATTGGCCCCCTCCATTCTCCGCAATTGTCCATCCCTTCGCGTTGTCTCTTTCCATTTCGACATTTTGCCTGAATTTCCGCCTGATGAAAGTGCCAATGCGTCGGAGGGCCAAGCGGTGGCCAAATGGCTGTTCTCGCCTCGTCCCGACAATTTGCTGAAGGTGCTGTATGTCACTGATGACAGTGCCAATGCGTCGGATGGCCAAGCGGTGGCCAAATGGCTGTTCTCGCCTCGTCCCGACAATTTGCCGAAGCAGCTCATTGTCAGCACTGAGGATTTAGCTGTGGACCAATGGCTTTCAACATTGGAACAGATTAAAGCGGTGATTAGATTATTTGATTGTCCAATTTCATTTGCTTTTTCCTATTTTTTTGTCTTCATTTTAGGCATTTTCATCTGCTTCTTCTCCCGTTGCTTTCGTCATTTTAATTGAATTTCCGCAGTTCCTTTCGTTTCCTGCCGTTGTGCCATTTAAAGTGACCAACAAATTGACTGGAGAGAAATTGGCATTGGCACTGTCAAAAAATGGAAATGCTTTTTTGCTCGTGCGTTGTCCAATTGCTGCAGGCGATGAGAGAAAATGGTTGAAGGAGGAGATGTATGATGGCTTGACTAAGACTGCTCAACAGAACAAAATTGAGATTTTCATTCCGGACGGCGGTGTCGACGATGGGTGAGAACAGCTTTAATAAATCCAAATGCTAATTCTCTCATTTTTATTTTGTTTTTTTTCAGTCTTCTCGACGGTTCCCCCGGGCCGAGTGGTGATCAGAAACAGCAGAAGAAATTAATTGATTTGTTTTGATTGATTAATGCGATTATTATTTGATCCAATTGTTGGACTTGCCATTTAATTGTTGTTGTATTTGTTTTGCTTAGAAATCCATAAAAAACGAGTTAGGCTTTACCAATACTTAGTACATTCAAAAATCATTACAGGAAATTGTTTATTTAATGACTTCTTTCATTTGATTCTCCCAATTTGTCCGTCATTAATCTTGATCCGGAATCGTCAGACACAACATTTATCATTTTAACGGGCTAAATTTTGAATTACCAATTCATTCATTAACTGTAATAATTAGAGTAAATTTTTTTAGTTCGTCTTTTTTAATTCGTTTGATTACCAATTCAACAAAATGTCTGACAATCCGAAAGAAGCTAATAAAGAAATGGAAAAAGCGATGTAAATATTCTAAATTTGTATTCCCATGCTAATCATTTTCCGTTTTCAGCTTCATCTCCGCCGACTGTTGGTTGGGAGTGTTCGATTTGCTTCCGCTTTCTCAGCTTGGACTGGGAATTGCATTGATCAGTCACCGATTTGACTATTTCGTTGACGAACATTTCAAAACGCGCAAATGGACAATGGGACCAATTGTAATTCAACACAAAATTGGAGCGAATGGCGCAAAGGAAATGGAAATTGTCAATTCCAAAGGAAAAGAATTGCCAATCCCACAAAATCCGTTGCCGAACAAAGTCATCGGATTCAAAAGCATTTCGATCGGGTAAAAATTTAATTGAATTTGGAAATGATTTGTGATCTTCAATCACACACTTCTAATTTTCAGATTCATCAACCAAAATGTGCTCACTTTTCTTGGCCATTTTCACCGTTTTTTCGCCATTTGTGCAACGTCATTGACCATTGGCACTGAAAATGTTCGAATTTCGGAGTTCCTTCTGCTCACCATTTGGCCAATGCTCAAGCACACCATTCGCGACATGATTTTAAACCCCATCACTCTTCGTCAAATCCGCCAATTGGTCCCGTCAATACTCAACGATTGCCCAGCCCTTCGTATTGTTGGTTTGGCTGGTGTCGGAATTTTGGCCGAATTTCCGTCTGATGACAGTGCCAATGCGTCGGATGGCCAAGCGGTGGCCAAATGGCTGTTCTCGCCTCGTCCCGACAATTTGATGAAGGTGCTGTATGTCAGAATTGAGAATTCAGCGGTGGACCAGTGGTTATCTATGGTGGAGCGAATCAAAGCGGTATTATTGATTGACTACTAATATTTCTTTTTATTTTATTTTAAATTTTTGTCTTCGTTTTAGGCCTTTTCCGCTGCTTCTTCTCCTGTTTATTTCGCCATTTCTGTTTTAATTCCGCCGTCCTCTTCACTTTCTTTCGCTGTGCCATTTAAACTGACCAACGAATTCTCCGGGGAGACATTGGCATTTTTACAAAAAGATGCAAATTGTTTTGTGTTCATCCGTTGTCCAATTTTGCCCGATGAGAGACAGCAGACGATTAAGGAATTGGGTGAACGATGGAACCGAATTGACATTTTTATCGGAGACGACGGATTCGGCGATGGGTGATTAATAGAGATCGGAATTTTAGGCACCAAAATTTTTAAAATAAGCACGAAAAAAGTAAGTAAAGGTATAAAAAATGAACAAAAAGGCAGCAAAAACTAACATTTTTTGGACATTTAAAAAATTATTTTATTAATGATTTTTAGGGAGCAAAACAAAAACAACAACTTAGTTTTGTCATTTTAATGATTATAATTAAACATATTATAAATTCGAATAACGAAAATTTTTAATTTTAAAATTTTTATCTATAAAAAAAAATTGATTTTGCGAAATTTTTTGTACAAAATTTTCAATTCTTAGGGGTGCATTTCTGAAATTTTTTCGAGTCATTTCTTAGGGGTTTCCCAATTTTGTTTTATTTTTAATGGAATTTTTCGGTAAAAAAAAGCCAAAAAACGCATTTAAATCCCGAAAAGGCATAATAAAAGTCAACGTAGAAGCTTCAAACCAGGTGGAAAAGTGTTATTTATGATTAATATATCGAAAAAAGTGCGCAGAAAAAAGACAAATGCCTCAAAATCCGGTCTCTAGTGATTGACAATTTTAAAAATCCATATGCTTATTTTTGTTTTGTTTTGTTTCAGTCTTCTCGACGCTGCTTCCGCCGGGCCGAGTGATGGGTGACCACTGATCAGAACAGCGGAAATGAATTGATTGATTGGTTAATTGCTTATTGATGCGATTATGTGAACAAAATGATAGACTTTGCTATCTAAATATTGTTGCATTTGCTTTTTGCTCATAAATTCGTAAAAAACGAGTTGTTCAACCAATATGTTGTAACGTAAAAAACCTGTGATTGGCCCCCGGTCACGGATTTTGAAAATTATTTCCCGGTCCTGGTATGGCAACCGGGAACCGGGAAAACAAGCATGGTAAGAATGAGGGTCCGAGTGAAAATTTGTGATGAAATTGGAGTTAAAAAAGGAAAAAAAAATTTAAAAAATAATATTAATATGTTCTTTAAAAATAGCATTTTGAATTTTCTTTTTCTATAGTCATTGGTTTCCTATCGAGAAATATGATTCTTCATATTTTCTTTTAACTGACACATGTTTATCATTTTTTAAAGAAAATCCGTCCAAATTGAGCTTAAGATATACCTTTAGAATACTTTTTATTATTTTTTTAAATATTATGTACATAAATATGTAAGAAAAATCCCGAAATATTAAGAAAAACACCAAAATTTTAAATAAAATTTTTAAATGGTTATTTTTTGGAAAAAAATTCTTCGTAAATGGTGAAACAGGCACAAAATACCATAAAAATGACCTAAATAGTCTTAGATCACATTTTTGCATTTTAAAAATTAATTTTTGGTATCTCCTTTTTTGAAAAAACGATTTTTAGGGGTACATTTTCAAACAAATTTTTTTAAATTTTTCACTCGAAATTTTTCTCTCGAATAATCACAATTTTCATTAAGCATTTTTAATATAGATTAATCTCGCAAGTGCATTTGGCATTGGAGCAAATGAATGCGGACAAAATTTGGATAAAATCGGCACTGAATTGGTGGGGGACGAAGTGATCCAAAATAACAAATTATTTAAGGATATATTAGCAGAAATAAATATGCATGCAAACATGCAAAAGCCTTATTTGATCAGCAATTATATGAGTAAGAATGGAATTTTATTTTGTCAAAATGTTTAAAATTATTTATTCTTAATAATTTTATGTAAGAAAAGCCTGCACAAAAATATTTAAAAAAAAAATTATTGCAATTTGAAAATCTCGATTGATTCTAGGAAAAAGTATTGTTAATAAAATCAGCTAAATCCTGTTCCCAGCAAACTCATATGAACCCAAACATGACTAAAAAGATCCTTTGCCAAAAATTAAAATTGCCTTTTGTACCGGTTCAAAATCCGAAGAAAGTTCGCAAAAATCCCTTAAAATTTAAGGGTTTGGTATTGCTTATAGCGCTAAAACGAGCGCACATTTGACTACAGTGGCCATAAGCATCTAAGCTTTAGGCTTAGGTTTAGTCTTTAGCTTATGCTTAAATTTTTTATTGTACGATTCTTTGTACGAGTTGCCATTGACTTAATCTCTTTAATCAACATTGATAACAGGGAATACTGTTACATAATTCTTTAAGTTTATGACAATTTTTGAAATTTTCAAAAATATAATCTTTTTTTTATTTTTAGCAAACTGAAAACAAAAGTAAATGCTTTTCCTACTATGTTTTAGAGAATATAGAATCCAGGGAAATCGGAATTTATTTATAAAAACCCAATTTAAATTTATAATAAAATTGTTAGAATAACAATTAATTTTCAACCAATTATTTATTTATTTGAGCAAACCGCAAGGCAACATGTAATTGCACTTATAGCGGAAAACAAAGTAATGAATACAATTTAAAAAAAATATGATATGGTCAATACAGTAAAATACATAAAATAAAATAAAAAAGGGATGAATTACCACTCAGGACTTATTTTCTGAATAAAATTCTTTCACAAAATTTTTAAATTTAGCTAAACTTCCGATTTCCATAGCCGTTTTGGGTAGACAATTCCAGGGATTAATTGTACGAATAAAAAAGTTATTTCGAGATTTATTACTGCATCTTTTGTTTTGAATCCTAAATGTTTTTCGTTGCGACCTTGAAGAAAATTCAAAATATTTTTTTGGATCTAAATGAGTTAAGCCCCTAATTATTTTGAAAGTCATATTCATATCAGTGAGCGACCTTCGAGTACTTAATTTCTCCAATTTGCAAATCTCAAGTCTTTTTTCATATGGTATTGCCTTGAGGCCACATTTTTTGTATACGATTCTTGTGAAATATTTTTGAACCTCTTCTATTCTTTTACTCTGTTCTTTTGAGGAGATATTCCAAATTTCGGATGCGTATTCGAGGTGAGGTCTTATATAGCTTTTATATGCTAGGATTAAGGTACTGATATTCCTTGTTTTTAATATTTTTAAAATTTGATATGCCTTGAAATAAGCCGCCTTTAAAATTTTTGAAATATGATTGTTAAATGAGAGCTTTTGATCAACCAAAACTCCCAGATCACGGACACAATCTACGCTTAAAATTACTTTCTCGCCAATTTTATACTCATGTTTAGGATTATTTTTTCCTAAATATAATACTGCGCATTTTTCATGCGAAATGGCTATGCCATTATCTTTAGACCATTTGGCTAAGTTAGCCAACGCTAAAGAGAGTAAATCCCTTTTCGCGTCATTATCATGCGAAATGTAAATTTTAACATCATCGGCATACAATTTAATTCCGACTTCAGGCGGAATATAATTAGTAAGGTCATTTATAAAAATCAAAAAAAGAAGAGGCCCGAGGACACTGCCCTGTGGGACACCGGAATAAGTTCTAAAACTTTCGGAATAATACTCTCCAATTTTAACTCTATATGATCTGTACGTTAGAAAATTTTGAAGAAATTTCAGTATTTTCCCAGAAATACCTATGTTCTGAAGTTTAACAATTAACAAATTTATTGGCACCGAATCAAATGCTTTTTCAAAATCTATAAAAATTATATCAATATTTTGTCCATCTTCTATTGATTTATAAAAATAATCCAGAGAGACCAACAACTGTGTGGTGGTCGACCTGGATTTCAAAAAACCAAATTGTTCATCTGTTAAAATCTTATATTTTTCAAGATGTTTAACAATATTCCATACTAATAGTCGCTCAAAAACCCTACATAAAGTACATGTCAGAGAGATGGGACGGTAATTATTTGGATTCGATTTGTCTCCTTTTTTATAAATTGGAATTATAAAAGAAGTACGCCATAAGTTTGGGATTTCCCCATAATCTAAAACCATTCGGAAGAGTTCACTTATGATAGGTGCCAATAGATCTGCGCATTGCTTAATCAATATATAAGGTAAACCGTCTGGGGATGTTGAATTTCTGTTGGGTAATTTCCTTAATGCCTTCCAGACCAAGGCAGCATTTAATTCGATATCTGTTATGCTATTTATATTATTTTTAATTGGATAATTCGTATTATAATTTCTTTGCATAAAATTTTGTTGAAATATTTTACCAAAAAGCATACATTTCTGCCTATCCTCAGTGTAAATTCTGCCTTGGTCATCGAAAAGCAATCTTATTTCTCTGTCAGAATTAAATTTGTTGCCGATGTATTTAAAAATAGCCAAATTGCCTTTATTAACAAGTTGGCTTTCTTTCTTATCATTAATATTTTTTAATTCCCTTTTCAGATTCCTACTTAAAATTTTGTATTTTATTTTATGTTGTCCATGATCAGGGTATTCTCTAATAAGCCTGTGTATTTTTAATTTTTCGGAGTATAATTTTTTTATTTTTTGTGGATAATTGGTTTTTAGAACTTTTCTTAATATTTTTTTAGGAAATAATTGATCAAAGGAATTATAAAGTTTGCCAACGAGAAAATTGTATTTGTCGTTAACTTTAAATAATTTCGGTAAATGTAGATCAATGCGTTTTTGCTCTAGTTCGTTTCTAAGTTTTAGAAAATTTTTTGTTTTAAACTCTCTAATATAAATTTTTTCTTTTTTGGTGATCGAAAAGCTCCCATTAATTTTAAATTCTATCATGTGGTGATCTGATGTTGAAAAACTTTCTGTAACATTCGTGTCATAAACTAATTGCTTAGGATTTGAAAGCACTAAATCTAAAATGTTGTTACCACGTGTTGTTTGTTTTACATGTTGAACCAATTGTTTTTGTGCGACAAAATCAATAAATAATTTCGAATGATTATTGTTCTCTATTCGGTAATTAATCCAGTCAATTCCCAGCAAATTCAGATCACCACAGATAAGAATATTATTATAATTAAATTCCATAATATAATCTAATAATTTTTTAAAATTTGGTGTTGAACATTGAGGCGGCTTATACAATGCAAAAATGTGAATCACTTTTACTAGACAGAGTTTAATGTGAATTATTTCACACTGAAATTTTGTCCCAGAAAAAACTTCAAGCATATAGGAATATCAGTGCTTATTAGTAGGGTTGTAAATTATATGGATTAACATATTTTTTCTGCGCATATGCTATAAAGAAAGGGGCTCAAAAATAGCATTTCTGCGTTAAAATTTTTTGGTTTGCTGAAGGTTTTTAGTCCATATAAATCCATATTTTGGGGGTTTTCGGGAATAAATCCATATTTAGCCATTTTTGTGTTTTTAGTCCATATTTCGGCCATTTTTGGCAAATTTTCACAAGAAAATGCAAGGAAAGGGAAAAATACACCCCCTAAAGATTGATTTTTTGGAAATTTTAAAATTTACAGCCCAAAAAATATGAAAAATTTGAATTTTCGTCGTCATTTTGGCATTTTTAATAAATCTTTTCATCATTTTTTGCGAACTTTTCTTTTTTTAAATAATTTTTTTTAAATTTTGGCAAACTTGAAAATATTTTTATACAATGGACGACAATAAAATTTTTTTGCATTTTTATGTTTTAAATCCATTTTTTGATTGTTTATTGTTTTTTTTTAATTTCTTTAAGCAAATATTGAATTCATACACCTTTTTTGGAATTTTTGAGGGTTTAAAACACATATTTTGGCAGTTTTTAGTCCATATTTTGGTCCATATGGCTATTTTTGAGCTTTTTAGTCCATATTTCGTGCTTTTTTAGTCCATATTTTATGTCCATATTTTGGGTTTTTTAGTCCATATAATTTACAACCCTACTTATTAGTATAGCACATCCTCCACCTCGTTTACTTAGCCGATTTGCTAAAATGGGTGTATATTTGCCGCCTATAGATAAATCTGATGAAATCGAATTTCTGGTATTTAACCAGGTCTCGGAAATGATTAGGATTTTTGGTTGCTTTTCTTCAATTACAAATTTTAAGTCCGGGATTTTGTTAGAGAGTGAGCGAGCATTAAAAAGCAAACATTTTATTTCATTTATAATTTTTTGCGGTTTGCTCGCGCACCCCTACGAAACCCTAGTCCTGAGTGGTTTTGGGTTGGACAAGGTTTTGAGTTCCAGGTCAATGACGATGTATTTATACACGCCAGCGGCCTGGTTTGCCTCAAAACCCTTTTTTCGGAGGTCATACAATATTTGCAATTCACTTAGGGTCATATCACGTCTGGCGGTCAAATTATGAGGAATCACAGGCATTTTGAAAAGTGTGGAACGGAATTTGTATAGGAACAGATTGCGGGATTTTTGGGAGGAAAAGGGAATTTTGACAATTCTCGGTTTTGCATTTTCCTCACGTGCCGTCCGCGGATGTCTGTGAACATTGTCGAGGTCAATTTCGTCCAGCAGACCACATTCTTCAGCAATTTGTTTGACAACGTCTTTTTCATTCAGGTGCCCCGGCAGGCGTTCAACAACTGCTCGCTTCGACTTTTCTTTGATCAGTTCCGAGTCGACGATGGCATTGTTGAGCATTCGCGCGATTTGGGATGGACCAAATTGCGGAGGACAGCCCCACGGAATTTTTGGTGCAACTGTGGGAGTGCTGTTGTTGTGTCCATTAATATTTTGAGGATTTGTTGCCGTTTGTGCGACAAGGGATGCCACCAAACCTTCCAACTTCTCTAATCGTAAATTTAGCTGGTCCAAAGAATTGGCAGCAACTTTCTCTTTTCCATGGGCTTGCAAAAGTTGTTGAAGCATCTGTCCAGCCAAATAATATTCTCATATTTGAAAGAAAATAGTTGAAGCCGAAATATTTGAAGTCAAGAAATTAAAAGTGCTTTATTTTTACATGCAATTGCTTCGAAATTTAAATTAATTTAAATGTATTTTTACTAATTATCAAAAGGGCCTGAATGTGGCCGCCTAAAAAGAACAAATAAATGGAAAAATTGTAGTGGAACACTTGCGGACGTACAATCGTGACCGGAAATCGGTCAGTAGAAAATGCGTCAGTGATATAAATATTTTAAAATGAAGTTCTATGGCATTAATATTGTAATATAGAAGTAAACTTCTATAAGAAAATCGTTCTCAATTTCGACCCCGGACGCGAACTCAAACAAAAAGACGAAAGTCAAAATTTTCAAAATTAGCATTTTTGGTTCAAAAACGGCATAAATGATCTCTTAATGAAGGATAGATGGCTTTCAGTTTGTTTCCGTGTATTTAAACCGATTTTTAAGAAAAAACCTAATTTCGAAAATTTTGACTTTTCGACTTTTTGTTCGAGTTCGGGCCCAGGGTTCGGAATTGGCCGAAATGGATACCGGATTCGTGGTCAGTGTCCCTGAAAACGCAAGGAACTTGTTTTTATGACAATAAAATTTTCTACTGACGCATTTTCCGGGCGCCCGTACAATTAGAGGAAGAAACGGTTCAATGAATCAAATTATACGATTAAATTTAAATAAAAATTTAAAAAGAATAACATAAAGATTAACCATTTTTGTTTTAAATTTTTTGCACAAATATCTGTTTTCATCTATTGGCGGAAAAAGCAAAAAAAAAAAAAAAGTATTTTTATACCATTCGATCTCCGACCATAAAAAAATCAGGGACCAGAGCGTTTGGGCCCCCGTTTTTGGGCCCCGGGGTCGTTTGGGCCCCAACCCAAAAATCGAAAAATGTGCTTTTTTAAAAATTAAGATTCTAAAAACTAAGCCTGAGGGATCCCTCGCCACTTGGCCAAGAAGTGAATGCGCCCCCCGTCGTTCCTGCAAATCTTGAGCAGCTTATAATCAGCCCGGCGTATCAGACGTACACACCGACGGACGGGATCGATGAACAGGAGCATCATCGTCTACAGGGCGCCTTCAATTGCCGACACCCGTCGATTTTTCACTTCATTGACGTGCTACGTCGTGAGCAGACAAATACGCGTCATTCATTGCCGGAGAGGAGCCACCACCAAAAAAGCGAAAGTTTTTGGCGACAGATGAACGAATTCTTAATTTGCCCCGGGGCCCAAAAACGGGGGCCCAAACGCTCTGGTCCCAGTTCATTTGTATAAGGAATTATATTAAAATTCGGTACCAAATAGCTTTTGGTTGCTGGTTCTGCCTTCGTTGAGTCTCCTCAAAATGCGAGGCCATGGGGTTTCCATGCGAAAATTAATAATTTTTGCTATTTTTGGGGTGTCAACAAATCTGATGCTATTTCTTCAGCTTTGGACCAATTAATCCATCCATCCCAGTGTTATAAGTTAGCACAGTCATTTCCTTTGCGTTTTTACGTTACAAAATATTGGTTAAGCCTAACAAAAATTGTTAATCACCCATCGCCGACTCCGTCGTCTCCAATGTAAAAGTCAATTCGGTTCCAACGGTCGTACAATTCGTCCAATTTCTCGAACTTCTGCTGTTTCTTATCATCGGACCCAATTGGACAACGACTAAGGGAAAAAAGACTGCAATATTTTTCTTCATCTTCAAAATATTCTTCTTCCTCTTCTTTGGACAGTTCCAATTTCTCCCCGGTGAATTCGTTGGTCAATTCAAATGGCACAACGGAAGAAAGTGAAGAGGGCAGCGAAAAGTCTATATAAATGTCGAAAGAAACAGGAGAAGAAGCAGAGGAAAAAGCCTAAAAAACAAATATTTAGAAAAACGAATTAAATTAGACAAATCACCGCTTTGATTTGTTCCACTTCCATGGTTGAATTCATATAGCATATGAGCTTCTTCGGAAAATTATCGTGACGAGGCGTGAACAGCCATTTGGCAACCGTTTGGCCATCCGTCGCATTGGCACTGTCGTCGGGCGGAAATTCGAGGGAAATGGCGCCATCGAAAGACACAAATTGAAGAGACTGACAATCATTGAGCATTGACGGGACCAATTGGCGCATTCGACGAAAAGCGATGGGGATCAACATGGTGTCATAGATAGTGTCCTTGAACATTGGCCAAATGGTGCGAACAACGAACTCCGAAACGCGAACATTTTCAGTATCGATAGACAATGTTGTTGAGCATGCGGCGAAAAAACGGTGAAAATGGCCAAGAAAAGTGATCACATTTTGGTCGATGAAGCTGAAAATCAGAAGTGTGATGCGTCGACTAAATTCATTTTTTACCTGATAAAAATGGCACTGAATCCGATGACTTTGTTCGGCAACGGAATTTGTGGGATTGGCAATGCTTTTCCATTTAAATTGTTGACAATTTCCATTTCCTTTGCGCCGTTCTCTCCAATTTTGCGTTGAATTACAATTCGTCCCAATTTCCATTTGCGAGTTTTGAAATGTTCATCCACGCGGCGGTCAAATCGGTGACTGATCATCGCAATTCCGAGGCCAAGTTGAGATGGCGGAAGCAAATCGAACACCTCCAACCAACAGTCGGCAGCGATGAAGCTGAAAAGGGAAAAGCAAAATGACCTTAGAAAATCAAATTTAGATTAGGTAATTATTTACATTGCTTTTTCCATTTCTTTCTCCGCTTCTTTCGGATTGTCCGACATTTTTGAATTGGTAAGCACAGAAAATTAAAAAGAAATTAACTGAAAAAACAAAATTTATCAAACAAATGGAATAAAAGTGATGAAGGATATGACTGGAAGGGGATTTGGTCCGCTTTATATATTCGGATACACTTGAAGAACCGGGCGGAATGGGATATTGGACATCCGAAGAAATAGTAATTCAAAAAGTCTTGGAGCTTTGCTTCCCTTTCATCGATTATTTTTCTTTTTGACAAATTAATAAATAAATTGCGCCTTTTTTATGCTTCCTAAAAAAGCCATTAGACGATTTAGTCCCGGGGGTAGTTGGACATTTCAGTACCGGGTCTGTAACTGGGGACTAGGTCGTTTCGGCGCCGCGTCTTGTTTTTGGACCATAACTTTTTTATTTGACAACCATAATCTTGGTATCATTTAAAGCCCTTCAGAAGCCCTATTAGCCCTACAAAAACCCAAAAAAAAAAAATGACCTGTAAAGAAGTTATTTAAAAAAATCACAAAAATTTTGACTTTTTTGCAATTTTCAGTTAGAACTTTTTTAGTAAGCGACTAATCGCTAAGCAATTGCTTATAAATAGCTTTTAAACATTTTCAGCTTTCGAATGATATCAAGATTGTTAGATTTGATCGACGATGAAAAAAGTTATAGTTCAAAAACAAGGGCTAGCGCCGAAACGATACAGACCCGTAACTCTGTTCGGAATAATTGCCACGCCCTAACAATGGTACCATTCGTCTTCTCTCGTTAAGAGGAACCAATTGATATATTTAATATAAAAATCCGAGGTGTCCGTTTTCTTCACTTTTACCATTTTATGTAAGAAAAGCCTGTACAAAAATATTTTTTTAAAATTATTGTAAATTTAAAAATCTTTATTGTTCTGGGAGAAAGTATTGTTAAAATCAGCTAAATCCTGTTCCCAGCAAACTCATTTGCACCCAAAATGACTTAAAAGATCCTTTGCCAAAAATAAAAATTGCCTTTTGTACCGGTTAAAATCCGAAGAAAATTCGCAAACTAAACCGGCCAGACTAAAACGGCCAGACTAAAACGGCCAGACTAAACCGGCCAGACTAAACCGACCCCCACCGTAATAAGTTAAATTGTGCTCATGGGAAAATGTTTTCGTCGAAAAAATGGGATGACAAAGCTTAATCATTGACAAATTCGAATAGCAAAGAGCGAACCTTTGATTACCAGAATTTGTCCTACAGTAACAACAACACGACAAAGGCTGTTGTATTAAGGAATTTAGCTATGAAACGAAAACCGTATATTCAAAACAGAATTTGCGTAGCAAAAGGGAAGGAAAAGCGGACTGGGTCAGTTTAGTCTGGCCGGTTTAGTCTGGCCGTTTTAGTCTGGCCGTTTTAGTCTGGCCGGTTTAGTCAGAGGGTCGGTTTAGTCTGGCCGGTTTAGTCTGGCCGTTTTAGTCTGGCCGTTTTAGTCTGGCCGGTTTAGTCAGAGGGTCGTTTTAGTCTGGCAAGCCGTTTTTCGCCCATAATTCTTACAAATGTTTTTTTTGTCAATTATAAACAAGGAAAAAGCTTAAAATATCTATGCACCGCTTTGATTTGTTCCACGGTTGCCAATTAGGAAACAAGAAAAAAGCAACTTTCATTTTGGCGCCGCCTTTGTTCAGTCAAATTTATATTCTTCAGGCAAAGTAAAACCCTAATTTTTCACGTTTTTTCCCATATAAAGCTTCAACGGGCTTATGCTTGTTCATATCCAACTGTCTTCCGCTTCATCAACACAATTTGCTATGAGAAAAGTCAATTGATGCAGACATTGCACGATGCGTCGCTGGTGAAGTCCCTCCTCAAAAACGCGCAAATATCGTGCCGTCGATGCGAATTCTTCGACTCTTACAGGGTTACAATACCATCAACAACATTAACCCTGCTCACCAAAATGATCAAAATTACCATGCCAATGTTAATCCCGATAATATCTTCAATTTTCTCGTTGGTATTTCTCGAAATTATAAAATATGCCCGTATTCATTTTTCAATGTTTTGTTATTTTTTTGTTGTTAACACATCCGATGACTTTGTTCGGCAACGGATTTTGAGGGATTGGCAATTCTTTTCCATCGGAATTGACAATTTTCATTTCATTTGCGCCATTCTGTCCAATTTTGCGTCGAATTTTCATTTTGCCCAATTTCCATTTGCGCGTTTTAAAATGTTCGTCGACGTAATAGTCAAATTGGCGGCTAATCATAGCAATTCCAAGGCCAAGTTGAAAGGGCGGAAGCAAATCGAACACTTCGAGCCAACAATCGGCAGAGATGAAGCTGGAACAGCAAAATTATTAGCATGGAAAATTCAAATTTAGAGAGGTATTTACATCGCTTTCTCCATTTCTTTATTTGCTTTCTTCGGATTGTCCGACATTTTTTTTTGTTTGAATTTGTAATCCAACAGAATTTAAAAAATATACGAACTGAAAATATCCAAAATTATTACAATTAATGAATAAATTAATATTTAAATTTCGCCCGTCAAAAGTAATTAAATTTGATTTTCGCATGATAATTAATTAATCAATTCACTCATTCCAAATAGCAGAAGGGGATTAAGGAACTTTCCCATTCTGTGAACAAAGAATTATTATTTTTTAAACAACAAAGAATGAAAAGGTAAAAATTATTTTACCAATTAATAATTAATAGGGATGTCAGAAAAATCTTTATTCAGAAAAAGAAAAAAGAAATAAAATATCTAACGAAGGGGTGACCACTTACACGTTAGATTTTAAAAAATTGGTAAAAGTAATACAAGACGATTGACATTTGGAGATGATGAAATGAGGTCAAATGCGTAGAATGTGATAGATGACAATTGTGATTATCTACATATTTTTTTACATATTTCGGGCTTTTTCTACGTATGGTACTTCCGGGTTATGCTGCCCCCCCCCTCAAAAAAATTCCAAAATTCGTAATTTGTGGTTTCCAAGGTCGCTGATCACGAATATGATAACATCTGATGACTTTTAATCATAGATTTGACAAAGAACTATGATTTTAGAAAAATATTTAAAATTCAATTAAATCATGAAATGAGTCAGACAGGTGGCATAAAGGCAGCGATATTGCGTAAAATCTCGTCAAATGTAGATATTTTGTCAAATCTATGATTAAAAGTCATCAGCTGTTAAAATAAATATCATATTCGTGATCAGCGACCTTGAAAACCCCAAATTACGAATTTTGGAATTTTTTTGAGGGGGGGGGGGGGGGGGCAGCATAACCCGGAAGTACCCTACGTATTACATATGTACATCTTTTTATACATCTTTTGGACTTTTACGTACATATTTCGCAATTTTTCGTACATATTTTCATTTTTACATATGTTGAAAATTTATAGAAATTTTGTGAAAATGTATCCCTAAAAAATCAATTTTTTTTTAAATGATATATCAAAAATTAATTTTTAAAATACTAAAATGTGATTCTAAGCAATTTAGGCAATTTTTATGGCATTTGGTGCCTATTTCACCCTTTGTGAGAATTTTTCTGGGAAAGTATTGTACAGATATATACTGTACTGTCTGTCCGTTACAAAATTAAGGCCTCCTTTTTGCTGCTCACCCAATGCATTTTCAAGAAGAATGAAGTTGACCCCGTTCAAATGGTCTAAATTTTCGTCTTTCTTCTGCTGTTTCTGATCCGCCGCCGTCTCCATAATAATTGGGCATCGATTCATCAGCCAATTACAAATTAATTTACCAATGCCATATATAAAGGAATAGGTGGCCCGAAAGCGAGAAAATTTACCGTATCACTTTATGCTTTCTATCTCTTCCCATAAGAAATTCTTTGCTATAAAAATACATTATAAATAAGCCACAATATTTAATTAATTAATTGGCTTCCTCCTGCGCAATGTCCGGCATCCATGTGTTCTTCAACGGGCTGTTGTTGCTGGTGTTTAGAGAATAAGGCAAATTGCAATTAGGAACTCAAATAACAGTACCAATTAAGCCTTTGGGCGTTTGTTGTTGTTGAATGAAAGTCCACGGGGAAAAGCACCAAATTTTGTAGTTTTATTACAATAATTCAAAAGCACAAAATATAAAAAACTTGAGAGAACACGAAGAACGAAAACGAAGACAACAATCAAAAGGAAAATTAAATGAAGGATGCAAAAATATTTTAAATTAACGCGAAAAACAATCGTTGCAAAAAACAATAAAATAAGGATAAATCATTATTTATCCTACGATCATTCGAAATTATTTATTGATTTTGTCGCACAAAAACAATTGGTTCAACATGTAAAACAAACAACACGTGGTAACAACATTTTAGATTTAGTGCTTTCAAATCCTAAGCAATTAGTTTATGACACGAATGTTACAGAAAGTTTTTCAACATCAGATCACCACATGATAGAATTTAAAATTAATGGGAGCTTTTCGATCACCAAAAAAGAAAAAATTTATATTAGAGAGTTTAAAACAAAAAATTTTCTAAAACTTAGAAACGAGCTAGAGCAAAAACGCATTGATCTACATTTACCGAAATTATTTAAAGTTAACGACAAATACAATTTTCTCGTTGGCGAACTTTATAATTCCTTTGATCAATTATTTCCTAAAAAATATTAAGAAAAGTTCTAAAAACCAATTATCCACAAAAAATAAAAAAATTATACTCCGAAAAATTAAAAATACACAGGCTTATTAGAGAATACCCTGATCATGGACAACATAAAATAAAATACAAAATTTTAAGTAGGAATCTGAAAAGGGAATTAAAAAATATTAATGATAAGAAAGAAAGCCAACTTGTTAATAAAGGCAATTTGGCTATTTTTAAATACATCGGCAACAAATTTAATTCTGACAGAGAAATAAGATTGCTTTTCGATGACCAAGGCAGAATTTACACTGAGGATAGGCAGAAATGTATGCTTTTTGGTAAAATATTTCAACAAAATTTTATGCAAAGAAATTATAATACGAATTATCCAATTAAAAATAATATAAATAGCATAACAGATATCGAATTAAATGCTGCCTTGGTCTGGAAGGCATTAAGGAAATTACCCAACAGAAATTCAACATCCCCAGACGGTTTACCTTATATATTGATTAAGCAATGCGCAGATCTATTGGCACCTATCATAAGTGAACTCTTCCGAATGGTTTTAGATTATGGGGAAATCCCAAACTTATGGCGTACTTCTTTTATAATTCCAATTTATAAAAAAGGAGACAAATCGAATCCAAATAATTACCGTCCCATCTCTCTGACATGTACTTTATGTAGGGTTTTTGAGCGACTATTAGTATGGAATATTGTTAAACATCTTGAAAAACAATATCTCAATTTTTACTTAATCATTTATGATGTATAGGGCTGCCAATTTTATGTAAATACATGTTTTTCGTCCTGGCTTCTCCATTCTCTAAATAATAGGAAAAACACTTTCTTTTTTTTGTGTTTGCGAACAAAAGTTGGGACTTTTATTTACATATTTTGGACTTTTTAGCAATTTTTTCTATATTTTTTTGAGAATTTAATAAAAATTTCGAGTGAAAAATTTAAAAAAATTTGTTTGAAAATGTACCCCTAAAAATCGTTTTTTCAAAAAAGGAGATACCAAAAATTAATTTTTAAAATGCAAAAATGTGATCTAAGACTATTTAGGTCATTTTTATGGTATTTTGTGCCTGTTTCACCATTTACGAAGAATTTTTTTCCAAAAAATAACCATTTAAAAATTTTATTTAAAATTTTGGTGTTTTTCTTAATATTTCGGGATTTTTCTTACATATTTATGTACATAATATTTAAAAAAATAATAAAAAGTATTCTAAAGGTATATCTTGAGCTCAATTTGTACGGATTTTCTTTAAAAAATGATAAACATGTGTCAGTTAAAAGAAAATATGAAGAATCATATTTCTCGATAGGAAACCAATGACTATAGAAAAAGAAAATTCAAAATGCTATTTTTAAAGAACATATTAATATTATTTTTTAAATTTTTTTTTCCTTTTTTAACTCCAATTTCATCACAAATTTTCACTCGGACCCTCATTCTTACCATGATTGTTTTCCCGGTTCCCGGTTGCCATACCAGGACCGGGAAATAATTTTCAAAATCCGTGACCGGGGGCCAATCACAGGTTTTTTACGTTACAACATATTGGTTGAACAACTCGTTTTTTACGAATTTATGAGCAAAAAGCAAATGCAACAATATTTAAATAGCAAAGGCCAACATTGGGTCACATAATCGCATCAATAAGCAATTAACCAATCAATCAATTCATTTCCGCTGTTCTGATCAGTGGTCACCCATCACTCGGCCCGGCGGAAGCAGCGTCGAGAAGACTGAAACAAAACAAAACAAAAATAAGCATATGGATTTTTAAAATTGTCAATCACTAGAGACCGGATTTTGAGGCATTTGTCTTTTTTCTGCGCACTTTTTTCGATATATTAATCATAAATAACACTTTTCCACCTGGTTTGAAGCTTCTACGTTGACTTTTATTATGCCTTTTCGGGATTTAAATGCGTTTTTTGGCTTTTTTTTACCGAAAAATTCCATTAAAAATAAAACAAAATTGGGAAACCCCTAAGAAATGACTCGAAAAAATTTCAGAAATGCACCCCTAAGAATTGAAAATTTTGTACAAAAAATTTCGCAAAATCAATTTTTTTTTATAGATAAAAATTTTAAAATTAAAAATTTTCGTTATTCGAATTTATAATATGTTTAATTATAATCATTAAAATGACAAAACTAAGTTGTTGTTTTTGTTTTGCTCCCTAAAAATCATTAATAAAATAATTTTTTAAATGTCCAAAAAATGTTAGTTTTTGCTGCCTTTTTGTTCATTTTTTATACCTTTACTTACTTTTTTCGTGCTTATTTTAAAAATTTTGGTGCCTAAAATTCCGATCTCTATTAATCACCCATCGCCGAATCCGTCGTCTCCGATAAAAATGTCAATTCGGTTCCATCGTTCACCCAATTCCTTAATCGTCTGCTGTCTCTCATCGGGCAAAATTGGACAACGGATGAACACAAAACAATTTGCATCTTTTTGTAAAAGTGCCAATGTCTCCCCGGAGAATTCGTTGGTCAGTTTAAATGGCACAGCGAAAGAAAGTGAAGAGGACGGCGGAATTAAAACAGAAATGGCGAAATAAACAGGAGAAGAAGCAGCGGAAAAGGCCTAAAACGAAGACAAAAAATTAAAATAAAATAAAAAGAAATATTAGTAGTCAATCAATAATACCGCTTTGATTCGCTCCACCATAGATAACCACTGGTCCACCGCTGAATTCTCAATTCTGACATACAGCACCTTCATCAAATTGTCGGGACGAGGCGAGAACAGCCATTTGGCCACCGCTTGGCCATCCGACGCATTGGCACTGTCGTCGGGCGGAAATTCGGGCAAAATTCCGACACCAGCCAAACCAACAATACGAAGGGCTGGGCAATCGTTGAGCATTGACGGGACCAATTGGCGGATTTGACGAAGAGTGATGGGGTTTAAAATCATGTCGCGAATGGTGTGCTTGAGCATTGGCCAAATGGTGAGCAGAAGGAACTCCGAAATTCGAACATTTTCAGTGCCAATGGTCAATGACGTTGCACAAATGGCGAAAAAACGGTGAAAATGGCCAAGAAAAGTGAGCACATTTTGGTTGATGAATCTGAAAATTAGAAGTGTGTGATTGAAGATCACAAATCATTTCCAAATTCAGTTTTTACTGGATAAAAATGCATCTGAATCCGATGACTTTGTTCGGCAACGGATTTTGAGGGATTGGCAATTCTTTTCCATTGGAATTGACAATTTCCATTTCCTTTGCGCCATTCGCTCCAATTTTGTGTTGAATTACAATTGGTCCCATTGTCCATTTGCGCGTTTTGAAATGTTCGTCAACGAAATAGTCAAATCGGTGACTGATCATCGCAATTCCGAGGCCAAGTTGAGATGGCGGAAGCAAATCGAACACCTCCAACCAACAGTCGGCAGCGATGAAGCTGAAAACGGAAAATGATTAGCATGGGAATACAAATTTAGAATATTTACATCGCTTTTTCCATTTCTTTATTAGCTTCTTTCGGATTGTCAGACATGAATTAAAAAAGACGAACTAAAAAAATTTACTCTATTATTACAGTTAATGAATGAATTGGTAATTCAAAATTTAGCCCGTTAAAATGATAAATGTTGTGTCTGACGATTCCGGATCAAGATTAATGACGGACAAATTGGGAGAATCAAATGAAAGAAGTCATTAAATAAACAATTTCCTGTAATGATTTTTGAATGTACTAAGTATTGGTAAAGCCTAACTCGTTTTTTATGGATTTCTAAGCAAAACAAATACAACAACAATTAAATGGCAAGTCCAACAATTGGATCAAATAATAATCGCATTAATCAATCAAAACAAATCATCCATTTAGAAGCAATTTTAACCCCCAAAAGACCACAAATACGAAAATATTTGAACTTAAAAAAGACAAAATAAAAATCATAGAATTAGCATTTGGATTTATTAAAGCTGTTCTCACCCATCGTCGACACCGCGGGGATATGTTTTTCATGACCTTATGAAAAAATGAGCAGTCTTAGTCAAGCCATCATACATCTCCTCCTTCAACCATTTTCTCTCATCGCCTGCAGCAATTGGACAACGTACGAGCAAAAAAGCATTTCCATTTTTTGACAGTGCCAATGCCAAGATCTCTCCAGTCAATTAAAAATTTATCGCCCCGCCGGCGAAAATCCAAATGAAAGGAACTGCGGAAATTCAATTAAAATGACGAAAGCAACGGGAGAAGAAGCAGATGAAAATGCCTAAAATGAAGACAAAAAAATAGGAAAAAGCAAATGAAATTGGACAATCAAATAATCTAATCACCGCTTTAATCTGTTCCAATGTTGAAAGCCATTGGTCCACAGCTAAATCCTCAGTGCTGACAATGAGCTGCTTCGGCAAATTGTCGGGACGAGGCGAGAACAGCCATTTGGCCACCGCTTGGCCCTCCGACGCATTGGCACTTTCATCAGGCGGAAATTCAGGCAAAATGTCGAAATGGAAAGAGACAACGCGAAGGGATGGACAATTGCGGAGAATGGAGGGGGCCAATTGGCGGATTTGATAAAAACCGATGGAGTCCAAATCCATCTCAAGAATGGTGTCCTTGAATGTTGGCCAAATGTTGAGCAAAACGAACTCCAAAGTTTGAATATCTTCAGTGGCAATAGTCAATTTTGTTGTACAAGTGGCGAAGAAACGGTTAAAACGGTGGAGAAAAGTGAGCACATTGTGATCGAAGTAGCTGAAAATCAGGAATAGTCATAAACCAATCATTTACAAATCCATTTTTTTACTGGATCGAAATGCGTTTGAATCCGACGATTTTGTTCGGTAACGGATTTTGTGGCATTGGCAATGCTTTTCCATTGGAATTGATCATTTCTATTTCATCTGCGCTGTCCATTTCAGTTTTGGACACTTTTGCTGTTACTATAAAAAGTAGTGAAAACTTGTTCTTAGGAGTTTTTGGGGTTCGCTAATCACGAAATCTGAGACCAATTAACGGGAACGAGTTAAATTTCATAAGCTATTATCACAAAAACTTTTGCAAACTAAAAGGGTCAGATCAAATGTTTTTTTGCGGGACCCCTAAACTGCAAGCATCGGGGGATACCAAAACGCCAAAAGTGCACAAGTTTGCGTCGAATTTTCATTTCGCCCAATTTCCATTTGCGCGTTTTGAAGTGTTCGTCGGCGTCGAGAGAGGAAATTTTTTTTTTGTTATTTTAAAATTTTTATGCGCCTCCATTTAAAATTGAAAAAATATAAATTATTTTAAACTGATTTAATTAATAGGCATAGGTGCCGCAAATGTCACCTCCAAACCCAAGGAAAACAATTGGGTGGATCCATCGAATCTTATATAATTGTTTAATTCAAAGGAGAAAAACAACAACAAAAAAAGACAAAAAATCTGTGACGGAAAATTTGGTAAAAAACATCAAAAAAGCAGTAATAAAATATCATTTCCTCCAACACACATTCACCTGATCAGTGCGGTAACGTTGTGTGTAAGTGCACTGAAAAAGTAATTTTCATAAAAAATGATAAAAATGGCAATTAGTGAGTGAGTGAATTAATTGCCTGGTCAAGCGATGCTCTGAGTCCGGCACGATACATTTCCCAGCCGGCCTAAAAAACAAATCATTGAAATTGGATGGCGAATGATTTTTTCAAAGAAAACCCTTCAAAGATCTATCCGGGGATAATGCCCCCCCCCCGGGGGGCATGGCTGAAATTCAATTTGTTAAATGCAAATTTTAAACCGGTTTCAGCTTTAAAAACGGCAGTGCCGAGAACAGGAAAGGCCACGCTTGGTCAAAGGGAATTTTGAAAATTTGTGAAGAAAAATGAGAAAATTTGTCATAAAACCCTATAAATATTCTTAGTGTATTTTCAAATTCTTTCACGATCTTAAAAAGGAAGTTCTTTTCTATTAATTTGAACAATATTTTGAAAAATTTAATTTATGCTAAGAAAAAATCTCTAAAAAAAGAAAAAATTATTGTTTTTTTTTTAATTTTGGAAGGAACGAAAAGGGGAAGGGGTCAAATTACTCCCCAGAGGCACAAAAAACAAAAGGTCAAATTAGAAGCCGTGCTTTGCTGTGTGTCACCCCTGCTGAAAAACACCTGCGCAATCATTGCGCCGTTGTCAATGCAAAAGCGTTCGTCGGTGGCGAACAGTTTGGCGCCCCGTTCCTGCGCCATTGTGTCCATCATTTGTTGCAGTCGCTCGTTGCAGCCGACCCCGCCGACGATGAGCACCTCGGCGGCACCGCTGTGTGCCATCGCACGCTCAGTGATTTCGACGAGCATGGCAAACACTGTCTCCTGTGGGTGTGTGGGGATACGGTATACGTATGCCGAAGGTGGATACGGTAGGACAATGCTACAGTACAAAGGTGCTACTCAGCGCCAAAATGGTCAGTCCAAAGAGCAAACAAATATAAGTAATCAATCAAATTGATCAAAACGCAAAAATGATCGGTAATTTCTCAAATGATCATTTCTTCTTCCGCTGATCACTTGCCCCGGGAAAAGAGATCACTTTTTCGTCGCTTTGATATGTTGGCGGAGACAACGGCCTAAATTAAGCGAAATTTAAATTGGCTTAGAACACTGACGGACCCAGTTTTAAGTCAAGGAATGAAGTCCGTCCCGTTTTAACAGGAACCCCTGCTGGCCCTGCCAAGAATCTGTGAAAGTACCGTACAGAGGATATATACTGTACTCCTGTCCGTTACAAAGTAAGCCTTCTTTCCGCTCACCCAATGCAATTTCCATGAAGAAAGAAGTCGACTCCGTTCAAATGGTCCGAATTTTGGTCATTCTTCTGCTGTTTCTGCATTCTGAGTAGGTTGAAAAAGAATATACCCGGGCATATAATTAGAGAAAATACGGTATATGTCTTTTGTTTTCTCTTTTTGGCGCACCTTAAAAAACGAAGCCCTAATATGTACCCCAGAAAACCCCCATTGTTCTTTCGCATTCGTTTATTACAGACCAAGAGACCTCTCGATTGAAATTATATTCGTCCGGTTTTGGCTGTGGACTAGATGAACGATATTTTCGAAATTTCGACAAAAATATGAGAAAAGTTTATGAATTTATGAGCAAAAATCAAATACAAATAAATAGCAGAGAATCAACATTTCAGTCACTTAATCTTTACCAATCAATCAATCAACAAATTCATTTTTACTGTTTCTGATCACCACTCGGCCCGGCGGAAGAAGCAGCGTCGAGAAGGCTTAAACAAAAATATGAAATTAGTAATGAGAATTTAAAAATTGTTCCATCTTTGGTCAAATCCGTTGTCTCCGATTAAAATTTCATTTTGATTCTGTGGTGCCTCCAACTTATACCAATTGCTCCCCGGTGAATTCGTTGGTCCGTTCAATGGCACAACAGAATCAATCGGAGAGGACGAAATAAAGTGAACAGAATTATGACAACCCTTACCATGTGAAAAATTCAATTTTTCGATTTTTTAAATAATCTTTTATTAATTGATTACAATAATTTGTTAAATAAAATTTGTGATATTTGAAAATTTTGACTTTTACTTTTATTTGCATAATTATGCTCTTCATTTTTCACAAATCCATCCTTTCTTTATTCGTTTTGATGATTATCCCCACCCATTCTCTTCTCACATGGCGCAGCAGAAGTGGAAAAGAAAGGCTAAACCATTGCAAACATTTTCAAATTTTTATTTTTAAAATGTTCGCTTTTACCATTCAAAATGCCAACAACCAAAATGGGGACAAAGGTGCCAAAGTGATTGCCAATCGTTGCACCGTTGCAAAAGTCGCCATCGCAGCAAATTCCATTGCAAGTCACAAGACATTTTTTATGTACATTAAGTACACCCTTTCCAATTTTTATTTAAAACGCCTTTCCAAAAAATGATTTGGCTATCAGAAATTTGGTTGAAGGCTTTGGTGCCATTGAGAACCCAAACGATGATGAGATTCTTGCTCATCTCAGATCTTTGCAATACAGATTTATGCGCAATGATTTTGAGAATTGGGACGACCCAAATGGTGATTAATTCTGTTTTCACATCCGTTGGCCCTTGGGAAAGGCGTTTTAAATAAAAATTGGAAAGGGTGTACTTACTGTACATAAAAAATGTATTGTGATTTGTCTATTGTGTTGTGGTTATTAGTATGGGCTCAAAATTCTGCTACCTCCTTGCGATGAGTCCGGAAACATAGTTAAAACTGTGGCTAAAGCAGACGTAAATTTGTCTGATTTTGGGTGAATTTTTAAAATTTTTTGTTTTATTAAAATCTCAAAAAGTCGGGTTCCTTCCCTAAGTGGTACAAAGCAAAGTATTACCAAACGATCTTTTATTGAAGCACTGATGACTTTTAAGTTCATTTTAATGTATTTAGATCTAGTTCGACCCAAAACTCAAAATTCGAAAATTTAAATTTAAATTCCTATATTTGGCTCAAGTCAAGTTTATGCGTCCAATCGACTTTTGTGCGTCCCATCAATTTTTATGCGCCGATCAGATCAGATTTTATGCGTCCAATAAATTAATATCAGCTAAGTGAACGCCAAAAAGAAAGTCTGTACTTAAAAACCCGTACAGAAATAGAAATTTGTTATTATTTTGCGGTAAAACCACGTCAGAGTACATATTGAGGAAATGCTGCATATATATTTGTTTCATTAAATACATACTTTTCAGAGATACCATAGAAAAACAAAAATATTCAACATACTTTGGAGCAGATAAGGCTAAATTATCTCATATATTAAAAAAACACTGTCAATGCAATTCAATTAATTAGATTTTATAATTGAATGGACGCATAAACTGGACTTGCGCCAAATGTTTTTCTTGTAAACTTTCCAATTTTTTATGTATGTGATTCTTAATATTTACGAGGTATGTATGCATGATAAAAATTTCAGCTAGATTCGCCCAAGGGAAGTAGTCGAAATGAAGAAAAAATCGTTGGAGTTATAATTTTTTACAGAGCATAAGGTACTTTGGTTGATATGTGTGGAAAATGTGATAATTAATGAAATATGTCATTATAAATAATCAGTTTACTGTGGGTGTTTTTTACTTTACAAAATATTGGTTAACAAATAAGCAAACTCATTTCTTTTTATGAATTTATGAGCAACAATCAAATACAACGACACTCAAATAACAGTGTACATACAACATTTAGAGCATATAATTGCATCAGTCAAGCGATAAATCCATTTCTGCTTGTTGCTGATCACCGCTTGTCCCGGGCAAACCGTCAAGAAGCCTTAAAAACAAAAAATAAAAATGAGAAAATAGCATTTTAATTTTAAAAAATCATCACCCATCGTCCACTCCGCCGTATCCGATAAGAATGTCAATTCGGTTCCATCGCAATTCCAATTCCTTGAACTCCTGCTGTTTTATATCGGGCACAATTGGAAAACGGACAAGCATAAAACAATTTGCATCTTTTTGTAACAGTATCAAATGTTCTCCAGTCATTTCGTTGGTCAGTTTAAATGGCAAAATGGAGTCAATCGGAAAGGACGACGGAAAGACAATAGAAATAACGAAAGCAACAGGAGAAGAAGCGATGGAAAATGCCTAAGAAAAGACAAAAAATATTTAAAAAATGAATTAAATTGGACAAAAAATCACCGCTTTGATTTGTTCAAATGTTGCCAACAATTGGTCAACCGATGAGTTCTCAATTGTGACATACAACGCCTTCATCAAATTGCTGGGATGAGGAGTAAACAGCCATTTGGCCACCGCTTGGCCATCCAAAGCATTGGCACTGTCATCAGGCGGAAAAGCGGGGAAAATGGCGCCTTGGAAAGCAACAATGCGAAGGGATGGAAATTCGTTGAGAATGGACGAGGCCAATTGACGGATTAGACGAAAAGCGATAGGGTAGAAACACAACAGATAAGTGGTGTCTTTGAACATTGGCCAAATTCTGAGCAGAAGGAACTCCGAAATACGAATATTTTCAGTGCGAATTGCCAATTTTGTTGCACAAGTGGCGAAAAAACAGTCAAAACGGCGAAGGAAAATGAGCACATTTTGGTCGATGAAGCTGAAAACATAAGAAAGTGTGATTGGTACCAATCATTAAAAATTGAATTTTTTTACATGATCTGAATGCCACTGAATCCGATGACTTTGTTAGGCAACGGATTTTGTGGATTTGGCAAAGCTTTTTCATCGGAATTGACAATTTGCATTTCCTTTGAGCCATTTTCTCCAATTTTGTGTCGAATTACAATTGGTCTCAATTTCCATTTGCGAGTTTTGAAATGTTCGTCAACGAAATAGTCAAATCGGTGACTGATCAATGCAATTCCCAGTCCAAGCTGAGAAAGCGGAAGCAAATCGAACACTCCCAACCAACAATCGGCAGAAATGAAGCTGAAAACGGAAAAGCAAAATGATTAGCCATGGAAATTTCAAATTAAGAATATTTACATCGCCTTGTCCATTTGTTTCTCTGCTTCGTTTGGATTATCCGACATTTTTTGCTGGTAATCTCAATATTAATGGGTACTTGTAATGAATTATATATACATATGCTAATAAATGTGCTCAAAGTTTAGTAATTAGAAGGTAATATTACGGTTCTAACTTTATGAGTCCAATCAACTAACAATCCTTGGGTTTTTAGACAATAACTTTGTCGGGTTCGAACAAAACCCTATATTTTTGTTGTCATTCGAAAGCACTAACAAATATGTAAATGTAAGGTATAATAAGTTCGGACTGGGTCAGTTTAGTCTGGCCGTTTTAGTCTGGCCGGTTTAGTCAGAGGGTCGTTTTAGTCTGGCAAGCCGTTTTCGCCCATAATTCTTACAAATGTTTTTTTTGTCAATTATAAACAAGGAAAAAGCTTAAAATATCTATGTTTAGCTACAATATAAATGAATATCCCAATTAGAAAATAAAAACAAAGCGAAACCTTCAGTTTGGCACCGCCTTTTTATAGCTTCAGGCAAAGTAAACCCTAATTTTTTTTTTCATTCAACGGGCTTTTGCTTGTTTATATCCAACTGTTTTCCGCTTCATCAACACAATTCGATATGAGAAAAGTCAATTGATGCAGACATCGCACGATGCATCGCTGGTGAAGTCCCTCCTCAAAAAACGCGAAAATATCGTGCCGTCGATACGAATTCTTCGACTCTTACAGGGTTACAATACCATCAACAACATTAAGCCTGCTCACCAAAATGATCAGAATTACCATGCCAATGTTAATCCTGATAATATCATCAATTTTCTCGTTGTTAAATATGCCCGTATTCATTTTTCAATGTTTTGTTATTTTTTTGTTGTTAACACATTGATAATCTGTTATGGTGTTAATTTTAAAGAATTTTCGAGAA
Organism: Heterodera glycines; assembly: GCA_004148225.2. Lineage (NCBI taxonomy): Eukaryota > Metazoa > Nematoda > Chromadorea > Rhabditida > Heteroderidae > Heterodera > Heterodera glycines. Next base: position 4,876,419 of record CP049712.1, read on the forward strand.
ACAAATCAGAATTGGATCAATGTAGGACAAAAACAGCTTGCCAGACTAAAACGACCCTCTGACTAAACCGACCCTCTGACTAAACCGGCCAGACTAAAACGGCCAGACTAAAACGGCCAGACTAAACCGGCCAGACTAAACCGACCCCCACCGTAATAAGTTAAATTGTGCTCATGGGAAAATGTTTTCGTCGAAAAAATGGGATGACAAAGCTTAATCATTGACAAATTCGAATAGCAAAGAGCGAACCTTTGATTACCAGAATTTGTCCTACAGTAACAACAACACGACAAAGGCTGTTGTATTAAGGAATTTAGCTATGAAACGAAAACCGTATATTCAAAACAGAATTTGCGTAGCAAAAGGGAAGGAAAAGCGGACTGGGTCAGTTTAGTCTGGCCGGTTTAGTCTGGCCGTTTTAGTCTGGCCGTTTTAGTCTGGCCGGTTTAGTCAGAGGGTCGGTTTAGTCTGGCCGGTTTAGTCTGGCCGTTTTAGTCTGGCCGTTTTAGTCTGGCCGGTTTAGTCAGAGGGTCGTTTTAGTCTGGCAAGCCGTTTTCGCCCATAATTCTTACAAATGTTTTTTTTGTCAATTATAAACAAGGAAAAAGCTTAAAATATCTATGTTTAGCTACAATACAAATGAAATATCCCAATTAGGAAACAAGAAAAAAGCAACTTTCATTTTGGCGCCGCCTTTGTTCAGTCAAATTTATATTCTTCAGGCAAAGTAAAACCCTAATTTTTCACGTTTTTTCCCATATAAAGCTTCAACGGGCTTATGCTTGTTCATATCCAACTGTCTTCCGCTTCATCAACACAATTTGCTATGAGAAAAGTCAATTGATGCAGACATTGCACGATGCGTCGCTGGTGAAGTCCCTCCTCAAAAACGCGCAAATATCGTGCCGTCGATGCGAATTCTTCGACTCTTACAGGGTTACAATACCATCAACAACATTAACCCTGCTCACCAAAATGATCAAAATTACCATGCCAATGTTAATCCCGATAATATCTTCAATTTTCTCGTTGGTATTTCTCGAAATTATAAAATATGCCCGTATTCATTTTTCAATGTTTTGTTATTTTTTTGTTGTTAACACATTGATAAATCTGTTATGGTGTTAATTTTAAAGAATTTTCGAGAAACAAATCAGAATTGGATCAATGTAGGACAAAAACAGCTTGCCAGACTAAACCGACCCCCACCGTTAATAGGGATGTCAGAAAAATCTTTATTCAGAAAAAGAAAAAAGAAATAAAATATCTAACGAAGGGGTGACCACTTACACGTTAGATTTTAAAAAATTGGTAAAAGTAATACAAGACGATTGACATTTGGAGATGATGAAATGAGGTCAAATGCGTAGAATGTGATAGATGACAATTGTGATTATCTACATATTTTTTTACATATTTCGGGCTTTTTCTACGTATGGTACTTCCGGGTTATGCTGCCCCCCCCCTCAAAAAAATTCCAAAATTCGTAATTTGTGGTTTCCAAGGTCGCTGATCACGAATATGATAACATCTGATGACTTTTAATCATAGATTTGACAAAGAACTATGATTTTAGAAAAATATTTAAAATTCAATTAAATCATGAAATGAGTCAGACAGGTGGCATAAAGGCAGCGATATTGCGTAAAATCTCGTCAAATGTAGATATTTTGTCAAATCTATGATTAAAAGTCATCAGCTGTTAAAATAAATATCATATTCGTGATCAGCGACCTTGAAAACCCCAAATTACGAATTTTGAAATTTTTTTGAGGGGGGGGGGGCAGCATAACCCGGAAGTACCCTACGTATTACATATGTACATCTTTTTATACATCTTTTGGACTTTTACGTACATATTTCGCAATTTTTCGTACATATTTTCATTTTTACATATGTTGAAAATTTATAGAAATTTTGTGAAAATGTATCCCTAAAAAATCAATTTTTTTTAAATGATATATCAAAAATTAATTTTAAAAATACTAAAATGTGATTCTAAGCAATTTAGGCAATTTTTATGGCATTTGGTGCCTATTTCACCCTTTGTGAGAATTTTTCTGGGAAAGTATTGTACAGATATATACTGTACTGTCTGTCCGTTACAAAATTAAGGCCTCCTTTTTGCTGCTCACCCAAAGCATTTTCAAGAAGAATGAAGTTGACCCCGTTCAAATGGTCTAAATTTTCGTCTTTCTTCTGCTGTTTCTGATCCGCCGCCGTCTCCATAATAATTGGGCATCGATTCATCAGCCAATTACAAATTAATTTACCAATGCCATATATAAAGGAATAGGTGGCCCGAAAGCGAGAAAATTTTGATTGTTGTGAAAAGGAGAAAAAAAATCCGTGCCCGGAAAATGCGTCAGAGAAACAAATCTGAATTCCGAATCCCGGACCCGAATTCGACCAAAAGACGAAAGTCCAAATTTTTGAATTGAGAATTTTTGGTTCAAAACCGGTTTAAATACATGTAAACAAAATGAAAGCCACCATCCTTCACCAACAAACAAAATTCAGGAGGAGAGACGACAATCAAAACATAAAAATACCAGCAGCTGAAAGGAGGGAAAATAAAGCAATTCACAAACAACAAAAGTGGAAACAAAACGCCAAATATTTAAAATTAAAATGAATATTCGTCATTATCACATTGCCCATTAAAAAATGTCGGTGGTACTGTATTTATTTTTATTAGTGGCAAGCAGTTTTACTAAAAAAAATTCCAATCAAAAATCCAAATATTTTCTTGCTTTTAAAGTCATTATTTAAAAGAGGCAAAGAGGAAATATTACAAATTTTATGTTTTACAAAATAAAAAACATATTACAGTAGTTTTGGTTTAAATTACCGTATCACTTTATGCTTTCTATCTCTTCCCATAAGAAATTCTTTGCTATAAAAATACATTATAAATAAGCCACAATATTTAATTATTTAATTGGTTCCTCCTGCGCAATGTCCGGCATCCATGTGTTCTTCAACGGGCTGTTGTTGCTGGTGTTGGCCAAAATGCCAATGCCGTTGTTGTTGTTGTTCACTGTGCCGTTCGTGGCGTCGGCACGACGGCTTAAACTGTGCCGGCGCACCTGCACAATTTGGTGGTGCTCCCAGGCAACCTGAGCATGAATGAACAAAATGAACAACAATAACAAATGTACAGTTTGAAAAACAGCAATACAATAATTCCAATTTATCGAAAATTTATTTGTAAAAATTTTAAAAGTTAAAAAAATCTTCGTAAATTTTCCTTTAAGAAAATTTCAAAGAAAAATGAAAATTTTACACAATTTTTTTGAAATAAGTTTAAAAAAAACTTTGTAATTAATTGATCAGAAAAATTTTAAAAAGTCGATGAAAAATTTCAAATTTTTTCTTTGTGGAACAAATTTCTATGTTTTTTTGTTGAAAATTTTCTGTTCGAAAATAACAAAAAGGGGGGGGGTGAGTTATCCAAAATATTGGATTTGTGCCGCTTTAGTCCTAATTCATTCCGGGCGCTTTTCCCTTAATTGATGCCGCTTTTTCTCCTAATTAAATTATCGATTAATGTGCCGCCGTTTCATTTGTTTTGTGCCACCTTTAGCCGCTTCTTGACCAGCACAAAGCTCGCCTCGCTGCACCCATCGGCCGATGTCCGACAATGAAACGGCGCCATTTGGATGGAGCAACAGTCGGCCGCACTGCTCATGGTCAAAGTGTCCCAATCGCAGCAGAAAAGTTGCTGATCACTTCAAAATGAATGATTAGGAAGAATTATTTTGCTGAAAAAAAGCAGCAAAAATATTTTAAAAAATAATTTTTAATGCTTTTTATAAAATCAGAGAAAATTTAAACATTTCACATCAATTTCAAACTAAATTCACCGGGAGCTCTGTTTCTTCAACTCTCCTCGAAGGATTTATTTGGGAGCAACTGCTTGTCCCCCCCCCCCGCCGAAATAAAAAAAAATCATAAAAATTTCTAGAAAAAATTTTAAAAGCTTCAGCGATTTTTTAGAAAGCTTAGGATTTTTTTAATTTTCCCAGAAAATCTTTTTATTTATTTTTTCTTGAAATTTTTTTAGAATAAAAATTTTATAAATTTTTTTGAAGGGATTTCTAAGTTTGAAAATTCAAGAAAATTTTCGCTGGTGAAATAATATGGGGACAGGGACATGTAGTGCACCCATTTATTTCTATTTATGGAAATACGGTAATTTAATGGTTAAATTTTAATACGGTAATTTAATTGTTAAGAATTAAATACGGTAATTTAATGGTTAGGAATTGAATACGGTAATTTAGTTGTTAAAATTTTAATACGGTAAGTTAAAAATTCACTCGTCCATCCCCGTGCCGCCGGCCTCCTCTTCGTTCGCCATTGTTCTGTGTTTGATGATCATCGCCTCGACTTGCGCCTGTTGCTGCTGTAATGCCGCCTTTTTCGGCACCAATTCCATTTGTCCGAAATTGGCATTATTCCGTTCGTTGCCGCCATTTTTTGCTTGTTCCTCATCCATTTTTGGCATTCCTTCGCTCCCCTCGGTTCGCTCCAGTTTCTGAACCTATTTCCCAAAAAAATCATTCATTTTGGCACTTTCAAATTTTGGCATTTATTTTTCCAGATGAAATGCCAACCCTCTCCAGCCGCTTGCGAAAATCGATCAGTCCAAAGTGACTGTTTGAAGTGGTGTGGTGCCGTTCCTGACTCTTGGACACTTTGCGATGTTTGTAAGATGATGCCATTGATGGACTCTTCGGCATTTTCGTTCTGTCACAAAGAAACAAAAAATCAGTTTTCTGATCAAGCATAGTTTCTGCTGATCAATGTGAATCGTGTTTTAGTTTAATTATCAATTACCAATTCTGATCACAACAAATGGATCAATTTGATCATTTCATACATCAATCAATTTGATCATAAAAAGACGATAAATCGTGATGATTCATCTATGTCCCAACAACCGCCGATCATTGCTCGTTTCAATTACACTAACAAATAAATGATTACTCACTCATCACCCGATATTTCCCCAATTCATCGCCATGCCCCCCCCCATTTGGCATGACGTGTCAGCAATTCTCAACAACACATTTTTGAATTGCTCTCTGGCCTGCTACCTATTCATGCGGAATCCACAGTGCTATATAAAGCGCTGCTGACAAATGAACAGTCTCCAAAACGCCATTAAACAATTCCATTTTAATTAAATTTCCACAATGGCACACTCCGCCGCTCGCTCCAACCGAATGTCGGCTCGAAGACGACGTCCCAGCAGCACCAGCAGCAGTGCTGCTCGTCGAACGATGGCGACCAGTCCAGTCCACCGTCTACCTCGTGCTGCTCAGTCGTCGCGCAGTTGTGCCAACCCGCGTCGTTGCCCCCACACCATAGTCCCCATCGGAACGCCAACGGGCCGGACCGCAACCAACAGCAGCAGCAGCAGGGCCAGCACCCGTGCCGGAACACGGAGAACAGCAGAAGCTGCGGCACATGGTGACCACCCTGCTGATGATGGTCATGGTCCAGCAGTTGCCAAACGAGCCAAAACTGATGCAAGAAGCACACGTGTTGTGCCACTGAACAGCTCAAGTCGTCGTGAGCATGAGAAGCGGTGGCGATCACCAAGCGTGATCATGCTGCCAGCGGCCCCGCTTGACAACAACAACGGCACGTCGTCCCAAATGCTTGGCGACCATCTTGGTCTCGATGATGCCATCACGCGTCTGGCCGAAGCGGAGGAGCAGCGATGGACTCGAATGGTGCGCGACACCATTCTGCCGACCGCCTCGCGCATTGACAAAGCGTTCGATGCGTTCGAAAATGCCATCGGTGGACTTCGGCGTGCCGTCACGGATGTGCTGACGGGCACCTTTGAGTTTGTGCAGAAAACATCCGAACGGCACATTGTCGCCCTCCGATGCATCCAGCAACAGATTGAGGAGCATCATAAGCAGTTAGACAGCGAAAATGCCAATGATTCAATTGCCAGAAATGGCTGCGACGGCGGCAAATCAGACGACAATTGAAAAGAGGAAATGAATTAAAGAAAAAAGCAATTAATGATTTTAAGAAAACGATGTTAAAACAAATAAATTTCTTCGGTTCTGTCATTTTAGCTCTTTTAGTCATTTCCATTCAAATGCTGTTTGCTTTTTATTCCATTTTAATGTTTATTTCACATTTTATTCTTTGAATTTTTATAATTTTAAATTATTTATACTCTGTACAATTTTTTTAATAAATGGGATTTAAATTTCCAATTCCGGAAACGCCTAATGGCACCGCCGGACTCCCATTTTAACATGTTATCTGGACCCAAAAATGGCAAAAATTCCTTTTTTGGCCAAAAAGGGCTAATAATGAATGGTCTTCGGATTCCCCCCTTTCCTCAGAATTTTTAATTGAGTGATTAATTTGATCCACCATGACTGATCACTGATCAGTCACCTCTCACTATCTTATTAGGTACTGAAAAACCCACCCCCAATTGTCCTTTGGCTCATCCACCGACGGCACACGCGCTTTTGCCCGATGCTCAATGAAGCGGACATCGCTGCTGCTGCTTCTTCGCTGTCGCCTGTGCAGCCCATTGCTTTTCAAATGGCCAACCTGTCGCAAAAAATTGAATTGGCGGCACAATCAAAACGCCAACAATTAAAAAAAATAAGTACAGTAACTAACGGTCTGTATCGTTTCGGCGCCGCCGTTTCGGCGCCAGCCCAAGTTTTCGGACTATAACTTTTTTTAGTCTAAACCAAATCTAATATAGTTGGTATCATTCGAAGTCTTAACATGTTTTGAAGCTCTTCTAAGGTATTGCTTTACGATTAGACAAATACCAAAAAAGTTATACATGAAAATTTCAAAAAAGTCAAAATTTTTGAAGTTTTTTCTTAATAATTTTTTAAAGGCTAGAATTTTTTTGGTTTTTGACAAAAAAAGATTTTGATAAAATAATTGAAGGACTTTCGAATGATACCAAGTTTGTTTGATTTGGCTTACAAAGAAAAAAGTTATACCCCAAAAAACATGGGCTGGCGCCGAAACGGCGGCGCCGAAACGACCTAGTCCCGTAACTAACACCCACCAAAACAATGTCATTTTCACTTTTGCTGGAGGCCAACAGCCAATGCGCGGTGACGTGCACTTGCGGCGAATGGGCCAATGCTTTTTTAGTAAAATAATACAAAATTCAAAATTTTGTTGGCACACCTTGGCGAATATGGCCCAAAATTCCCATGCCACCGCCGTTGTTGGTTTTTGCCTTTGCCCTTCGCAATGTGTTGTTGTTCCGGTGGTCAATGATGAAAATTTGCTCAGTGTGACTGAAGGCACAGCCCATTCCATTCAGACATTTATTTATCAGGCACAAATTTAATATTTAAAAATTTAAAAATGTGTAATTAAGATTTTTGGAAAATGCCGGAAAATTTGTGCCAATTTTTCTAACATTTTTTTTCTCTTTCAAAGAAATTTGTTTTGGGTGCTTTTCAGGATCATGGAATCAGTTCCATTTAGAAGCAATTTTAACCCCCAAAAGACCACAAATACGAAAATATTTGAATTTTATAGTGTTTTTTTTGTTCCGGATTTATCGAAGAAAACGGTTGCCGGATGGATAATCAGTGATCCCGAAACTCCGGGGGATATGTTTTTCATGACCTTATGAAAAAATTTTTGCCAAAATGGGGGGGGGGGGGACCTAATTAACTAATTAACAAATTTTGTCTCCCTTCCTAAAAATCAATGGTTCATCAAAAGTTTAAAGGTGTGCCGTCGTCGTCACAAATGCCAAAGACAGAAAAAACACAAAAAAAATTTATCGCCCCGCCGGCGAAAATCCATCCCCCATTTAATTAAAATGTTCTTTTTTGGCTTTACTCTGCGGCATGCCGTGGCAAAAGCACACGTACACACTAAAAATTGGTTGCGAAGATGGAACACTTGCGGATTATTACATATTTGCTTGTTTTTGTGTCCTCGTGCCCTAATAAATAATGCCACAGCAATTCCATCGATTGGATTAGTCAAATCCATCAGCAAAAAATGCCAATGCCATACAAAAAAAGAAAGAAAATTGAATAATTAATTTCAGAGTTCCCAAGTGTGCTTATTTCTAAGATTTGTGCTTATTTCAGCGTTACGTGCTTATTTTGTGCTTATTTTTGGATTTGAAAATAAAAAATGAAAAATTTGAATGACTATTTTGATTTTTCATTTTTTTCTGAAGCGAATATTTGAATTAATTTGATTTTAAAAAAAAATTACATTTTATTTCATTTTTTGAGTGAAATTCACAAAATGCCACCAAAACGTAAACATGTTTATTTGGAAAGCTACGCAAAAGAATTCCGGCATATAAAGAAAAGTCGAAAAGGCGAAGAATTTGCCCTTTGTGTCGTCTGCATATTTTTTCATAAAAATGGGCTCAAAATCTCAAAATTGGTCATTTTTTTGGTGAAATTCTGTTAACAAATCACATACAAAATTTCAAAAATTTTCCCGGCGGCGCCTATCGGCACCGCCGGCCCCCCAATTCCCAAAAGTTTTTTGGAAAAAGCACGCCGCAAAAACATTATTAATTTTTAAATTTTGAATAAAATTTTTCAAAATGCTGATTTACAAAATTTTCAGTTGACAGGCCTTCGTTTTTACGCTAATAAAATGTTGTTTTAAGTCAATTTTTCATGTTTTTATTGCGTTTCCTTCACGCAAATATTAGTTTTAGAAAAATCTTATTTTTGGGGTCAGAATCTTAGTTTTTAGGCCATTTTGTCTTATTTTGAAAAAAAAAACTTGGGAACTCTGATTAATTTCAAAAAATGACCCCAAATTTAATTTCCCTAATGCGTCGAGAGATGAAATTTTTTTTCGTTATTTTAAGCTTTTTATGCGCCTCCATTTAAAATTGTATAAATTATTTTAAACTGATTTAATTAATAGGCATAGGTGCCGCAAATGTCATCTCCAAACCCAAGGAAAACAATTGGGTGGATCCATCGAATCTTATATAATTGTTTAATTCAAAGGAGAAAAACAACAACAAAAAAAGACAAAAAATCTGTGACGGAAAATTTGGTAAAAAACATCAAAAAAGCAGTAATAAAATATCATTTCCTCCAACACACATTCACCTGATCAGTGCGGTAACGTTGTGTGTAAGTGCACTGAAAAAGTAATTTTCATAAAAAATGATAAAAATGGCAATTAGTGAGTGAGTGAATTAATTGCCTGGTCAAGCGATGCTCTGAGTCCGGCACGATACATTTCCCAGCCGGCCTAAAAAACAAATCATTGAAATTGGATGGCGAATGATTTTTTCAAAGAAAACCCTTCAAAGATCTATCCGGGGATAATGCCCCCCCCCCGGGGGCATGGCTGAAATTCAATTTGTTAAATGCAAATTTTAAACCGGTTTCAGCTTTAAAAACGGCAGTGCCGAGAACAGGAAAGGCCACGCTTGGTCAAAGGGAATTTTGAAAATTTGTGAAGAAAAATGAGAAAATTTGTCATAAAACCCTATAAATATTCTTAGTGAATTTTCAAATTCTTTCACGATCTTAAAAAGGAAGTTCTTTTCTATTAATTTGAACAATATTTTGAAAAATTTAATTTATGCTAAGAAAAAATCTCTAAAAAAAGAAAAAATTATTGTTTTTTTTAATTTTGGGAGGAACGAAAAGGGGAAGGGGTCAAATTACTCCCCAGAGGCACAAAAAACAAAAGGTCAAATTAGAAGCCGTGCTTTGCTGTGTGTCACCCCTGCTGAAAAACACCTGCGCAATCATTGCGCCGTTGTCAATGCAAAAGCGTTCGTCGGTGGCGAACAGTTTGGCGCCCCGTTCCTGCGCCATTGTGTCCATCATTTGTTGCAGTCGCTCGTTGCAGCCGACCCCGCCGACGATGAGCACCTCGGCGGCACCGCTGTGTGCCATCGCACGCTCAGTGATTTCGACGAGCATGGCAAACACTGTCTCCTGTGGGTGTGTGGGGATACGGTATACGCTACAGAGGGGTGGATACGATAGGATAATGCTACAGTACAAAGGTGCACTAATTCACCGCCCACGCACGCCCGAAAATTTTTTGAAAAAATTTTCAAATAAAAATTATCAAAAAAATCAAATAAAATTTTCCATAAGAATGAAGAAATAAAATTTTTGAAAAAATTTTCAGCGTATTTTGCGAATTTTTTGATCATTATAAAACCTTTAAATCGCTAGAAAGTTTTTTCAAAAATATATAAAAATTAAACAAATTTCCGGCATTCAATTTTCATGAACGATGCAAAGCTTTGTTTAGGCTTTTGGAGACCAATTCACGGCCGACAACAATTTTATTTTTGTTACACGCAGCGAAATTTTAAAAATTGTTCAATTTTTTGGAATTAAAAAATTCCTTAATTTTATGTTTTGATGTTCCGCTAGAAGTTCACCTGAAGTGAGTAGCACAGGTCGGCGGCTGTGTACGCGCCGGAGCGGATGAGCGCGGGCGCCGCCTTTTCAATGTGTGACAGAATGCCGGACAGTGACAGGTCCATGCCCTTGACAGCGTACGGCAACGGGTAGAACTTGGTGCCCTGCTTGGCCAACTGTTCAATGTTGTGGCCCGGGCTTGGCTCGTTGGACAGGCAAAGCACACGCGCAAAGCGATCTTTCAATAAATTAAAGTTTTGGGTAAATAAATTTAAAATTTTTTTTTTTAAATTAGGGCCGAAAATGCTAAATTAAAGAGATGGAAAAAAACAAAAATTGTTGCAAAAAAATTACCCAAACAGTTGCCGACGGCAATGTCCAACGTTTCGCCAAAAATGCAATAGCAATGGTTCAAGTAGGAGATCACCTGGGGCAGAAAAAATTCATTTGTAAAATATTAAAAAATTTGATATCCGACGAAATGATTTCTATTTTTTCTTAAAAAAAGTTTTTTGTACGTTTCTGCCCCTTCCGAATTTTTTTTTAAAGAAATTTCAATAAAAATTTTACAGCGATTTTTTTGTAAATAAAATTTATTAATTTTTCATTAAAAATTTCAAAAATCGCTGAAAATTTTATCCGGATTAAAAAATGTTTTTTTAAATTCTATGCTTAAATAGTTTCTAATAAAAACATTTCGGGGGAGGGTAAAGGCGGGGGGGGGAGGGAAACTGCTCGCCCACCTGAGTGTTTCCGCCGCTGACGTACAAAATCACCGGATTCTCGGCACCGGTGATCAGACGGCCCATTTCAATGTGCCCAATGCAATGGTTGACCGGCAGAATTGGCTTTGCCCACAGTTGGCCAAGCGTTCGCGCCACCACAGCGCCCACCTAACAAAACGAATAAAATATTGGCACCACAGGGATACGCGCCATCACAAAAAAATTGTAAAACAAAGTTCAAAAAACGCCATGCCAATATTTTTACGAAAATCCGGCACGGACCAACCCAAAAAACTTGGGCAAATGCCGGGCTTTTAGCAACAAAGTAAATCCAGTTAAAAACCCAATTCAGTAAAAAGAATTTTCCGTATTGGGTGAGGGAAGAAAATGGAATATATTTCTAAAAATTCCATTTTCGGGAAGGAGGATGGATTTACGGCTCGTAATTACGTATAATTGTCATGTACAACCCCAAAATCCACATAAAATAATGACCAACAGAAGAGAGCATCATTTGCATTGGTTACCTGCAGCTAAAATAAAAAATATTTAAAATTTGATTTTGTTTGCTTTACCGGTGCTCCCATGCCCGGTCCCTTTGTGTAGACAATCGCGTCCAACTCCAACACGGGATCCTTGACAAGAAAAATGGGCTATTATTAAACCTTTCCTGGCTAACAATTGTTTGTGTTAGGGCCCCTAAATTTGGAAACAAAAAATTGGACCTGGATTTCCGAGATTTTGGCTTGGTAACACGAAGGGGGGGGGGAGATTTTTTTGGGTTTTTTTCCCGATTTGTGAGCATCTTTGAAAATAAATTTTTGCTGCAATGTCCGGCAAAGGTGGCGTTTCCGGGACCAATTCGTGAATGTAGGACAGCACAAAAAAAATTTTCGTAAAAAGTTTGCCTTGATTTGCGCCTCCTGCAGTGCCTCGATGACCAAACTGACAATATGCTGACGGTGGTGGACAGCCGTCTCGGTGGGCCGAAAGCCTTGGCCCGGCGGGGCATGGAATGTCCGTCTCGGGTTGGCCAACACAGTGCCGTCCCGCACAATGCCAACGCCAATTTTGTTGGCACTCCCCTCAATGCCCAAAATGCACACCATTCTCCTCCTCCTCCTCACTCCACTGCTCACACAGAATCAGATGACCAACTTCTGCTTCACAATCTGCTCAAGTTTCTGCAAAAAATGGGAATTTGAATTGGGTAAAAAATTTATTTTTTTTTAAATTTAGGATTTTCACAAAAAAATTTAAATTTCAACTCTTACAACTTTTTAGGGCAACAACTGTTAACAAATCTCATTAAAATTTAAGGTTTCCCGTGAGATTCGTTTGAATCATTCGGACGCCCAATATTTTTTTGAATTTTCGGGGAGGGAACGCTCCCAAGTTTCTGAATGTAAATAACCACACCACCACCCACCTTCAATTTGTGCTCCGCCTGTTTGTTGGACAATTCCTTGTTTGCTCTGAATTCGTCACGGATTCGTTGGCTCAAATAGTCAGGGTCGGACAGTTCAAACTCGGCACAGAAGCGGCGCAACAAATGTTTGTAAATGGAAAGCACTTTTGTTCGATGTGCAACCACGGAGCGGACAGGGCTCATCAAACAAAACAAATAGAAATTTGAATGCTCTAAAAAAGAGAGTTATATTTAGTTTATCGGACAGAAAATTTTGGAGATATTAACTGGCACAATTACTGTAGCCAACAGTAATCACCACTTTTTTACAGTAAAATGAGGGCTCCAAAAACCCAGAAACTTGGGGAGTACCGTATTTACTAAATTAGACTCCCCTCCCTCTGAAATAAAGACCTCCTTTTGATGGGGTTTGAAAAATAGAGTCCCCAGGGGCTCGTATTCAGTAAATACGGTACATTACAACCATTTAATTAGGTGAGAAACCCTCATTTGAAAAGTCGGACAAAAAAACTTTTAAAATATTAGAAGTATATATGTACCATTATTGCACGGGCGAACAAAATGGCAATGAATGAATATCATTTTCTTGTTGATAATATATTTCTTCTTGACTAGAGCATACATTATTTCATGCATTTTGTGAACGGAATGATAAGGAAAGCTCGGCATCAATAAAATATAATCGTGGTCAATTGCATCCGTCCGCCTCTCTCTCCATGTTCTCACATTGTTTCGCCCATTTTCACAATTTGTTGCGCCAACAACGGAATGTTGTTCAATGGCATTGCCGTCGTCGCCAACTTTGGCACTGTTTTTGTTGCGTTGGCACCGGCGATGCCGCCGTCATCATCACCGTTTTTGTTGTTGTTGTTTGTGTCTGATGGTCCAGCTGATGCAGTTTGTGCAGCAACTGCCAACAGTGTACGGCATCGTTCCCAACAGGCCAAACTGGCGTACACCATCAGTGCCAGACTCTGTGTTAAATGTTCAAAATGTTGGCAATTTTTTTGGCGTAATTATCGGCTCGCAAATAGTACACCAATTTGAATTTTTAGATGGACAAAATCGAACTGTCGAAACTTAAATTTTTTGTTCCTCGAAATTAATGGGTTCTCCTCACTCATATTTGTGTGCTCAAAAACTAACGGAAATTTTGTTTCGATTTATTATTAATTTTTCGATTTCAATTGGAATTTTATTTTTTCGATCGATTTTTTCGGTACAAAAGATATTTGTGTTGGATGTTCCATGATAAATATGATTGATCATTCACCTGGCGTCCAATTGCCTCAGTGGCCAAATGGTTGGCGTAGCGCATAAAAATTTCCACAAAATCACACTGGGGACTCATCTGTACAAAAGTTTCCAAAATTATTACAAAAGCCTGCTCCACCTCCTCCACCAATGGCATACCTTTGCATAGGCCAAACTGTCGTGCCAAAGTCCCTGAGAGATCAAATATTTGCACGCGTCGAATGCCTGGTCAATCAGCGAAAGGAGTTGAATGCCTTCTACAGGTAAAAGTGGGGCTGTTAAGTATTTTCGAGTCGAGTTTCTGGTTAAGGCAAAAAATAGCAATTTTAGCATTCATTTCGACAAAAATAACCATTTTTATGTAAATTTTGGAGGTAAATTTTGAAAAATTTATATAAAATAAATGCACCCATTTTTCCTTAAATTTTAATTTTTAAAAATTTTTGTTTTTTCCCGAAAACTTTTCCCATGAAATCGTCAGAGTTGTCTTTTTAGCAAGAATAAAATCAAATAATACGGACCAGAAACAAAATTGGATGCGATCAGATTGGTTGCAGTCAGCTTGACAAGGCAGCGCGACTCTTCCGTGGCAAACGACGCGGACAGAGTGCAGGCGCGGAACGCGTTCAGCCGCGCGTCACCGCCACGCGCGGCGGTTGCGGCGCCACCGCCGAACGCCAATTGGTCATTGTTGAGCAGGTAATAAAGTGCCAAGTCATTCTGAACAAGTCGTGTTTAATTTCTGAAGATATTTCGGGGAATAAAATGATGGAAAAGGCCCAATGAAATGAGGGAAAAGTGAGTACCGAAGCAAAAAAATTTTTATTTTCGAAATTCCGGTCTAAAAACGTAAAATTGCCATTGAAAATGTGACCTTTCGCATAATCACGCATTTCTCAATGGCCATTTCCAATTGCCGTTCTGTGCGAAATGTGGACAGCAGCAAGCGGGTGAAGCGTTCAACGCGTTTCTGTAAAAATGAATAAAAATGATCTTTCAAAATGATGCCAAAGATTTCCATGGCTACGCCAATCCGTCTCACAATCAACAAAAAGAATTTCAGTACAAATGGCAGGTGATCAAAAGTTGGACACCACACTTTCAAAAAACAACCCGTTTAAGTGTACTTACTACACACAAAGGTTGGCACGAATTCCAATTTCTGTAAATTTTCGGGGCCTCGGAATGCCACAAACTTGGTACGCTTTTTTGGGCCAAAAAAGCATCAAATTCGGTGGCAACATTGGCTGACGCAATTGTGGCGGTGGCGGTCGATTTGCTGCGTCATCTCCAGCGGTAGAAATTGTCGTCGTCGCCGCACATTGGACAATCCGGCCAAGGTCAGCCAAACATTGTTGGCCGACAAATTGGTGGAGGACAATGGCACGGTCTAACGGTGTTCGGCAGCATTTTGCGGACAAACGGTTGATCAAATGGTCAATGTCGGGGTCGTCAAATGTGTGCAATTGGTGGCCATCATGGTCACCACCAAATGGGACGAAATTTTCTTGGTTGGACTTGGTGGTTGTTGTCGTCGTTGTTGTTCTGTTCCGCCACCGCCGCCGGTGGTGTGTCAGTTGACAACAACGACAGCAATGCTTGACAGTACGACGGGCGCAACAACAGGGGAATGTCTGACAAAAAAAAATATTTAAAAAAATTTGATGTCACAAAATCGGGACCGGATTTGATGAGTGGCGGCGATGTGTTCAGGTTGGTGTTGTTGGTGCGACTTTTCTCATCCGTGTCCGAAAATGCAAAACGAAACATCCCATCAGAGGCTATGTACACTAAATTTTTTTATTTTTTATATTTAAATTTGAGAGTGAGTGGGAGAGAGAAAAAAGGGCCGAAGAGGGAGAGAGTTGACAGACAGTCAGAGAAAACCAATTAAAAAACAAATAGAAAAAACTATAGTATAATTGAGTACCCGGATTCAGTCCGCACATGTCAATGTCGATGATGCTGTGGCCCGGTTTTTGCAGTGAAAACAGCGACTGCAACCGTTCAGTGTCCCACACTACAACAGAGGTTGGATGCTGGGCCTAAATTTAGTAAATTTTTTTTTTGAATTTTCGAAAATCATTTAATGCTAGCTAGAAGGAAAATTTAATTCATGGGAATCGAGGTGAAAATTAGCAAGATTTTGTTAGCAAAACAGCAACAATCGCAAAAAAATGGCTATTTTTTGAGATTTTTTGTAGTAATTCTTCCATTTCCCCCGTGGTACGTACGGGACTGAACTTACCGCAAGTGTGTAGTCACCCGTAAGCCGTGAGAACACCACCCGTTGGACTGGGCCCCGTGTGGACTGACTAAGGCCCGTCTGACGACATTGACTCCTCAAAAAATAAAAAATCCGAATTCAAACATTGTACAAATACCTGGCCAAGTCCCAAACTCCAACTCGGCCGGCACTGTCCCCAAATGCCAACACGTCGTCCTTCCACACCATACAGCGAAGCAATGCGGCGCCGGATTTCCACTTTAATACAACAAATTATAAGCAGATATTGTTGCTCTTTATTAATATTGCCATGAAAAAGTATCAAACTGGCAAAAAAAAAATTTTTTTTTTGAGGGTGTATTTTCTTATTTCCCATAAGATTTTTTATATAATGTATCTCTAAGTAAACCACCTGTGTGCTCACTTCCTTCCCATCTCGCACATGTAAACCCTTGACAACAACATGGTAACTAAATTTTTTATAAACCATTAAAAATGGAATAAAATTTCTTACGCTAGGCTTGAAAATTAAAAAAAAAATCCAACTTGTAATTTTTTCATTTCTAATGAATAATATGTAAAGAGAAATATGTAAATTGTGTACAGCAAATTGTTGTTGTCCAACACGACCAAGTTTTCCCTATGGATTTGCGTCTTCTCGTTGACCAGCTTGACCTGGTGGTGCTTGGTGGACCAGGCCATGTCCACAATCACTGGACACTTTTTGGACATCCGACGGAGCAGCCGAAAAGTGTTCAAATCCCAAATTTCCAACGGATCACTGCGAAACGAAATGGCCAAGTAACAGCTGAAAAAGTGCAATTTAATGAATATGTTAAAAAATTAGACGATTTTGAGCCAATTTTTTCCAAGAGAAATAAGGATTTTTAGTGACCGCAAGTGAAAAGTTTCGAAATTTAATGAATTTTGTTAGAAAAGGTTGTTCAAGTTTAAAATTGTTCCTCTTTTTCCGCTTCATTGGATCGGGACCGGGACCATGGAAAATGGGACTGATAAAGCTCCTGGAAATTCCACTCCAATATCAAATCCCGGTTCCGTCTGTTTCAAAATTTCCCTGTCTCTGATTTTTATTTATTTATTTTTAATTTATAAGATTTTGCCATATTGCTGCTTTCATTTGTCCACCCCAAAAACGGACCCGTAATGACTGACACGGAGCAGTTCAACAGGGCCCTCCTCCTGTTCGGGCCGTACTCGTCGTTTGGTTCCCGTTCGAATGTCAGTGATGAAAATGTCGTTGCGGACGGTGGAGGACGAGGCACTCAACGAGGACAAATAGGCAGCCGAAATGAACGCGTTTGGACCACACCATTCAAGGCATTTGACCGGGCACGAGTGCACCTTTTGGGGTTTATGACTTATTTGGACGAATTTTCCATTATTAAAAACTGGGGACGAAAATTTTTAAGAAAAATGGAAAAAATTTTTGAAAAATTTTTCGAGCGTTTATTCAAAAAACCACCTGCAAGTCGCGCTCAATTCGTCCCGAAAATACGTCCACCAAATGGATACAGCCGGTGCTGGTGCCAACCGCGGCCAAATGTGGTGCCAAAGTGCCGTCAAAAATTGTTGTCGGCATCGCTGGTGGTGGTGCCGATATTGTGCAAATTCCACTGTCCTGGTCGGCATCAATTTGTTGTTGTTGTTCGACAGGTTGGCATTGTGGCGGTGGACCACTCCTGCCGACAATGTCCTCCATAGGACGCATTCGTACCACGGTGACACTTGTACCCAACGGATTGTACACACCGTATTGTGTGAGCCTGATATGGAAAAATGGAAATTTTATTTAATTTTTCATATTTTTTGAGGAAAACCAGACTAAAAATGACATCATTTTTTAATTTCTAAACTACATGAAAAATAAATAAAGAAAATGCCAAAAAAAATATGCCGATCAAATTTTTCCAAGGGTACTCGTCGCCGTGCCACAAAATCATGGATACCTCAGTTGCTGATGCCTGTCCATTTCACTGTCAAGTGCCTCAGCATCAGTGTCATCGTCGTCCGTTTGTTGGAGAATGTCATCAATTGTTCTGATCCGATAGGGCTCCAAGCAATGCGAAACTGTCTCCTAAATGGAGGAGTTAAATTTGGTTTTTTAATGGAAAGAAATTTTCGGTGTTGCTTTTTATAGATGGGGAAATACTTATTGTTAGTTGTAAGTACTAAAGGCCCCCACCCCCCGCCCCAAAATGGTTTTAAAAATCGCTAGAAAATTTTTTCTTTTATTTTTTTTATAAAGAAAATTTCGTTTTTTGTGCTTTTTGCCTGCCGACGGGGAGAGGGCCGGGGGGGAGGCAGGAAGGAAGGAGAGCAAGGACATAAAATTTTTGTGGAAGAGGAGGACTGCGACACAACAATTCGGCCGGTGTTCAACAGCAGTGCCACGGTTGACTGTGTGACCGGGCACAGCGCGGCGCCCATCAGACGGACGCGCGCCGATTGGCGTTGCGTCGATTCGGCAACGCAACGGCGGACAAAGGCCAACGAGGCGCTCATCCGTTCGTCGGCCAAGCGGAAATGGGCAGTGCGAAAGGAGCACAGCGTATTCTGATGGACCAGGAACATGGCGTCACGACGAGCACAGGGCAACACCTGCAATTGAAAAAGGAAATTTGAATAGGGTAATGGATTTTTTTAAATTTTGAAATAAAGTGCCTCATTAAATCAGCGAAGCAAAAGGTCGGAAACGGGACAACTGGGCGACGGCACGGTTTTTTGGGTATTCGAATCGAATGAAAGTGATATGAAATTTTTAACGAGAAAATTTCTGTCCCATTTTGAAGGTGAATCACCATATAATTAAGCACCTGGAACAGCGGTGAGCCGGCGTCAATCACAGCGCTGTAAACAAGTTGGCAATGTTGCGTTTGGACCAGGCAAATTTCGTTGGGGAACAGCACAATGAGGTGATGTTCAGCTGCCGGACTGTGCACCATTTGCACAATGTGTGTCTCCGTTTTGCTGTAAATGCAACGGTTTTAATGTGATTTGTTGTATTGTTTGGTTGAAGGAAAATTGGGTAATTTTTGGTTTGATACCGCACCTTCAAATTTAAATCAATGCATTATTTTTTGCTACTTTTTCAATTTTGGGGTGCGTCAGAGTAAACTAAAAAATTCCAAAAAAAAGACGAATTTTCTGGGTATAATCCGTGGCAAATCCCTAATCCCCCTTACACCGAACGTTCAATGGGTGCGCCAAATGAGGCCTAACCTGTGTTGCAACTGCTGTTGTTGGTGACCACAAATTGCATTCAGCGTCTTTGGCTCCAGTTGGAGAGTGGTGTTCAATCTGGTGATAAATATTTAAAAACACGATAAAAAAGTGCCCATCAAAAGATGCACCGTTGGGAAAAATTATTAAAAAACAATTATTTTTTTAATAGAAAATGCAATAGCGATAAAATTTGTATTTACAACCATTGCTTTTTTGTTTGCCCACTTTTACTATTCTTTTTGGTCATGAAATTTACGAATTACCCATTTTTATAACCTCTGATTGTTGGTGTTGGACATTGCTGATGATGAAGATGGTGATGGTTCGGCTGCAGAAGAAAGTGCAGAAAATGGTGAAAAGCCATGGACGAGCAAAACGGAGGCGCATTGGGAGGACACTTGAAAAAAGTCATGCAAATTTAAATTTTTAGAAAATCCATCCACAGTTTTATTTAAGAGATACATGCGCAACAGGAATGTCTCGAAAATGCAGATTCCGAGATATTTAGGGCTCGGATTTTGTATTTCGAGATTTTTTAGCCGTCAGAATTTCGATTTCCAAAAATATTCCAGTCGTCGGAATGCCGTTTTCTGATATTTTTTCAGGGCGTCGGCACATATCTCTTATGCACAAAATGAAGTTTTTAATTTTACATGTAAAATCCAGAAATTTTCTTACGGGCAATCCTGGAATGGTCGAACGGGTCGATGCTCAATTTGAAGACGGACGTGCCAAAACGGTGCTCCCAAAGGCGCTCCTTTTTGCCCACATCCCACACAATGAGCGCATTGTTGGAATGGAGTGAGGCGAGAAAATCTCTGCTCATATCAGGCAAACTCAGCCATTGCAAATCTGAAAAAATTTGCAAAAAATGATTTTTTGAAAGTGCTAATCTTTGCTTTTAGGCATCAGAAATCCGCTGCATGGTTTTTTCATTAGTGTGCCTTTGTTGACATATTTTGGAATGGGTTTAACTGGAGACCGGGCCAAGTCTCGAAAACTGACCCGGCGATTTTTGGAAAAATCCTGTTTTTGAGAGGTTTTTGAAAATGTGTTTGAAAATTTCGGTTTCTAATTTTAACCCCTTTCGCCCCAGCCTTACGAAAATTGTCAGTGTCTAATAAATACCCTGACATCAGTCCCAGAAGAACCTGAGACCGGCGTGTTTGAGTTGCGAAACATGGCGCACTGGCGACCATCGAGCACATCGCAGACGACAATGTTTCCGCCAATGTCTGAGGAGGCACAGCGCAAAAGCAACTCATTGGAACTGGGTTTCAAACAGATCTAAAATTTGGATATTTAGAATTTTTTCGAAAATTTTATTTGAGGGAGGCGGAGGAAATTCGCCCAAAAATGTAAAAAAAAAACCAAAAATTAAGGGTTTTTGAAAATTTCATTATGACACAAGCACCCGTTAAAACATGCCAAATTGATTGCTGTGCTGTGAAGGTCCACGGTTTGGAACACTTCCAATCTTCGCACATCAAAAAATGCCAAAACGGAATGGCACCCAAATGCGACGATGCCATTCTCACTCCTGCAAAATTTGTTTGATAAAATTGTTGACTGATTGACGTTGGTTGGCATTTGTTCACCAGGCAAAAGCGCCACGGTTGCTGGGATGGAGTGAACCGGTGAGAGTTGAAGGGGGCATCAAAGCATTGAATAATCGAGAAAAAAGGGAACAGCAATGGCAAAATGACCCAGAAAACGAAGAAGCCTTCTAAAGCATGAACGGCGGATTTTAGCAAAATTTTTGAAAAAGCAACAATGTACAAAGTATTTCAGGATAAACTGTAGTGGGTGGGGGAGAGAATGTTTTGATGGGGATCGAGCCAATTCCCTACCGCCAATTCCCTACCGGCCAATTCCCTACCGCCAATTCCCTACCGGCCAATTCCCTACCGGCCGATTCCCTACTAGAGACCGGCGCGGGACGGGATCCCGCGCGGGATTTTGCGGGATCCCAGTCCGCAATCCCGCATTTTTTGGAAAATTCGGGATTTGCGGGATTAATCCCGCGGGATCCCGTCCCGTTGAGTTCCAATCCCGCAGCGGGATCCGCAAATTTGATTTTTTGTGCGGGATTATGCGGGATTTTATTGATTTGTTTGAAAATTTTTCTAAGACAGAATGCCAAATATTTTTAAATAAATTAAATAATAAATTTAATTAAAGTTAACTCATTTTTCATCGCAAATTTCATTCAAAATTTGTGAAATTTTCCCGGCGGCGCCTATCGGCACCGCCGGATAGGCTTTTACTTAATAATCCTGTAGAAATTGAGTCAAAAACTGCGTCATTTGGTCAATTTTAGACAAAATCTGTTAACAAATCGCATTAAATTTCATAAAATTTCTCGCAGATGTCGATAGGCACCAGGTATGGCACGGAAAGACTTCATTTCCGACATTTTGGGGTCGGAATTCCGACTTCCGAAATTTTTGATGAAAAGTCGTAAATTTTTTAATTTTTTTTCAAAACTAGTAAGTTTTGTACAATTTTTAATAATAAATTGAACTGAAATTTTTAAAAATTTCCCGGCGGCGCCTACCGGCACCGCCGTACTCTCCTCCAAGTTCCCAAAAAGTTTTTGAAAAAATCGCGCTGTAAAAAACGTGTAAATAGTCACTCCTTTTCCCAAAAATGTTCTAAAATAATGAAAAATGACAAAAAAAGATTTTGATAAAATAATTGAATAATTTTTTCAAGCGAATATACTAAAAACATTTGTGAAATACCTTTTACTTGGTTAAGAATTAAAAAATTTAGCCTATTAAAATATTTAGAAATTTTTTTATTATATTGTATATTTTTTGAAAAATTTCCGATTTCTTGCACCGCAAAAAAGTGGTTTTGAAAAGAAAAAAATAGTCAAATTTATGAACCGTTAATAATTTGATTTCCGATCAACTTTTTACCGTCGGATCCAATCGAAAAATCTTAGTCGACCCATCAGCCCCTTTTAATGCATCCCGCCAGCCCCTAAAAAGTTATTTTTCAGCATTTTTTGATTTTTGGAAATTTTTTGAATTTAATTGAAATTTTTTCGAATTTTCCAAAATCCCGCAATCCCGCACGGGATCCCGCAAATTTTAAATGCGGGATTTGCAGGATTTGCGGGATTAATCCCGCGGGATCCCGTCCCGCAAAAAATTTTGAGTTCCAGTCCCGCAGCGGGATCCGCAAATTTGAAATTTCCGGTCTCTATTCCCTACCGCCAATTCCCTACACGCCAATTCCCTACCGCCAATTCCCTACCGGCCAATTCCCTACCGCCAATTCCCTACCGGCCAATTCCCTACCGCCAATTCCCTACTAAGGCATTTGGGCCATTTCCATGCCAAAAGTGTTGAATATTGATAAACATTGAGATTAAAACACACAAGAAAATTTATTCACTGCTTTTTAGACTTAGCTCGAATAGGTTCTAAACCAGGGTTGCCATTCGTCCTTGAATGGCAAGGACGTCCTTGAAATTGGGCCCTCTTTCTTGAAAATAAAAAATGTCCTTGGATGCCAAGGACGTCCTTGAAAATGAGCATTTGGAAAAGTTTAAAAAAAATCAAAGAAATTTGAGAAATCTTTGTAATTTTCAACAATATTTTGATTAAATTATGGCATTATGTCATTTAAAAATGTAATTTTTGAGAATTTTTGAAATTTTATGGCATTAAGTCACTATTTTTCTTAAAAAATTAGCCAAAAATCGCAAATTTTGGTCATTTTTGGACAAAAATCTGTAAACAACTCGCATTAAAAATTACAAATTTTTCCGGACCCCCCTATCCTCAAAAAATTTTTTAAAAAGCGCGCCGTAAAAAAACCCATTTTATAAACAAAAAAAAGTCGTTGCATGGCTTAAAATCGCACAAATTAGGCAGTTTTTGGTGAAAATCTTTTAACAAATTGCATTCAAATTTTCAAAATTTTTCCCCGGCGGCGCCTGTCGGCACCGCAATCATTTGGGAAAAATGGCCACTTCAAGTGAAAAAAAGGGTCCGTTATTTCACAAAAAAAGCGTTTTTAAAGCAGAAAAAAGTCGTCGTAAATGAAAAAAATGATAAGTGAAAACAAAAAAATGTTGGAAAAAAACAATTCCGGTGAAAAATACAAGCCATTTGAATAAATATTAACCATTTTGCATTGCATATAATAAAAATTTTAAATGTCCTTGAATTTCATGAATTTTCCCCACTATGTCCTTGCAAATCGGCATACCCGTCCTTGGAAACGGAGTATGGACGATGGCAACCCTGTTCTAAACCCATTTCCGCAACTCCCGGGGAACCCGAAACCGGGGACTGGGTCGTTTTGGCGCCCACGTTTTGGCGCGAAGCCAAAAATTAAAAAAGGTAAAAATTTGGGTACTAATGTGGTTTGTATCCACATTTTTGGTCAAAATTTTTTTCAAATTTTTTTTTCTTTTTTACTATCAGAATTGCTTTAAATGACAAATAAAAGGTGATTTATGTGTTTATTGGGTACAACTCAGCGATTTGGGTCCACAAATTATAAAAAATATCCGGTCCTCCAAATTGCTTACGCCACAAAAAATCAGAAATGTATGTGGAAAAAAGTGATCTGTGTGTGCCAAATCTCGCTTTATGTTCATGTTTGAACTTCTGCCACGTCGATTCAATTGTATTCGTATGCTGGCCAACACTTTGAATAAATCATCAAGTTTAAAATTTTTAAGTGTTTCCATTAATCTAAAAGCAATTCTGATAATAAAAAAGAAAAAAAAAATTTTGAAAAAAATTTTGACCAAAATGTGGATACAAACCACATTAGTACCAAAATTTGATCAAAAATTTTACAAAAAAAAGTGAAAAACTTTTACCTTCAATGGGTTTTTCAAAAAAATATGGACATAAATGGCAAAAATGTCAATCAATATTTTCGACAAAATTTTGCTAAAAATGTCTTTTTCTGAAATTTTTTAGGGGTCAAAAATGCCAATTTACCTGATGGGCGCCGTTATAATAGAGGCTTTTTGGAAAAAATTTAAAATATGGATAAAAATGCCAATATGGAAATAAATCGTGAAATATGGAAAAATATGGAAAGTCATCCTTGAAGCTTCAAACCAAGCTAAAAACATGTTTTTCGTGCGTTTCAGGCCTCCCACAGTCCAGGAAAAAATATGGATTTCCATATAATTGGACTCCCTAATAATTACGAATGGAAAAAAATATTGTTGCTTCATTTAGCACATACAAATTGAGCATATATTTTTTACTATCAGAAAACAAAATGAAAAAATAAATGTAAAAGAAAAAACGGTAAAATTTACAACAAAAAATGGCAATTCATCAAAACGCAAAAAATACCAAAGTGTTGTGCCAGAAAATAGTGTTTGTTGATGATTGATAACGGATAATGAGCAAATTTCTTGGCTAGAGGCAAACAAAATGGAAATAAATTCAATTTTTTTAATTTTTAGGAAATTCAAATTCCAATCGCTTTAAAATCAGCCAATTAATCAGTCAATCAGTCTGTCTCTGTCCCTGTCGTTCTCATGCGTGCCATTGTTGGACCTTCTCCTGCGCCAACAACGGCGCAATTGGGCGGGAATGGTGAAGGGCAACTCGTACCTTAGAGAAACAATTTAAATTTTTATTGATCTCCACAGTCGTGAGTTCAAGCAAGACCCAATTCGATCCTAAATAATTAGTACAGCCTGGACATGATCGGAATCTCGCGGGGATATTTTCCGGTACCGACAAAATCGTGGTGATTGATTTTAATCCTATCATCGCCCGGTCTGATACCATCGGAATCCCGACTTTTTCAAAGTTCCTAGCTCTAATAATTAGCAGGGTGCGGATTTTTAGTTACTTAAGTTTGATTTTTTTGAAATATTTATTAACAAAAATGCAATAAACCAAAAAATTTATACCTACTGTTTGTTTTTGCCAGTTTTTCGACCACAATTATGTACTTAGCTACACACATATTTGGGATTTTCTTAATTTAAAAATCCCGGCAACGGCACCCTAATGAGACTAATTAGCAATAGTAATTTTGTTTGTTTTTGGCACACACTTTCGCGGGATTGGCCGCTGCACGCCGCCCTCCATCCACAGGAACAGTCGGTACCACACCGTCTTCGTCAGGTGGTTTCGGCCCTGCAATTCGTTGCGCAACGCGGGCAAATCGGCCAAAGTGTGGTAAATCCAAAACAGCCGAGTGGCCACCCAATAGGCAATGATCACGTCGATGGAATAGTGACCACGGGAGAACAGCAGGGACAGAACGCCAACCGAGGCGAGACAAAGTGCGCCCAAATGGAGCAGACGCCAACGGCGCGGACTGTCTGAAAAAATGGAAATGCATGGAATTGGGGGCTGAATTTAAAATTTTAATATAAAATTATTTTTCTAGGAAATTTTTTAATTGATAAAAAAATGAAAAATAGAAATTCCTAGAAATTGTTAAAACCAAGAAACTTATTGAAAATATGCGAAATCATTTTTTCGGGTTTGCAATTTTCTTTCCAAAACCTTTCTAAGTTTTTTTTGCGTAGGTAGAAAAAATTTGTAGGCATTTTTTTGTGAAAAATCTTAGGTTTTGGTAATTCTTTTTTTAATTTCTCAAGATGAAACAATGTGGGGGGGGGGGGGAGGCGCGAGGAGGGAAGGGAATTGTCCCCATGTCGAGAAGCAGCGCCGTCGGGAAAATTTTTATAACTTTTGCGAAGGGTGCGTTTTCCCACACCCCATCCTCTGAGGGTGCCAACAAAACGGGTAATTTGCGGTTCAAAATTTTGGCACCCAAAAAAATAAACGCACATTCGCGGATGAACAGGCAGCAGGTGACGTGCACAATTGTGTGCCCGCTGTAAATGTAGTCACCGCACAGCGTGTGCCGTCCGTTGATTTTCAACCCGAGGCCAACAACGACGGACAGTGCACGGGCCAAAATGTTCCAAAAGGTGCGCTGTTCGGGCTTCAACCGTGGCGAGCAGTAATAGTTGGTGTCCGCAACGGGTACTTGGGTGACAAACATGGTCACACAACGGCCAAGGTAAAGCAGCGAGCCGATCAGGAAAATGCGTCTGGGGAGGGACACAATGAATGATGACTAGTGATTAGAGAGTGAAGTGATCAGAGATAAAAGTGACCAAGACAAGGGAGGGTGAAAAAGGAAATGCGTCTTAGTGAGTGATCAGCCGAGAAAGTTGATGAGTGATTAGAGGATGTGAAGTGATCAAAGACAATAGTGCCCCGATCAAAATTTAAAGTTCTAGTGATCAACAAATGGGAAAGAGATCGGATAGAGATCTACGAATTAACTTTTAAGTCAATGATCATGATCAGATCGATTATAGGAATTTATCATGGGTGTCGTCGACATATTTACAAACGGTAAAAAATTGCACCTTAACACCACCCAACGATGTTTGTGCAGAACTGCAATGAGCATCATGATAAAGAACATGCTGAAAACACATAAAATTACTGCTTTAAATACAAAGTCAAAATTTTAACGATTTTGGCAAAAAAAAAAAAAAATTAAAATTCGAGGTTTTTTGGCAGCGATTTTGGCGAAAAAGTGCAAATACCCTATTTTATTATTGACTAACGAAATTTGTACCGTAATGCCGAAAACCGTAGTGCCGTGGAAACAACAACAAACTCACGTAATCATCAGGCACTCCGACACGACCAATGCCCAGGGCCAATATGGGAGATAAGTGAACGCAATGTCCGGCAAAGGTGGCGTTTCCGGGACCAACTCGTGAATGTAGGACAGCACAATGTCGTTGAGTGTGCCGCAAAAAACGAGCATGAGGAAGGCGTACTGAACGGGCATTATCCGTTATCAATCATCAACAAACACTATTTTCTGGCACAACACTTTGGTATTTTTTGCGTTTTGATGAATTGCCATTTTTTTGTTGTAAATTTTACCGTTTTTTCTCTTACATTTATTTTTTCATTTTGTTTTGGGAAAAAATTGTGTTTTTTTTTATTTTAACCGAATTTTAGAACTAAGGTTGTTGGAAGCAAGAAAAAATGCCATCAAACAAACAAAAAAAATTTAAAAAATGATTTAGATTTCACGTTTCTGAGGGTTTTTCATGTTTTAACGCCGAACCAACTACTAAGCTAACTGAAGCGAGGCCATAAGACCCTGTCGAATCCTCCAAATTTTTCATGGAATCCCTGCACTTAAAATTCTAATTTTCGGAATCCCAAGCCCCCTAAATTGTGGGTAGAACAGCGGACGGACCCCGGCTTTTCGTCGCTCGCGTGGAATGCGTCGCCGCCCTTTTGGTGAAGCGGCGGCGTCGGCAGCTGCTGCCGCATCCGCGACTGCCGTGCCGCCTGCGACGCCTTCGTGCCCGGCGGTTCTGTCATCGGCGGACGGCGCCGCCCATTCGTCGTCGTCGGCCAGCGGCGAGCGGGGCGATCGCCTCAATAACGGGGCACGTCCCTCTTCTGAAAAGAGAAGGGATGAATGAGAGAGCGAGAGAGAGAGAAAAATTAAAATTTATTAAAACTAAAAGTTTTACTCATTCCGCAGCCGTAAAAAATATTTTTAGAAATCTTTGAAATTTTCTTTAAAAAATTTCATAACAATATATTCATCATGAAAAAATCGCTAGAAAAATTATTCAAACATTTTTTTCTTGAAAAATCTATATTCTTTTTGAAGATTTTCTGTTTTAAAATTAAAAAAAAAATTCAGGGAACGATATGGTGGGGGGAACTGATCCCAGAGGGGGAAACATAGTACAGCTAATAGAAAGATAAGCTGATTTTTAGCAGCAGAATCTCAAGCTTGGACCGGATCCCACCCAGCTGAATGGATGAGGGATATGTGAGATCCCGACTGAAACAACTGTTTCACGGTCCCGTCGCAAAAAGCGGTGTCTTTTATTGACCAAAAATCCTATGCCCCCGCTCCCCATCGCGCACCCCACGAATCGGGCACACTCTCTTCAGACTCCTCGGATGTGCATGATGTTGCTGATACTGCTCGCGCTTGGTGCTGGTGGAGGTGTTTTTGATGTTGTGCCGCCGTCGTCGTTGTTGATGACTGTTGTTGCGGCGGTTCAATTGTGATCGCTGTTGATGATGGCGGCGACACTGCCACCGGTGCGGTCATTGTCGTCGGCGGCACCCTTTTATTGCCAACGCCGACGCCGCCGGCACTGCGGCTTTTTTTAATTTGATTTTTGATGGCGCCGGTGCTGGTGGCACCACTACTAATGGTCGGTGGCACAGCTGCGGAACCATCACCATCACCACCACCGGTGTTAGAAGCCGAGGAATCCGCTGTTAATACAACAACATTTTTACTGCTGGCTGCCGATGAAGAACCGCCGGATAAAGGCATATGCTAAATATTGAAAACAAAATAATTCAATATTTAAACAATGTTTTATATAATGGAAAATTATTTTATCCGAGTGTGGGGATCTGGGGATTGAACCATGGAAAAAGCAAGATAGACTGCACTCTTAGCCAATAGGCCATTCAAATTATTAAAATCTTTTCGATCGATTTTTTCGGTACAAAAGATGGTGAAAAGACCGATATCGATGAAAAGATCAGATCGATAAGTGAAAATTTCTTCGAACAGTTTTTTTTAATATAAATTGAAAAAAGACCGAAAGAAATCGAAAAAGAACGATTAAAAGATCGATCATGCCGGACTCACTCATTTCAGAGATCAAAAGACAAAAACCGGGCAAAATTCAACAATAAAAAATCTCCAAAAACCAGGCAGGAACCTCCATGCCAGGCTAGAGACACACACAAAAAACATTGGCCAGTAACCCCAAAAGAGAGCAATGCCTGATTTCTTGTTTGTATAGTAAAATTCGCATCCTCAGCAGAGGTCGGTGAGGCATCTCAATTTTAACAATTACATTTAAATTGCATGAAAAAAAATTTTTGGTGGTACGGGGGGCGGAGGGAAAGGAAATTCATTGAATAATCTACAATAAGGAGAAAACAGCCCCATAAATTTAATGCAATTAATTTAAAAATTTTAAAATTTAAGACAAACTGTAATTAATGATATTGTTTTAATTACTAATTATTATATATTACATAAAAAGTAAGGCAAAAGGAATGAGTTCTTTTTCTGCTGATTTGTCAGAAAGATAAACTGATAACATGAAAAAAAGCGAAGTGAAAGGAATGAACGAAAGAAAGGATGACTAATTTAAAACTGCTAATAATTTTGATAAAAATGAATGAATGACAATTTAAAATAAAAATTTAATTATTTATAAAAAGAAAAAAAATCCGCTTATTTCCCATGCATTAAACTAAAAATGGGGGGAATTATCCACCCCCGGGGGATGGCATGGATTTGCTCGCAAAAGACGATTATAATGCACAAATATAGTACCATATTACAGTGTGTCTATTACATAACAACCCATAACTGCATTTTTTGCTTATTTGTAGGATAAAATTGATCCGCCCAAAAAAAGAACAGATTTTTTTGGGGAAGGGGATTTAAATTTGAATAATTCTTTTTTGAAGGTGTATTGATTTTTTCCAGTTTTGGCATATCATACATGAAACAGGTAGTAGATGCTATGCAAATAGGTAGAGAGGTGGTGTACATGCATTTTATTTTTGACAAATGTGGGTGAACAGCCGAGGGGCGGGAAGATGGGGCGGGGGATGGGAGACGGGGTTGGGTCGGGCGGGGATAGTATTAACGGATGTGATCAGCAGAGAGACGGATGGATCGTATTAATGGAAGTGATCAGAGATAGAGAGAGAGAAATGGATGGACGCGAAAACATCGGCAGAAACAGTGAAAATGAATGAACAAATGAATGAATTGGTTGTGGCGGTGATGAGTGAGATCTATGTGTACTGCCACCGATGTGATGAGAAGAGAAAAGAGTGAATGATGATGAGGAGGAAGAGGAGGAGAACAAATTGATCGGTGGTGAAAAGGGCGACGAAGAAATGAATGAATGAACCGCCTCATTGTCAGAGCGCAATTATATTGGAGGGGGGGGGGGAAGGGAGGGGTCTTTTTAGTGACAAAAAGTGGAATGCGAAACGCCAGGTTTCTACGATATTATTTGAAATTTTTGGAACTTAAAAATATGTAAAATAAATCTTGAAATGAGTCAGATAAGTGGCACAAAGAAAACGAATTGTGCAAAATTAAACATCAATTCATTTACATGGTGCTAGAGTGAGACTTGGCCAAAAGTCTCGAGTGGGGAATAATTTTCTCGGAATCGAGAAATATTTTCAGTTGCGAACCCGATCGGTGTATCTCGAGAATGTGAAAAATTTACAAAATGCACAAATTTTTTTTTATTTTTTGAAATTATTTTGTCGCTTTTTTGCTTATTGTTATCTCGGGAATTTCGCGGCCATTGCCCAAATGAGTGAGTCATATGCTTAAAAAAAAACTAAAATTTTTGTTTTATTTGTAAAAATAATTAAAGGGAAATAATGATAGAGGAAGAGTCTCATTTATGACCCCCAAATTTTGAATTCACAATTTTAAATACAACATGGATTTTCCAAATTATTTATTATTTTTATTGTTCGTTCACCCGTGCCACAATGGCAACGCACCGCGGTGAAATGGCCGGGTCAAACAGACGGACCAACTCAGCGCCACCGATGCCATTCTCGCGCAAAAAGAGCAGACGATCCAACAGCACCAGCGATTCAAGCGGACATTGGAGTGCAAATTGCAATGCCTGCTGGGGACAAATTGTATTTTTTACGGGTATTTTGGGGGCGACGAAATGGGGCAGCCCTTGAAAATTATATGTGTGTAGTAATTGAGGGTTGTGTCGGCAGTCGTTCCCTAAAATTTTGGCACTCGATCGGAGCTCTGAGCCCGAAAATGTTGGAAATTGGCAATCGGCATGTGACACATCCCTGGATATATTTCTATAATTGCCAAAAAACGAACAGTAAATGGCTCGATGAAGCGAACTGCTGGGCTGTACGTGTCCATGATTTGGTCCAATGTTTGCTCAAATTCATCCCTCTCCTCCTCCACAATGGCACTTCGTCGCATCACTTCCGTTCTGAACTCGTCCAAATTGTTGTTGGCCAACATGCATTTGTTCAGCTTTCGTGGCGGTCGACGCTGATGCATTTGGAGAAGGTCTCCTCCACCATTATGATCAACTTTTTCACAATTGGTACTGTTTGAGGAATGGCGATGGGGTACTGTAAACAAATACAGTAAATAGCGGGCACCAAACATTCTTTCAAGCAAAATTTTGAAATAAAATTAAATTTTTTTAAAGGTTCAATGTTAATTTATGAAAAAGCACCATCATTAGCTGATTTGGCTTTTGTTGCTGCTGTTTTATGCATCCGTAAGCACTCCACAAATGCCCGGTTCGCAAATGCTTGGCGATGTGCCGTGTGCTGCTGCTCCGTGAATGCCATCCAACGGACCAGCGTCGCTTGGCACGCCAGCCGAAGGCCCGGGATTGGAAAGTGGTTGTGGCCAAAAGTGTGCAAAAAAAGGTCGCGCATTTGACTGCTGAGCATCCATCGCTCAATGGCTTAATAGCGCCAGGTATACGCTAATTTGTGTACGGTACAACTGTTTGTACGGTATACAGTAAAATGTGGTCAAATAAAAATTATCGTGCCGAAAACTCAATCGGAAACAATTGGATGAGATGGATATTTTTTTTGGGTAAGAGGGGAATGAAATTTCGGCGTTAAATTTTCTATAATGAAAAATTCGGGTTTAAGATGATGAGCGCATCGAGAAAAAAGGGCAAACTAAAGCCTTGCGAGAGTATTGAAAAGCCATTCTAGCAATTAAAAAGGTAAAACATTGGTTTAGCAAAGGAGATAAATTTACGAGAATTCCATAAAAAATGTCCTTGGATGCCAAGGACGTCCTTGGAAATGAGCATTTGGAAAAGTTTTAAATAAATTCAAAGAAATTTGGGAAATATTTGTAATTTTCAACAATATTTTGGTTAAATTATGGCATTATGTCATTAAAAATGTAAATTTTTTTCTCATGGTTGAGAATTTTTGAAATTTTATGACATAAAGTCACTATTTTTCTTAAAAAATTGGCCCAAAATCGCAAATTGGTCATTTTTGGACAAAAATCTGTAAATGAATCGCAATAAAAATTACAAATTTTTCCCGGCGGCGCCTATCGGCGCCGTCGGCACCCCCCCCCCCCTTGTCCCACAAAATTTTTGAAGAAGCGCGCCGCAAAAAATAGCGTCTTTAAAGCAGAAAAAAGTCGTCGCAAATTAGGAAAAAGATCAGTGAAAACAAAAAAATGTTGGAAAAAATCCATTCCGGTGAAAAATACAAATTTGAATAAATATTAACCATTTTTCATTGCATATAATAAAAATTTTAAATGTCCTTGGATTTCATGAATTTTCCCCATTATGTCCTTGAAAATCGGTCATACCCGTCCTTGGAAACGGAGCATGGACGATGGCAGCCCTGGTATAGAGAAAAAAATGGCTAACTAAAACCTTGCGAGAGGCGGGAGTCTCAAACTCCATTCTTGCGATTAAAAAGGTAAAGCATTGGCTTACAAAAGGAGACAAATTTACGAGAATTCCATCCAAAAAAAAAAAAAAAATTTATTTTTTGTTTTTGATACATTTTTAACAAATTTTTTGTTTTGCTCTGCTTTAAGATCTATGAAACTCCAACATTGAATAAATCAATGGAAAATTTTCTAAACTCGAAGAGTCAAATTAAAATTTAAAAAATGAAATCAGAGACGAGCCTTTTTGCTCGTGTCGCCATCAAAAAATGCCAATCCTCAAGGCTCAAGTGTTGAGTCTCGTCTTCATTAAACATATTCGGGGATGGAAGCGCTCCGAAAAATGGAGCCAAAATTGGGGGAGGGCCTAGCATTCATTTTTTGAAAAATAAGAAAATTCTTAAATTGTTCAAGCAGTCAGTTTGGACCCTCCTCCTCCTCTCCTGCTGCTGCTCGGCGTTTGGCCGCCCTGCTATAGTTTATTCCATTCATCGCCTCGGATATGTCCCCAAATCAATAACGACGCCCCCCCCCCCCGGCCCCCCTCCCGTCTCTGGTTTTTGTTGTTATTTGCACCTCGCCTGCCGACGGGGAGAGGGCCGGGGGGGAGGCAGGAAGGAAGGAGAGCAAGGACATAAAATTTTTGTGGAAGAGGAGGAGGAAGAGGAGAAAGAAAGGGGCAAGTGGTGTTAGGTGGTGGAGGAGGAAGAGGATGGGAGAAAATGGAGGAGGAGGAGAGAAAGGAGGAGGGCGGAAAGGAGCTGGAGGAGGAAAGGAGGAGGGAAAGGAGGAGGAGCAAATGGAGGGAAGGAGGGAGGAGCAACTGGAGGAACAGAAAATGAGGAGGAGGAGGAGCGGCAAATAGAGTAGGAGGAGGAAGAGGAGGAGGCGCAAATAAAGGAGGAGGAGCATCGACGAGGACGGGACAGGAGCAAAGGGGTGGGAAGTTAAGGCAAAGTTTAAAAGCAATTTAACAAATTGGTGACACCACAGCTCAGCAGTCTGGCCAACAAAGACGAAGGAAAAAGCTTTCACTTCATTCACTCTCGGTCGATCAAATTAATTCAAAATGCACACAAAGAAATCGTTCTTTTTAGGGTCTCGGAATTCCATCGCTGCTGGTAAACATCGATTCAAAAAAAACGAGAGATTGACCTATCAAAAAACAACAAAATGAGGATAAATCCTCGGATCTGTTTACCCTGCTTATAATTTTTGAGTCGGGGTCGTTTTGGCGCCCACGTTTTGGCGCCCACGTTTTGGCGCCGACGTTTTGGCGCCCACGTTTTGGCGCCAGGGTCAGGTTTTTAAATTTTGTCTATGTTTGAATAAATGAAAATATGTAATCGTCAGTTTTCTGAGTCGCTAATCACGAATATTGTATTCATTTTGACAATTGCGAAGCCCGGACTTGATTTAAATGAAATACAATTTTTGAACATATTAGATCAGGCCTTCTATCTGTTTTGTTTTATCAAATGTTTTAATATGGTGGGTCCAAATCTGAGAAAATGATTTACCAGATTCTGATTTAGGGATATTGACTATTATTTATTAAATATACCGTTAAGGTTATGTTTATAATCACTAACTCTTTTGAAATTTCAACCGAAAAAATTTAAGAGTTTAAAAATATTCAAAATGTTTTGACATTTTTTTCTCGACCAATGCCAAAAAATGATTGGAAAAATTCCTGAAATTGCATATAAAACAAGTTAAGCACCAAAACAAAAAACACTTATAACGCCTCCAATTCTCTCGTCGCCTCGCATTTCATTTGTCAAAAATTTGGCATTTTCGGCACTCTCCTCCCCCTTAAACGGTTTGTCCCTTCTCCTGTGCCATTGGCAAAAACGTGGGCGCCAAATCGTCGGCGCCAAAACGGGGGCGCCAAAACGACCCAGTCCCTAATTTTTGGCTTAAATTTTAGTGAAAGTTTAGCCCCCCATAATTTTTCGAATAGTGATCAGAAGCGCACGAAATTTTATAGACTAGTCCACGTTATAGGATTAACTTAACCTGAAAATATTTCAACGCTTATTGGTTTTAAAAAAAATTTATCGAAATTCGGAGTTTTCCATAATTAATTTTTTGTAAAATTAATTTTAATTTTTTGTAAAATTAATTCATAAATTTTTTATTTTTATACCTTTTTTTAATTATGCTTCAACTTTGAATCCGATTTTGGATTTTAGGCGCAAATTTGTGCCCATTTTTTTTGTTATCCAAAGTGAATCCTTATTGCTCGTCACCCATCTTCCCAATTCAAACTCCATTGAATTTTGCTTGCTTAAAGTAAAAAATTTTTTTTCACAAATTATCGTAAACAAAATTTCGTGGGCCCTTGGGGGAAATGGGGTGGCGTCAATCAGTCAGTCATCAGTCAAGTCAATCACTTAATGCGATTAAGCATGGGAAAATGCGCTAGCTGATCACCAGCAGCACAACAACAGCAACAGGTGCATGCAGCAGCACAAACAAAAAAAAATGGAAATGAAAACGACGATTATTTTTTGGACGGGGGAAACTGCGCGAGAGGGGGGGGGGGATTTTTATGATTTGTGGTTGACAGATTTTGGGGGAAATGTTTTGGGGTATAAAATAAATAAATGGAAAGGGATTTTGGCTCTCCACACCCTTAACCACATTCATTCATTCCATTCACACATGAAAATAATGCGCAGCAGCAATTGGACCACAGAAGTGGCTTAATAATCGGAGGCCCCCCCTTGGAAAAAAAAACAATTTTGGCACTCGGAAATAAATGTGAGGCCTAAATTTCGGCATCTTAAATGAACAAAATTAAAAGGAAGCCAGAACCCACAAAAATAACTGTTTACAGATAACCCATATGGAAAGGGATAATTTTTTTTTGCTTGGATGGACTCGAATTTTTCGGGGACAAAATCAGAATCCCGGATTGATCAAAATGAAGAAAAACGAAATTTCAAGGAACAGTTCGAGTTTCAGTCCCGGTCAAGAAAGGGTTCCATCTGTAATTTCCGGGTGCAAATCCTAATTTGAAATCCGCTAATTATGCGTCATTCCTGAAAAAGAGCAGCAACACAGCAAAAATGGTGGTGTTGCTGGTGGTGAGTGTGAAATTTGAGAGCTTCACATCAGATCACATCACATCATCAGCGATTTACATTAATTTTTTTGTTGTAAAATAAACAAATAAATTAAATGGATAAACAATGTCAGCGGATCGGCTGGCACGAATTTTAAGTAAAAAAATATATATATTTAAGTTTAAATTATTCCGGCTGCCGCCCTCCCCCGTGTCCATTTTTCGTTCTTTGTTCTCATTTGATGGTCTCCATCACTTCTTAATCGCCTTAATCCAGCCAACATCACGGGAATCGGAGCTGATTGAATAATAGTCGGCTGGCACCAATTTCAATTGAAAATTGTTTTTCTATATTTGTCTGGCCCATTTTTTGTATTTTTATGTCAAATAAATAATTCTTTAATGGATGAAACATTTTCATTTTAATGATTTCTCCCTCTCATTTGTTGCCCATTAGAAATGGCAAGAAGCCGATTGATCAAAGGCAATTTCAAAAATTTTGTACCATTTTTTGGAAACGCAAATTCCAAGGTCATAAGAAGGGAGTGCCGTTTTTTAGTAAACGAAAAATCCCATAAATACTAAAAGTAATGAAAATGGCAAAAAAAAAATGATGAAAATAATGGAAAATAATGAGCAAAAAAAACGTTTAAATACAAAAACATTCTCTTTGTTTTTTTCAAAACAGTTATTAGAATTTTTGCCAAAAAACCCAAGAAAATTTCAAAATTTTTTCTTTTAGGGACAATTTTGATTTTTTTTAAATTGCAGTTTTAACAAATTTCACATCCAAAATATAACTGTTTCTTATCAAAATAAGGCTAAAGAAAATAAGAATTTTAAATAACTTAAAAAACCGAGCCCAACTCAACGAATTTTTTCGAGAATGGAGAAGCAAGCCATTCCAACTTAAACTGTAAAACAGTGATGTCATTATTTTTTTCGGCGAGTTATTGCCAGCCGCCCCCTTCTCTCTCACTCTCTCACCCTCTTTCACCCTCGTATTTCTTAATACATTTTTTCCACTCTCTCTATCTCTCTCCTCTCCCTCTCTCTCTCCTCTCTCTCTCCCTTTCTCTCTCTCTCTCTCTCTCCTTTTTGTCTTCCCTCCCCTCCCACCACTCTCTCACTTCACAACAGTCTATCATCCCCTCTCATCCTTCCTGCTCTTGTTGTTTAATAACTTTAAATACAATAATAATCGGGGCCCGAGAATGGGTGTGAAAATTGGAAAATCAATTTGCCCCCTCCCAAAATTGGTCGATTCGACGGCTGAACGAACAACGAACGAATCGGACGGACGGACAGCCACCGTCGATCGTCGATCGCTCGCGCAAAGAAAACAAATGAGCGGACGAGAAGGGGAGCGGGAGGAGTGGGCAATTATTATAAAAAAAAATTTCTTCGTCGCACACCGTCCGCCGTGTCATTAACTATCTCACAGCAATTGAGCAATTGCCTATTACCTCCAGTTGGTGGCCTAGTGAAAAACCATAGGGGGGAACCCTTTGATTTTGCGATTTTTTTTGGATTAAAATTCCAAATCAAAAGGGTCCCAGTTTTTTTTTAAAATTTTTTTTTTTCAAAAAATTATCCTCGTTATTATTTTGTCTATTACGTATTTTCAGGTCAAACACAAAATGGTTTAAAATGGAATTTCCATTAGTAAAAATTT
Organism: Heterodera glycines; assembly: GCA_004148225.2. NCBI lineage: Eukaryota > Metazoa > Nematoda > Chromadorea > Rhabditida > Heteroderidae > Heterodera > Heterodera glycines. The sequence goes on from CP049712.1 coordinate 4,913,939, forward strand.
GTATCACCAACCACGTCATAAGCATAGTCAGGTCGGCATTCCACTCGAGCGAGTTCACCGCGGCACATTGTCGCCACACACAAATCCCACCCTTTGATGACCTAAGGGGGGGGGGGGGGGGGTTAAAAAAATTATGAAATTTCTCCAACCTGTCCACGCAACAGGAGAAGAAAAAATGGCGTATTTCGGGCTCGACTTGAGTCGAAAACCTTTAAAAATTGAAATTTAAACACGAAAAGGTAGAGTCGCGGAATGTCGAAAAGAAAAAAATTTTGGGGGGAGGGAATACGGCACCTCTTTGCAAATGGATTTGTAATAGCGATCACAAAAACTTTTTTTTATAACAATAAGGCAAATTGAATAATTTTTTTTCAAGTAAATTTGATCAATGCAAAAAAATATTTTGTAGAGTAAAAAAAATGCCGATGCCCATGGACCCAAATATGGTCTTTAGTAAAAAAATGTTTTTTTTCTTCTAAATGCCCCCTGGGACTGTCCCTGGGGATGTCCCGGAAAATTTCGACCGAAAAAAATGACTGATTTTTGATTCGAGACTTTTCTCGACTCCATAAGGTCCCGTCTCGGCTGACCATCATTAAATCTGGTCTGATCACAATAGCCCCATATAATCTCTCTGTTTTTGCTTGTATTAAGCATTAATAATAATTCATGTAAATTTACACACGCAAATCATCAAAAAAAAGTGGGCCGATTATACAACAACAGAACCCAATCAGCAGCAATCATTTGGGAAAAATGGCCACTTCAAGTGAAAAAAAGGGTCCGTTATTTATTTATTTAAATGTGTCATTTGCGAAAAAAAATGATTAAATTTGGGCATTTTTAACTAACTAAAAATATTTAAAATTAAAATAATTTTTATGAATTCATTTATTTTAAAATTAAAAAGTTTTTATGAATTAATTTTATAAGTGTTTTGCCATCCCATAAAAAGGTTAGCGCCCCAACCCTCGGGAAGAGAAAAGTCGGGGATCTGGTAGGAAATTTCTCAGCAAAATTTGTCGGGGAACAACACCACCTTCTTCGGGGAGTAAATTGCCAACAAATGGGAAATTTGTAACGGCGTTTAACCCCAAATAAAATTGAAGAAAATATTTTAAATTAAAAGTTTGCGAACTGCTTGAAAACCGGGAAGACCCAATTATAGCAAATTTAGTCTTTATTTCAAGGAAGGCTTTGTCCTTAAATAAATTCTTGAAATTATCATTCATTGGATTTTAAACAAAAAAATGCTTCAGACTTTGGCAGCGAAACGCGGTGTGCCGTCTGTGGTGAGGAGAATGCCAAGATGCATTATGGCGTGTTGGCCTGCCTGGGATGCAAAGTTTGGTGATTAGTCTAATTAATGGAATTGTGCCATTTGCGTTTTCCCAAAGTTTCGTGCTGAGGATATATATATTTTTTAACATTTTTCTTGCTACTGACTGAACATATACTTTTGATCAGAATAAGTGATCAGAAATACCCAAATTGGTTGGATGGATCGAGATCATTAGCCGGTTCTGATTGATTATTTCCGTTTCTTTTTTGAGAGACCACCGATTCCAAATGTTCGTGGTACTACTGATCAATCACATCTACTGATTAGAATGAATGCATAAAATCACCTTAATTTGATCAGGATCATTCACATTGATTATTGCCCCAACCATTTTTTGTAGGGCTTTTTCCGACGTGCGCTGAAAAAGGTGAACGAATATGAATGCTTGCGGGACAACAACTGTGTCATCGATAAACGCGCGTGATTCTATTTATTATAAATGAATAAAAAATGTTTAAAAATTCGTTTTGGATAATTTTGATCATGCTGATCAGTGCCATTTTCAGAGGAGCGCAATTCATGCCGTTTCTGTCGCTTACAGAAATGCCTGGAGGTCGGCATGGACCCGGCGGGTAAAAATTCGGGAGTGGCACACACATATGTATTTGCACCTCTAACAATAGTTGGAGTTGGCATTTTGGGCATAGGCATTTAAATTTTCGAGGGTGAGTTCCCCCCCCCCCCGCGAAAAATTGAAAATTTCAAACAATTTCCAAAAAAATCTTAGAAAATTTTTTTAAAAATTTCAAGAATTTAAACTTTTGTAAAAATTTCAGCTATTTTGTCGGAAAATTTTTGAAAAAACAGTAATTCATCTTAATGCTTTGAAAAAATCGTTAAAAATTTTTCGAAACTTTTTTTTATTGAAATTTAATCCGAACATTCTCAGTGGTAATGGACAATAGTGTTGCACATGAGACGAAAAAACGACGAGCGGAAAACGATACGGAGATGCGGCGGGGGAAGAACTCGTCCTGTTTTCGAAATGCCATTGCTGTCCCTGCGTTATTTCATTTTTACATAATTTTAGCGGTACGCCCGGACAGAGACTTTTCGGGCCAACAGCAGCTGTTGACGCGTCGCCTGTCACTTTCGGCGGGTGGCGGCACAACAACAGCAATAACAACAACGACAAGCAGTAGCAGCAACACAACCAACAATAATAACAACACCAGAAATGCCACTGGGGCCGGCGGCACAAATCGACGGGAAAAGCGCCGGGGGCGGCAAACAACAGCATTGGGCAACAATGGTGGTGCCGGCGGTAACAAAGCGGCGCCGGGGGAAGATGGCCGAAATGGGCAACGAATGCCCGTCGAAATGCGCACTATGCTAATGACGGTGGGTGGAGAGGGCCAATCAAATCCCGCTAATCCAGCGGGATGCCGAAAAAACCCAGGGATTTGGACGGAATCCTGACATCGGGATCCGTCCAGAGCCGTTTTTCAAAAATCATCAGGATTGGTCGGGGATTTCTTCGTGATTCCGAGTTGGGATCCCTCCGACCCAATTGTCTGTCTCTACTTCGTTTGTGCGCAAAACTGACAATTCCCGAGACTCGGGATGGCCGAGGAGTTTCGACCACCATTAATGGGGTTGGCATTCCGTCCCACCCCCTGAAGAAATAAAAAACTAAACATTTTTAAGGAAAATGAAGCATAAATTTCTTTAAAATATGCATAAAATTTTCCCCAGTGGCGCCTCTCGGCAGCGCCTCTGACGACAAAATTGCCTTAAATTCTTCAAAATTTGACCCCAAAATGAATGAATGGGTGGGCAATGTTTCCCCCCCCCCTAAATGCCAATAACATCTTCCTGAATTTCAGCTCCAGAACATTGAGGCAAAGGTAAGCAAGCGGAAGTGAGTGGTTGCCCCGAGGGCGTCCAATCGGTTTTTATGGGTCCAATCAATGGGCCGGGCCATCACTCAGTTTCTTAGGCCATAACTTTTTTCTTACTTGATCAATGCCCACATTTACCAAGCCAAGAATCTATGCCTTGGCTAAATAAGAAAAAAATGATGGCCTAAGAAACTGAGGAAATGGGCCATAAAGTGCAATGGAGCCAATTTTGATCACTCTTGAGAGGCACAGCACATTTTGCCAAATTTAAATTTCCAAATTTTTCGGGTGGTCCGTGGTGACACTGTAAAGGATGCGTCCGAAATTTATCCACTTCACATCAACACCATCCGTGAGGTGATCAATGATCCGGCAAAGTTGCGCGGACTAAGAACAACGGTGGGACGGGCATTCAAATTTAAATTTTAAATTAAAAAAGTGATCAGATTCGCTATGAGCCCTATCGGATGGCACGCAACGAGGAGTTGTGCGTGATTGTCTACCGGCGTCTAATCGCCGCCATCGATTGGGTTGAACTGTTGGCCGAACGAATGGGCGGTCTGAGCACTGAGGATCGAATAGCATTGGTCAATCAATCAATTATTGAGTATTTCTGATCACAGTGATCAGAAAAAGTTTGATTTTTGATCAGCAACATTTTTTGGGCAGGTTAAAGCCTGTTTTGGTCCATTGACACTGTTCAAGTGTTCAGCACGCACAGCCAGTGTGACAGAAAATGAAAATGTAAGTGGGCGAGGGAATTGATCACTTTACTGATCAGAGGAGAGTGCTGATCAGTCGTGTCGTTGTTTAAAAGCAAACAATGATTGAGTGATTAGGGAGCCCATAGTTATGAAAAAATAAAGTTTTGGAATTGCTAAGGCCGAGACCGGAATCCCAGGATTAAAGCCAGCGATCTTTGCAGAATATATGGGCCAAGATTTCGGGAGAATTCGGCGTACGGATCAAATGCTTAGACTTAGTCATAGATCAATGAACTTTGGTGTTTTTCTTTTTGATTGTTTCAAAAAAACAAACAGAGTTTGTGCACTGATCGATTTAGATAATTGTAAAATATGGGTGATCATTGATCAAATACCCCGACTGATCAAAATTGGCCAGAAATCCGCCATTAATCAATTCTGTCTTTTTTGTCCTATTTTGCAGATGCTTTGCCTGTGCAACTTTGCCTATGTGCCGCGTGAGATCAGCAAAGCTTACTCCGATGCTTAGTCCGTGAATTTTTATGACAAAAATTCATCGTCCCAATTTTTTATCAATTTTTAGTCATTTGGACAATGGGTTGGTCGAACGGTTGCTAAACGATTTGGTTGGCCCATTCAGACGCATTCATCTTACAGAGGAAGAGGTGACAGACAGCATTAAAGTGCTGATAAAATCAGCTGATCGAGCATTAATATTGATTGATTAGAGTGTGGCAAGGAGATTCTTGGAAATCCCGATCAATTAGAGAACATGATAATCTAGATCAATAGTGATCAATCAGTTAACAAATGATTAGGAGCATTTGGCCAAAACGTAAATCAAGTATAATTGTGAAAAATTACATTGATTAGGGTATAGGCAGCGAAGATCAAACGGAATCCCGGGAAAAGCATAAAAATATGATGCCAAAAAGAAGCGGAGTGTGGGACAAAGTGAGACAATGGACATGTGAGAACCTGTAAGGGGATGGCGACCATATTAGCTCAGTCGGTTAGAGCATTGCACGGCATGGAAAGGCCGTTGGTTCGAGTCCCACCGGATGCATTATCTTTATGTTCTGCAACAGATTACTTAGAAAGTTCTTCAATGGGACCCTCATCAATTGATTTTCTTGGCAAAATTCAGTGATCACTTTAAAAATATTAAATTGGAGATTTTAGGTGATTTGTTTGTCGGCTATCATTGTACTAAATCCGATGGCACGAGACCTAAGTGAGCATGCAGCAGAACTGTGCTTTCAGCTGAGGAATCGCATTTGCGCAACACTCTATCACATTGTGAAGGTGGAGGAAACTGTCCCCTTGAAATAAAAATTTAAAAATTTTCCCACACGACGCCTTTTCGCCTCACCGCCTGATCACTTAATTCCTTTGAATTAAAAATTTTAAATGAAAAAATGAAATTTTTTGGAATAATAGAAATAAAAGGAAAAATATTAAATATTTTGTCAAATAACATGCTAAAAAAAATTTTCTCACGCGATATTTAAATTTTGGAAAATTACACAGAAGAAAAAGAATTTCTGATGCTGAAGAGCAATAAAAAACAGAGCAGGTCGTTTTTCAAACAGAAGTTTTCCAAAAAAAATTGTCAGCTATTTTTCTAAATTTTATGATGAAATAAATATACGGGCCCACTCTTGCCCATTAATTATTCGTATCCTGAGAAAAATTCCGAACTTTTTTTTTGAAAATAATCTGCCCAATTGTGGTCTTAATCTGGGCCTAATTGTCATGAAGATATCTTTAAAAAAAAGTTAAAAAGCTTATGTGAACTGATTATGATATGATTGGGATGTCCAATTGTCCATTTTTAGGAATGCCGTGCCGATTGCAACCCAAACATTTGGTTCGGCAACTTGTTGCTCTTTCTTCCAATTGTCGCTGTTCGTGCGCAAATTTTAAAACATAATTTATGAAATAATAAAATATGATTCTGGCTTGCCGCCGTAAATTTTCTGATCAAAATGCCTAAGAGATGATGATTCGGGAGTTCAAAAAACTTGTTTTTTGTTTTATGTTTCAGACCTCCCAGTCCAAGTTAAAAAAAGACGCATGTGCGTTAATTAACTGCCCTAATGAGATGATCTGGTCTGATCACAAGGATTGATCGGCTTGATTTTGCAAGACCCGAACTGATCACTTTTTTCTTGCTTGGGGACTCTTGTCAAGATTTCTATGATTTAATCATTTAATCATTTTTTGCCACACAAATTTCAGTCGTTGGCCAATGCGATGTGTGAGAATTTGCGCTTTGCACAAACATTCAGCTTGCTGGGCGGCATTCCGCTGCTCACCTCACTGTTCGGTTGCTTTCCGGTCGAGCCGTTCACCGCGTCCGAATCGGAAATGGCGGCGCTCGGCGACGCGTCAAATGCCGATAAAGATGACGCCGGCGACAACAACAATTTAAACAATTTATGCGCGTCTCATCAGCGAAAGGCATCGACCGAACGCGGCACACAAACAGACGCCGGGCATCTGGCAATTTTGCACGATCAATTAGTGAGTAGTACTGCTCAAGCGTCTCGCTTTCGAGCACCGGGCAGGGACGGTCCCAGGATTTCGGCTTGGGGGTGAGGGGTGCCGCCCCCCGGACGACGATTTTTTTCGGCCAATTTTTTTTTGCAGCGCGTTTTTTTTAAATTTTGAGGAACAGGAGGGGTTAGGCGGGAAAATTTTTGGAAATTTTTACCATTTAACAGGTTTTCACCAAAAATTGCGATTTTTGGATTTTTGGAAACATTAAGCAAAATTTTTGGAAAATTTGAATGAGGGAGGAAAATGTGGCGACAGTTTTTTCCCGTAAGCCTTGACCATCGGTCGGCAGTTTTTGTCTCGCTTAAATAATCTCGTCCCGGGCCATGTCTAAGTCTTGAGAAATTTTCGGTCTTGAGCAGCACCGGCTGTGGAAAAGCCTAGGCTAGGCCATATTTTGACAAAACGCGTGCTAATTATCTATCCAATTAAGGGTCGCGCTCGAAAGCGTCGCCTTTGCCCTTCCGACTCATTAGCCGAAGAAGGGACGGACGATTTTCGACTGTTCAAAGCGCCATGCTCATATACGCTGACCGAAATGTTTGATGATCGCATCAATGAAGAAGATGCAAAGGATAATGACGATGAAATAATGGTGACGTCAGCAGAAAATGATGGAATTACAACAACGGCAGCAGCAACATGTTCAAGCAGTAGCCAGACCGGAACTGATAGGAAAAGCCGAGAAGTTCAAGCAGCAATACAGGACCAACAACAAACAGGAAATACTAATAGGAGCCGAGAAGTTCATGCAGTACAGTACCAACTACAGCAGCAACAACAACAAACAGCAGTAAATGCCGAGAGAAGCCGAGAAGTTCAAGCAGTACAGTATCAACTACAGCAGCAACAACAACAAACAGCAGGAAATGCCGAGAGAAGCCGAGAAGTTCAAGCAGTACAGTATCAACTACAGCAGCAACAACAACAAACAGCAGTAAATGCCGAGAGAAGCCGAGAAGTTCAAGCAGTACAGTATCAACTACAGCAGCAACAACAACAAACAGCAGGAAATGCCGGGAGAGGCCGAGAAGTTCAAGCAGCACAACACCTACACGATCAACACAAGCATAACCATCATGTTCAGCCGCCAAGTACACAGATTCAACAACTTTGTCTATACGATGGCAGCAGCAGCAAGTAAAAAGCAACATTATTTAGAACCAATAGAAAAAAGCTTCAACACTAGGAATGCCATCAAAGTTTACTGCTGGAACAAATTTGCAAGAACAACAACAAATATCGTATCCACAAATGGCACAACCGTACGGCATGGGAATGCCGTCGACAATGGCATGCCAAAATTGGGCGCCAATTGCTTATCACCAGCCGGACCATTATCACCAGCAGCAGTATTATGGTGAATTTTGGCACCACCAACAAAACCCTGGAATTTGTGCCACAAACAGCAATTTGTCACAATTAATTTGGCCAACAACAGCAATGGCACCAACAGTGCCATCAGCGTCAACAACAACATTTTCTGGCCAAATGCCAATGGTGAAGCAGTGCAAACGGCGTGCCACCCTCGCCTCAGTTAGCACCAGTGCCGTGCCGTGAAGGGAACGGCCGAATTTTCGGCACAAAATGCCGTCAGCAATGTGTGCTATTACAATTATCCCCCAACAATTAGTGCTAATGATGCCTTTTGTGCTGCACAATATTATTATCCACCGCCGCCGCCTAATTGCCCAAATCAGCAACAGCAGCTAAACGCACAATCATCATCATCATTAGCATGTCCAAATTATCAGCAGAATTACCATTGCATTGTTCAAATAATAACAAAACATCATCTAAATCATCATTATGACATTTGTTGGTCAAAATTAAGAGAAAAATAAATTATATTTAATACATATCAGTTGGTTTTTTATAATTAAGTTTAATTAAAAAGCAAAAAGATTGAAACTCTCATAACTTTTTTCTGAGATGTCAAATTGCATTAGCATTCACTTAGAAAAAGATTCTCCTTTTCAAAAAACTTTTTTTAGATACAAAATTTGTTCGATTTATCATGCAGAGCCAATTCTCCACAAATCAATGTGTGTCTCGTGGCATTTTTCATATACGAAAAATTGAAAATGATCGTACAAATTTCCACAGTATTTTCCGCAAAATTTGGTTGAAACAAAACAAAATTAATAATGCAAACATAACACATTCACAATTTTAAATACAACATGGATTTTCCAAATTATTTATTATTTTTATTGTTCATTCACCCGTGCCACAATGGCAACGCACCGCGGTGAAATGGCCGGGTCAAACAGACGGACCAACTCAGCGCCACCGATGCCATTCTCGCGCAAAAAGAGCAGACGATCCAACAGCACCAGCGATTCAAGCGGACATTGGAGTGCAAATTGCAATGCCTGCTGGGGACAAATTGTATTTTTTTACGGGTATTTTGGGGGCGACGAAATGGGGCAGCCCTTGAAAATTATATGTGTGTAGTAATTGAGGGTTGTGTCGGCAGTCGTTCCCTAAAATTTTGGCACTCGATCGGAGCTCTGAGCCCAAAAATGTTGGAAATTGGCAATCGGCATGTGACACATCCCTGGATATATTTCTATAATTGCCAAAAAACGAACAGTAAATGGCTCGATGAAGCGAACTGCTGGGCTGTACGTGTCCATGATTTGGTCCAATGTTTGCTCAAATTCATCCCTCTCCTCCTCCACAATGGCACTTCGTCGCATCACTTCCGTTCTGAACTCGTCCAAATTGTTGTTGGCCAACATGCATTTGTTCAGCTTTCGTGGCGGTCGACGCTGATGCATTTGGAGAAGGTCTCCTCCACCATTATGATCAACTTTTTCACAATTGGTACTGTTTGAGGAATGGCGATGGGGTACTGTAAACAAATACAGTAAATAGCGGGCACCAAACATTCTTTCAAGCAAAATTTTGAAATAAAATTAAATTTTTTTAAAGGTTCAATGTTAATTTATGAAAAAGCACCATCATTAGCTGATTTGGCTTTTGTTGCTGCTGTTTTATGCATCCGTAAGCACTCCACAAATGCCCGGTTCGCAAATGCTTGGCGATGTGCCGTGTGCTGCTGCTCCGTGAATGCCATCCAACGGACCAGCGTCGCTTGGCACGCCAGCCGAAGGCCCGGGATTGGAAAGTGGTTGTGGCCAAAAGTGTGCAAAAAAAGGTCGCGCATTTGACTGCTCAGCATCCATCGCTCAATGGCTTAATAGCGACAGGTATACGCTAATTTGTGTACGGTACAACTGTTTGTACGGTATACAGTAAAATGTGGTCAAATAAAAATGAAAAGCCATTCCGGAAATAATGTTTAACCCTGCTCAGCAAAGAAAGACTTATTTTATGAGAAAATATGGTACTCTGTCCATTTGTAAGTTGCCTGTTGCTGAACTCGATTATGGTATAAGTACAGTACAGTATTTTAATATTTGATTTGGTATTTCTCACCCGAGTCAGTCCAATCGCTCAACTTGTGATAGCAACATCCGACGGTGATCAACAGTTTGGGATGTTCAGCAGTCTGCTGTTTGCACATGGCGACAAATTCAAGCAGTATCTGTCGCTGCAACTCACCGCACCCGTGCAGTGAAACAATTGCCGTCCGACAGCCCTGGCAGCCAAATGATTTAAGTGTAATTTGTTCGAGTGTCTAGGTCTCGGATCCTTCCTTACCCATAAAATTTCTCGACTTTTTTTTGGGGAGGGGGGGGATTCGGTTTCGAAATGCGATGCGATTTTGTGTAACTCACTGGAAGAGTGAGAATATTACGACATTGTTCAGATGATGATGAACTGTCGTCGTGTCCGGTGCCACCACCGAACACAATATTCTCCATTTTTAAATCATTTTGCCGTGCCGAATGGCAAAGTGCCGGATTTGCCTCAATGCCAACATAGTCCAGCTGCAGTGAACTGTTATTGTCATTGCTTGTCTGTTGTAGCTGTAGCGATTCGTTGTTAAGCCGTAACACTCGTCCCAAATGGCCCTGACATTATTAGAATGATAATTAAATGAAATTAAATTAAACAATTTTCATTTTTTAATTTATCCATGCCGATTTCCGATTGTCCTAATTTTTTTGTGGGCATCATCGGCACATATCCCTGGCGGGCACAGCACCCAATTAGTAATATCCTACATATAATTCGCAAATTGGCGTCTCACCAATCCGCAACCGATGTCCACCACTCGGTCAATGCCAAGTGGTGCACATTCGGCCCGCAAAAGTTCGCCGAACGCGCCCAATTCGTGCGCCTTTTTCCGCTTCACTTTTCGCAATTGCTCCGGGCTATTGTATTTGTTGTTATGCTGCTGTTGGTCAACAAACGGAGTGCTGTATTTATCCAGCAGTGAAAAGCGCCGAGCGGAGGCAAAAAAGTGTTTGAGTGATGCGGGACAATCCTGCCACAATGTTTTGTTTTTTATACCATGGATTTGGGACAAAATGGAGTCTATCACCAACACACACCGGGTACTGCTCGAACTCTACGGGCACCATGTTCAACTGGGCACTGTCCAAGCGGCACAAGAACGACAGCCACTGAAAAGGCACAAAATGACATGACGAAAAGCGGATGGCATTAGGGGGTTTTCAATGTTTAGAGCATTTTACTTTAAAAAAACTGCATACATACTGATTATCCTCATTGGTGTTCATCTATTGTTAATGATAATGAAAGAGCCAATGGAAATAATGGTACAAAATATTGTTGCCATGACTAGGGCCGCGACTTTTAGTGACGAAAAATCCCGAAATAGTTAACTAAAATAGTGTCGAAAAAGTGCCAATTTTATTGCATTTTTGTTAAGGAATTTTCCAAAAAATGTTGAAATAGTGAAAAAATAGTGACAAAACGCCAAAAAAGTGAATTTTCACTATTTTAAGTGACAAAACAGCAAAATAGTGATTTCTAGTGACGAAAAATGACGTCCAAATGAAAAAATTTTAACGCAGAAATGCGTTTTTTGAGCTCCTTTCTTCAAAACAATTGAGCAAAAAAAGTTTTTTCACTAGAAATCGCGGCCCTAGTCATGACAAGATTTATGGGCCAGAGAATTATTGTACGGTTCAGACTACAAGAGTTGGTTTGATCGGAACAGAAATTTTGGGGAAAACCAAGAAAAGGGATTTTAAATTTTTTGAAAATTCGAGAGCTCCAAATATGAGTGATTCTCGGTACTGGCAAATTACTGATCAAATAATATTTTATGACGGAATTTTTTTTCCTAGTAATTGGGTAGCTTTACGCAATTAATTTTGGCCTCGTGAATCCGGGGAGGGCACAAAGCCTCAATCACTAAGGAAAAGCCTTTTGCGGTTACGCGCCTCGGCATCAATTCGCTCGAACACTCGCGCGGAAAAGAATTCGACGTTCAGTGTTTCGTACAGATGGGCATAAGCGTGAACAAAAGCCAACAACCCGCGCAAATCATTCGCATCAATTGGCACCATTTTTAAATGGGGGAGGGGGGCATTAAAAAAGGAAAAATTTACGTAAAAATTAGGCAATTAATTCGGTTTAATTGCAGAAATTTTAAAGAAATAAATGCTTTAATAAAACATAAAAACCGAAAATATAAATTAAAAAATGACAAAATGCTGCAAAAATAGCAAACTTTTGGCATTTGAAATGAAAATAAATTTACAAAAAACAACAGATCACAACCATGACAGAATCAAAATGGTATGACATGGAATGACTAGAGGAAAGTAAAAGTAAATCGTATTTTTAATATTCGTCGAAAATCTCTCACCAAATTACGCATAAAATTTTGAATAATAATTGCATTAAAAATTTAGACTCAAACCCAAAATCGAGATTCTCGACCAATGCCAAAAAATGATTGGAAAAAATTTAAAATTTTATGGCGGGGATTTGTTTGCTGTTTTCTTATGTTGGCACTTTTTGTATCACAAATGCTCCACCTCTTTTTTGGGCATTGGCACAACGCGCACGCTCACACATTCAGAATTTTTTTTGTTGATGATTTTGGCATTTTGTTTCCATTTTATTTAAAGTGTCCCCGACTGCCTCATCGTCGTCGACGTCAAAGGCCTCGCCATGTTTGGACCGGTCGAACATCCCCTTGAATTGCTTCCGTTGCGATTTCATTGCGGCGGCCATCGCCGCGCGACAGTCCAAAATGGCTTGTTGTGCCGCTTTGTTCTCCGCTTGCAGCTCAACAATGTGTTGGTAAGTGGCGATGGCATCCTCAAAGTCCTTGCGCAGCTGATAGGCCTAGCAAAACAAAAAATTAAAAAATTTTATTGGCCTATTTTTATCATAAAAACGATGCGGAGTAGAAAAAATCTGCTTCGTGAACCCATGGATACGGTATTTTACTGTTACAGCAATCATATGTGTGGCAACGACACACCTGTGCCTTACGGTAGATGGCCTTCACATTGTTTGGCTGCCGCTCCAACACTTTTTCACAATGTTTGATCGTCTCAATTGGGTCGCCCATTCGCAAGTGGGCCAACGCACTGTTCAACTGTGACAATATGCATGCGGAAATTTTGTAGAATTTTTTTATTTGTAAATATTAAAAAAGTGCCCGATATCATACTGTACTTTTGTGTCTGACACCGTCAAGATTTAATTTATTTAATGCCAAACAAAAAGCAGACCTGTGCCGCAACGAACATCTGTTCAAATTTTGCCGCAATTTCATCTCCGCCTAAATTTGTAAAGGAAGAGCGGTTACCACCAACCATATTTCCACCGATTACAGTAGTACTTGACAAATTTTAAAATCTTGGGTTTTTTATAAATTCAAAAAAAATGTTTTGAAATTTTTTTTTTGAAATTTAAAGAAAAACGTTTTTTAATTTTTTAAAATTTAGTGCACCCATCAAATTTGACCTTCCTGTGGCGCTTTGGTTGGCTTTGCAAATTCCATCATATAAATCACTGTGTCGTATTTGGCCAGTGCCAATGCGAATTTGCCCTGGTGCAAAAAGTCGGTGCCACGGTCTTTGTATGCCTTCACACGGTCCAACTTTTCCTCGTCAGTCAATTCCCAAGTGGCCTTGACCTGAAAGTGTGAAAACCCCCAAAAATAACATAATTGTACAAATAAATACAAATTAATTAGTGCAATTTTAGCTAATTATTAATTGTGTTCGCACGGGAAAATTTGTCAGGGAAATTCCCCCGTTTTGGAAAAAGCAGAGAATGAACTCGTTTTTCGATTAAAGATGGAGGAATTTGGTACTTTTAACAAAATTATAACGAAAAATCCCAGGTTAGCTCTCCGTTGGCAAAACTGGGGATTTTTTGCATGCTTTTGCCCGCTGGCGTTTTTCTTTAAAATAAATTAGTAAGGCCTGGAGCGGAAAAAAGGCCTTTGTTTATGCTCACCTTTTCATAATCCTTGAGGTGCAGCATGAACACAATCTCTTCGTAAATGCCCAGGCCGAGTTCCGCGGGCGGACATTTGCCGTAGCCGAATTTGCCCTTCAGCGTCACACGACTCTTTTCACCGCGGTCCATCCGTTTCAACGCCCTGCCGGATGAATGAGAAATTTAAAATTCGGCTAATAAATAAAATAAGAAATTTAAAAATGGGTAATGGAAATGGCCGGGAGTTGAGTGCCCCTCATTTTTTAAAAAATTTCAATTTTTTTTCCGGCGACGATTTGGGGTGTATATGCTCTTGGCTTGAATGTCCCCGTTTCAAATCAATCACGAATCGAAAAAGGCACAAATTCGCACCGGAGAATCGGAATATGTGGACAGTCAAAACTGGGAGTGTTAGAAATTTCCAAATTTGGCGTTTTCTCTTGCCCTCCTCCCCCACTTGTCCACTCCGTCCGGCAGTCCATGGTCAAGGCCTTCGCCCAGCACATAGTCCAACTGAGCGTCGAGGAACACGCGGCCGTCCGTCGTTGTGCCAACCGCGTGCACAGTGACGCCCGCATGTTCGGTGGGCGTTTGGAACTTCTTGCCCAGCACCAGAATGGATTTGGTGATAGTGCCGTCTCGGTCCGGGCTCAAATCTTCGCCCTCCCAGCGCAACAATTCAATCAAAAAAATGGAAATTTTTGCAATTTGGAAGAGGGGGGGGGGGGCTCGGGAAATTGGAGAAAAAATTCTATGTGATTTACAAAAATCAAAGAAATAGCACCTCAAAAATTAGCGTTGCGTTGCCAGGAACCTTTGGCGGATGGCCAGTCTAAAACAGTGAAAATAAATTTTAAAATGTTTTACGGAATGAGTCAAATTCAATCTCAAATCAGAGACACCAAATCGCTACGCACGTTTAATTTTTTTTCGTGTCATTAACACACAAAAAGGCATTTCTTTTCTGTTTAAGGTGCGCAGTTGGTGGCCTAGTGAAAAACCATAGGGGGGAACCCTTTGATTTTGCGATTTTTTTTGGATTAAAATTCCAAATCAAAAGGGTCCCAGTTTTTTTTTAAAATTTTTTTTTTCAAAAAATTATCCTCGTTATTATTTTGTCTATTACGTATTTTCAGGTCAAACACAAAATGGTTTAAAATGGAATTTCCATTAGTAAAAATTTGTATCACCAACCACGTCATAAGCATAGTCAGGTCGGCATTCCACTCGAGCGAGTTCACCGCGGCACATTGTCGCCACACACAAATCCCACCCTTTGATGACCTAATTGACTATGCTCGAGAGTCTTGGTCGGTAAATTTTTTTTTGGCATCGATGATTTGAATTTATTTGATGGCACTTTTTATTTCGGGCTCGACTTGAGTCGAAAACCTTTAAAAATTGAAATTTAAACACGAAAAGGTAGAGTCGCGGAATGTCGAAAAGAAAAAAATTTTGGGGGGAGGGAATACGGCACCTCTTTGCAAATGGATTTGTAATAGCGATCACAAAAACTTTTTTTTATAACAATAAGGCAAATTGAATAATTTTTTTTCAAGTAAATTTGATCAATGCAAAAAAATATTTTGTAGAGTAAAAAAAATGCCGATGCCCATGGACCCAAATATGGTCTTTAGTAAAAAAATGTTTTTTTTCTTCTAAATTTGGATTGCTCCTCTTTGTGCCGCCCACTGACTTTGCCGCTTTCTTTGATGGTGCCCACGTAATGGACGTAGCAACAATCGCCCTTGGCCGGATGAATTTTCGGGTCTTCGCCCTGTTTCAACACCGTCTTCAGCACTCCTCCATCCTTTGCCTTGGTTACATCAATAATGGATTTTTCTGTCTCTTCAACCAAATTTGGCGGTTGAGAAGCCATATTTTGGGTGAAAATGGCTTAAACCAATTTTAATTACAAATAAATATTTTAAGTGGATAAAAATGGAAAAACTATTGAATGAAAAACAAGATTTTAATCAATTAATAAGTGGGGAACGGATTTTTAAGTTTTTCCTTATTTTTTCTGCGGCTTTAACTCGACGAGAAAAGCACGAAAAACATATTTATTGTTCGAAAATTTTGCGGTTTAACGCCCTTATTCGACCTTAGAAATCCTTATTTTAGATGTTCGCCCTTAAAATAAGATTTTTGCCCTTATTTTGGCGTTTCAACCTTATTTTCGCCCTTACTTTGCGATTTTTTCGCCCTTATTTTGGAATTTTTCGCCCCTTAAAAATCCGTTCCATATTAATAAGCCATGGCAACACACATTTTTATTGTAGTCAATTAAAAGCAAAGCTACAAATGTACAAACAAACAAGGTCTAAGCAAGAGCAATAAATATGGGTCCACCCACTGGGCAGAAAAAAGCCTAGTACTATTATCTCGTCGATTCCTTTTTTCTGTTATTTCTCTCAGTTTGACGTACTATCTCTTCATTTTAATGATTTAAAAAACCTATTCACTTCGCAACAAAATGAAAAACATTAAATTTGCAAGTGCTAATCGATTTTTTCTGGGGGTGACTATACAAAGTTTAGCCGAATCCAATATCGTTTTATAAATTCATGTGCAAAAAAGCAAATATTATACAACTATATTTAAATGACAAAGTCCAACAATTTCGGTCTCATAATCGTATCTGACAATCAATCAATTCGTTTTTTACTGTTTCTGATCAATGATCACCACTCGGATTGGCGGAAGCAGCATCCAGGAGACTTCAAAAACAAAGAAAAAAAATTAATATTAAAATTTTTAAATTTGTTCACCCATCGTCGACTCCGTTGTCTCCAATGAAGATGTTAAATTTGTTGTTCTTTTGTTCAATAAATTCCTTCATCTCCTTTTTCCATTTTTCCTCATCGCCTGCTGGTGCAATTGGACAACGGATAAGCTTAAAAACATGTCCAAAGTCTTTTTGTGCCAATGTCAATTGCTCCCCAGTTCAAATGGCACAACGACAGGAAACGGAGAGGACGGCGGAAATACAACGCAAATGATGAAAGCAACAGGCGAAGAAGCGATGGAAAAATGCCTAAAAAGAAGACAAAAATAGGAAAAACGAATTAAATTGAACAAATCACCGCTTTGATTTGTTCAATTGCTGACGACAATTGGTCAACCGATGAATTCTTAGTTCTGACAAGGAGCATCTTCGGCAAATCGTCGTGGCGAGAACAGCCATTTGGCCACCGCTTGGCCATCCGACGCATTGGCACTGTCTTCAGGCGGAAATCGGGCAAAATGCCGTCATAGAAAACAAGGCAAAGGGATGGACAATTGCAGAGAATGGACGGGATCAATTGACGGATTTGACGAAAAGCGATGACTTTAAACTGCATCTCACGAATGGTGTCCTTGAACATTGGCCAAATGTTGCGCACAACGAATTGCGAAATCCGAACATTCTCAGTGGTAATGGACAATAGTGTTGCACATGAGACGAAAAAACGATGAAAACGGCCAAGAAAAGTGATCACATTTTGGTCGATGAAGCTGGAAATAAGTGGTACTTATGGTCACAAATCACTTATAAATTCACTTTACGTGATCATAATGCTTCCGAATCCGATGAATTTTTTCGGCAACGGATTTTGCGGGATTGGCAAAGCTTTTCCATCGGCGGAATTGAAAATTTCCATTTCCATTGCGCCATTCTTTCCAATAATCTATTTCCCGTAGGGTTTTTTTTATTTAAAATTATTGGTAAAGCCTAACTTATTTTAATGGATTTGTAAGCAAAAATCAAATACAACAATATTTAAATGGCACGATGACATTTCGCCTACTCGACATTTCGCCTACTAAGCCAAAAACATTCATTTCGCCTACTAACCCAAAACCGGACATTTCGCCTACTGTCATTTCGCCTACTATTCATTTCGCCTACTGACATTTCGCCTACTATTTATTTCGCCTACCAAACCAAAAACATTCATTTCGCCTACCAAACCAAAAACATTCATTTCGCCTACTAAGCCAGAAACATTCATTTCGCCTATTGGAAATACATAATGCCAAAGAGAAAATAAAAAGAGAGAATATACAATATCTATAATGTTTTTGCATCAAATAAATCATTCATTTCATTTTTATGTCATTTCAAATTTTCTTCAAAAACAAAGAAATTTCAGATTCTAATAAGAAATGCCAACTGTTCGCGAAATACTTGAGAGTCTGCAAAAGTGAGTAAAAAAGCCTCGCATTGCTACAAATGAAGACAGCGTACTGAATGTTGAGAGGACAGACGCAGAACAACAAATTGAAGGCACTTCAACCAGGAACAATTTGGACGTCGCTTCGAGTGATGACGAAGAAAATTGTGAGCCCGTTCAATTCAAACGTGGAGAAACAATCCGGGGAGCTCTTTGTCTTTGGTATCAAGGTGTTACTAGTTTTTTTTGATTTTTAATCAGGCTTTCGATTTATCAAAAACAGAAAAGATGGTAGCTCGTAAATGCACCTATTCTGTCATGAAATTTTTCAATTTTAGCGTTCAGTATTTCCCAGGCATCCATAATGACAGGCAGTAGACCAATACAATTCGGACTGCATTCGCCACAACCTTCAACTCCAACCATTCCATTGTCAGAAGAAAGCAGCTTGCAGCTTATTCCACGCTGGGAACAAGACATCGTCTGTCCTCCACGCTTCCCAATCTCGTTTTGGAATGTGTACACCAGGGCTCAAATGGCAATTGAGCGAACGAACAACGGCATGGAAGCCGCGCATGGACAATTTGCAGTAAAAATTTGTCCGTTGGAAGACACTTTTTTGTTAATTTAGCGTGAACTCAATCATCATCCGTCACTGAGTGATTTCATAGCAGCATTCATCAAGGACATCGACAAGCAACTGGACATTGGACGAGCAGAACGTCTCCAGAAGAGCAGAAAACGACCGCAACGGTACATCATCAAAGAACAAAGTGTGGTGCGGATCCTTGACGAGGCCGACTTTGAATCTGAAGAAGGATTGACAAATTCTTTGCACCTGCTCGGGCTCGTGATGCAAGGCTTTGTGGAGGGGCTTCACGTTCGTGGAAATGAAGAGAGTGGTGAAGAAACTGATGATACCGATGGAAATTGAATTTATGATTTTAACAATTTTTACTTTTATGATTTTTAACCTTTTACTTTTATTTTTTCTTTGGAATTTAATAAATATCTATTTGCTTCCGTGTATTTTTAGGTTAAATTTAATTATTATAATAAAATAGCTAAATATAAACCAATTTAGAATATATATTTTGGTGAAACTCGTTGTCAAAATATATATTTTAGGTTAGTAGGCGAAATGAATGTTTTTGGGTTAGTAGGCGAAATGTCGAGTAGGCGAAATGAATGTTTCTGGCTTAGTAGGCGAAATGAATGTTTCTGGCTTAGTAGGCGAAATGAATGTTTCTGGCTTAGTAGGCGAAATGAATATTTTTGGCTTAGTAGGCGAAATGTCAGTAGGCGAAATGTCGGTAGGCGAGATGTCGAGTAGGCGAAATGTCTAAGTCCAACATTTGGATAACATAATCACATCAACCAATCAATCAACCATCGATTCATTTTTTCTGCTCTTTCTGATCACCACTCGGCCCGGCGGAAGAAGCACCGATAAGCCTTAAAAAATAAAAATGTAAGAATTATCATTTAGATTTTTAAAATTGAATTCACCCATCGTCGCATTCGTCGTCTCCGATCCAAATGTCAATTTGGTTTTGTGGATGAAAACAAAACAATTCTTTCAGCGCCTTTTGCCATTTTTCCTCACTTCCTTCTTCACATGAACAACGCATGAGCTGCAAAACATTTGCTTCTTCTTCAAACGGTGACAATGTCAATTGCTCCCTGGTCAATTCGTTGGTCCGTTTAAATGACGCAATGGAATCAGTCGGAAAGGGCGGCGGAAATTCAATGTAAATTACGAAAGAAACAGGAGAAGAAGCATCCGAAAATGCCTAAAAATAAGACAAAAAAAATTTAAAAAAATGAATTAAATTGGGCAAATCACCGCTTTGATTTGTTCCACATTTGTCAACCACTGTTCCATCGTTGAATTCACAATGCTGAGCACCTTCCACAAATTGTCGGCACGAGGCGTGAACAGCCATTTAGCCACCGCTTGGCCATCCGACGCATTGGCACTGTCGTCGGGCGGAAAAGCGAGCGAAATGCCGTCATGGAAAGTGACAACGCGAAGGGATGGAAAATCGTTGAGAATTGACGGCGAAAATTGGCGTATTTGACGAAAAGCGATGGGCTTCAAAATGGTGTTTTTGATGTTGTCCTTGAGCGTTGGCAAAGTGTTGAGCACAATAAACTCCAAAATGCGAACATTTTCAGCGCGAATGTACAACATTGTTTCACAAATGTCGAAAAAACGTTGAAAACGGCCGAGAAAAGTGATCACTGATCACATTTTCGTCGAAGAAGCTGAAAATCAGAAAATATAATGGCAGAAACCATTTAAAATTTAATTTTTACAAGATCGCAATGCTTCTGAATGCCATGACTTTGTTCGGCAACGGAATTTGCGGAATTGGCAATTCTTTTCCATTGGAATTGACAATTATCATTTATTTGCGCTATTCTGTCCAATTTTGCTTCGAATTTTCATGTAGCCCAATTTCCATTTTCGTGTTTTGAAGTTCGTCCACGCGGCGGTCAAATCGGTGACTAATCATCGCAATTTCCAGTCCAAGCTGAGATGGCGGAAGCAAATCGAACACCTCAAGCCAACAATCGGCAGAGATGAAGCTGAAACAGCGAAGTGATTAGCCATGGGAATTAAAATTTGAATATTCACATTGCTTTTTCCATTTCTTTCTCCGCTTTCTTCGGATTGTGCGACATTTTCAAACAAAATTTTTAAAAAATAGGCGAACTGAAAAAAAAGTTCACTACTAGCATTATGAGAAACAAAATACAATGACAAGAACGAAATCTCATTTTGCTGTACTATTTCTTTACAGAGAAAAAAAATTTAAAAAATGACCATATTTCAGAGTCATTTTTGAGGGTTTTTGCCATCCAAACTGGATAATCTTGATATCATTCGAAAGCTCTTGATTAGGAGAAGCTTTTTCTAAGCAAATACTAAGAATTTTGACACAGAGCAAAAAGATATGGACGTTCGAAATTTTGTTTTCTGAATAACTTTAGATGGGAGCGTAAAAAACTAAAATTCGAGCGTTAAAAATCCGTTAATTCTTTCTCTATCGGTAAGCAAAATTTAAAATGGATTTATCATGTAGAAAAAAAATTAAACGTCACGAAGTAAATTCAGCTTTTCTTATTAACAGAGACAAAGAAATAGTACGCCAAAATGAGAAATGTTTTTTTTCTCTGATTTGTTGTTGTTCTCTTTAAAATTTCCACAACCAACACCTACCACCACCACACAACTGCCGTTGTCGCCGGAGGAGCTCCTCTATAAACAATCTCTTTAAAATTGGTGTTTAATATATTTCCTTTTACATTCGTACACGTCCAGGGGGCTTAACAAAAGGAAACGCCGTCTCCACCATCTTACTCAGCGCGTCAAAATGTGGCGACAGTTTTTTCCCGTAAGCCTTGACCATCGGTCGGCAGTTTTTGTCTCGCTTAGGTATACCACGCAGATAAACTGCACCGCAATGGATCCCTTCGTGGAGGGCAGTCGCCACAAGCTTCTTCCACGGCTTCTTATGCGTAGCGATGGCACGCATGTTGAAGCGGAAGCTGAATCATGGCATGAATTTGCAACAAAAAAGTTCCTCTCTAACTGGTGGCCTGGTGTAGCCAGAATGCAGGTGGATAATACTCGGCCCACCCTTTAGTTGTTTTGTTGTCGTAAATTCTGCGCTGCTTTTCCGGGGGAAAAAGTTTGCGGTCATTGGGTTCAATTATACCTAAATCATTTCGTTGGTCAGTTCAAATGGCAAAATGGAGTCAATCGGAAAGGACGACGGAAAGTCAATAGAAATGCCGAAAGCAACCGGAGAAGCAGAGGAAAATGTGTAAAACGAATTTAAAAATGGTAAAAACAATAATGAAATTGAAATAATCACTGCTTTGATATGTTCCACTGTTGACAACCATTGTTGCTCCATTTCTGACTCAATTTTGACAATGAGTTTCTTCATAAAATTGTTGGGATGAGCCGTGAACAGCCATTTGGCCAACGCTTGGCCATCCGACGCATTGGCACTGTCATCGGGCGGAAAAGCGAGCGAAATGCCGTCATGGAAAGTGACAACGCGAAGGGATGGAAAATCGTTGAGAATTGACTGCGAAAATTGGCGTATTTCATGAAAAGCGATGATGTTGAAATATATCAGATTCCCGTTAAAATTGATGGGATTTTTACGGGAACGGGAAAAAGCCGGAAATCCCGTTCCCGTTTCCCGTCGTGCTCTTTATCTATTCCCGTTCTCGGAAAGATTTTTTACCGGGTTCTAGTAAAAAGCAACATTATTTAGAACCAATAGAAAAAGATTAGTTTTCGCATTTTGATTGAAATCAGCAGTTTAGGACTTGAGTTATAACTAGGGCTGGGATTTTTATGTTTTAACATATTTTTTTTGCGGCTTAGTTATGGCGAGAGAAGCCCAAAAATAGCATTTTCTCCGAACAATTTTTGATTTAGAGCGACTTATAAAAACATAAAAACACATATTTTGGCGTTTTGGCACATAAAAACATATCGCACATATTTGAGCTATTTTGGATTTTTTAGCACATATTTTGGCATTTTTGAGAAAAATCGTAAGAAAAATACAAGAAAATCTGAAAATGGACCCTAAAAATTGACTACTTTACGTTTCTTAAGCATTTAGAAAATTTCTTTATATATTTAAATGCCTAAAGCAGCCAAATCGAACGCTGTGTTAAATCGTCACTGGATTTCAAAGTTCCCGGAAGGAACTTATTCAACTGATGGAAAAATTAATCCGGGACTTTACAAATTGATTGATATCGCCAACATTTTGATTGGCGGTTGGGCGAAATTAATAAAGACTGATATTAAATATGTTTTTTTTTTTTTGCGTAAATACACTTGGTTTTTCCAATTTTTAGCACATATTTTTGCATTTTTTAACACATATTTAGGCCTTTTTTTTGGTTTTTAGCACATATTTTGGGTTTTTTTAGCACATATTTTATTACATATTTCAGGATTTTTAGCACATAAAAATCCCAGCCCTAGTTATAACGTGATAAAAATTTGAAACTCTCATAACTTTTTTCTGAGATGTCAAATTGCATTAGCATTCACTTAGAAAAAGATTCTCCTTTTCAAAAAACTTTTTTTAGATACAAAATTTGTTCGATTTAGTTCGAAATAAAGCGAGGTATGGCTGACCAAAATAAATTGTGCAAAAAAGCATTTATCAGTGTAATTTTTGAATTAGCGCCCAAAAAATTACGCAAATTACATACTATTTGGCGTAATGAGTCATTTTGTCTAACACTGGAGCGTACCACGATATTTAGTCTTTGCACGTTTATCAATCACTTTAAACACGGCTCTAGTTCAGTTTATCGACTTCTAAGTCCTATAATGACTAACTATTCTTAGTTTCCAAGGCCATAACTTTTTTTTTACAAAAAATTGTAGACTTTAAATTTTCGGTTGTACTAAGAATGTAGGCATTGACACAAAAAATTTTAATAATTTTTTGGTCCACATTCTTTTCAATTTTTGGTCCCCGCATTTGCAGCGCGTAATATTTCGTCGCTGTATGTCCGCTCATCTGTCACTGATCCGTCACCGTCCCAATCCGTGCGCACGCGCCGCGGGGCTAAGAGCCAACCGAGCGGAGCCCGGCAATCACCAAAATCATATTTGTTGTGAGGGAGGGGTGTGGGGGATGAGCTGTTGAATTACAACAACAATAGCAGCAACAGGAATTACAATTTTGGAGACTCTGACGGAATGAGCGCGGCACCCAAAACCGCACCGCCGGGGGGTGCGGGACGGAGAGAATTTGTTGTAACAAGGGCTAGAGCAAGGGGAGGGGGCCGGCCGGGGAGTGATATCCCCAGCCCAAACCGGAGGAATTGGGAAGGTGGGGAATTTTAAAACCGGGGGAGGAGGGAGGCAGGGAATTAGGGATGAACGGTAGAGGGGAAGGAGGGGATCCGGCAGGCATTCCGGGTAGTTGCCGATGGGATGCAGACCAACCGGTTGACGCTTTCCCCTGTTGTGCCCCCCGGCGTCGTCGTATTTGCATTGGTTAATCCCGAGCAACCGCCGTTGCGCAACTTGCTATATTTTTTGATGTCACAATGGGAGGGAAGCGGCGGCGATTTACGATTTTCAACGGGTTGGATGGGCGGTCGAAGCGGTGGCACCCCAATCGCTCCCCCCCCACCCCCCGTGGGCTGTTGTGTCCCCTTTGTCGAGGCCGATAGGCACCGCCCCGCGGGGGCCGCGCGCTGGCACCATCGGCAGCAGGATTGGCTAATGGGCGCCGCAGAGGACACAGCATTTATATTTGGACATGCTGCTATCGGTGCATTCCATTGCATTTTCATGAATAATTAGTAGTTGCACAACCAACACTCTTTATTTTTATTGATATAAATTGTAGCATTTATTAATTGCCAAAAATATTGATGACAGTGTCCAGCAGCAGCGGCAGCGACGACAGTGCGATGGCCAAAAACAACATCATTACGATACCGTTACAGTTTCGTCATCACAGTGACAAAATTAAGAACAGCAGCAGAAGGAGGAATGAGCGGACGATAAGTGATGGTGCGTGTGTGTGTTTAATAAGTCCACCCTTTCCCGGGCAATTATGTAATTTTATTACCGTATTCTTTACTGTAGATACTTGGTACTGTAGGACGGGGCGCATTTCTCGGTTTTTCTTTATGGCACCGTGCCATTATATGGGTTTTGAGTTATAATGTTAAACATTTCCATGTTAGTGCCTCATCGACTGTCAATGCCCCCCTTCGTTGCCATTATCTCCACTCTGTGCTGCTTGTTCCTGTCTTGTACATTGGCATCGCCATCATCACCGTACTACTCGTCCAATTACTATCCATCGTACCCCAACTCGCTCCGTTCCAACTACGGTAGTTTGTTGGCTTGCTAGGTTATGTGGATGGAATTATCGGTTGATTACGTTCCTGAGCTGTACGCAGTGATCTTACAATATAATACCCGAACCGATTGGCACAGGTTCCTTTTACCCACCGTACTCAACCGGGCCAGGCACCAGCAGCTTCTACGGTGGGAAGCCCAGCTACGCGTATGTCAGCCCGTACAGCGGTGGCTATGCGGCTGGCATCAGCGCCTACGAAGGGCCGTCCTACGGGACGAACACGTACTGGCAGCCGGGAATCGCTGTTCCACCGTATGGCGCCACCGGGTACGGTAACGGCGGCATCGGCGGTTACGGTGCCGGCGCTGGTGGTCCGTTCCCGTACGGTGGCGGAGCAGGAATGGGAGGCGCTTACGGGTACTATTTTCTGGTTTAATTAGGACAGGTCACCGGCGGGGCAAATGAAACCATAAATCCATTATGATTTTCGGGATTACTTACAGAATTTGGTTTGGTTGATCAGGTATTTGATCAGCTGATCTGATCTTCTCTGATTTCGGCTGATTGACCAGCAGCAGTTCACCTTAGTGTGATCATTTGATCCGACCAATTCGATTTTTGACTGATTGAGCAGCTTGCTTTTAGCCTGATCATTTGCTAATCCGTTCATTCTCTAAATTCTTCTGATTGTTCAGTTCACTCTTACAATCAGTCTGATCATTTGATCTGATTAATTAACCATCTCTGATTTCTGCTCAGTCTCCGATTTATTCAATTCTAATCTGATCAAACACTGATCAATCATATTATATTATATGACTAGTTGATCACACACCTATGTGGTCTTTATTCTCGTTTTATCACCTGATTATTGCTCTCAATTCTGTGTCTCCACACCTTGAGCAGTGATTTGTGCCGATCAGTCGACTGTGCCATGACCGCCAGTGCCGCCCAATGCGCACTTTGTCCCCAATCCTGCGGTGTCGGGTGCTTTGGTGGCTCTTCAGCTGCTGCTGGCTTACTGTACCCGCCGTCACTTTCACCGTACTACGGTAGGCATTCCCACGCAGCAGCACTACCATAATCCGCTGTTTTTTACCGCGCACACATGCACACAATGCTTTTGCACTTGTAGAACAGCAAGTCTATGGCCAGCCGGGCACAGCTTATGGCACAGGCGGTTATGGTGGTCCAGCCAATGTTGCTGCTGCATACGGTGGTGGTCCCGTGATTGACCAGAGTTCAGCCTCCGGTTACGGTAGTTTTTCAACTGAGGGAGCCGGTTACGGTTACGGAGCCGGGAATCTCAATGGATATGGTTACGGCGGTTACGGTATCGGACCGGT
The DNA here is from genome assembly GCA_004148225.2 of Heterodera glycines. Taxonomy (NCBI): domain Eukaryota; kingdom Metazoa; phylum Nematoda; class Chromadorea; order Rhabditida; family Heteroderidae; genus Heterodera; species Heterodera glycines. The sequence goes on from CP049712.1 coordinate 4,940,104, forward strand.
CAATGGTGCCGGTTACGGTGGTGCACTGTCGTCATTTGCGTGCCGTGACTCGCACATTTACGGCTGCCAGCAGTGGGCAGCCCAAGGCATGTGCCAGCAGACACCCGAATACATGCTGAACTATTGTCGTGCCAGCTGCGATTTGTGCAATACCAACAGCGGAGGTCTCGGCACTGTTGGGGCGGTGCCATACGGTAATCCATTTGGTGCCAACGGTTACGGTGGCACCGTCACTACCGGCGGCGGCATTCCACCAGCCAGCCCCGGTGCTGGCGGCTTCGGCACAAATGCATATGGCAGTCTGCCGTATGGTGGCGGCATTGCCGGCAGCGGCACTGTTGGGACACCATACGGTAGTCCACTTGGTGCCAACGGTTACGGTGGAAGCGCCACTACCGGCGGTGGCATTCCTGGCATTCTACCAGCCAGCACTGGTGCTGGCGGCTTCGGCACAAGCGAATATGGCAGCCCGCCGTACGGTGGCGGCATTGGCGGCACCGGCGCTTTCCCGGCTGCTGAGTACGGTAGTGCAGGGCGTAGGTGGACGCGTAGCCGCCTCGTTTGATCACTGCCATTGAATGGGGGCCAAGACGAAGGTTCAAGCGGGTGCCGAACTGGAAAACGCAAACTGTTACCACGATGGATCAGTACGGCACAAATTTGGCTGACAAAGGTAATTTGGTGTCGCTTTTCCCTGATTAGACTGATCAAGAAGAGGTCGCCCTGATCAAATTTATTAACCGGGCGGTGCCGATAAATGCCGCCCGAACACGAAATCTAGGGTAAATTTAAAATTTTATGGCGGGGATTTGTTTGCTGTTTTCTTATGTTGGCACTTTTTGTATCACAAATGCTCCACCTCATAAACAAGTTTCAAGATTTTTTTCTTGAAAGATTTATGTGTTAAAAAAAAAATTAATTTTTTCGGGAGGGGGACTGATTTTATTTAAAGTGTCCCCGACTGCCTCATTGTCCGCGCCGAATTCTTTCTACTCCCCGTTTTCGCCATTTTCCCGATCATTGCATTCTGCCGCATCAACAACGACAGCAGTGGCAAGTGAACGGAAGCAGGAGAAGGAAAAGCAGCAAAGAGGAGCAAAAGTAGGTGATCAGAGAGCGATTAACTTATGGTCAGTGACTGCTAAGTGATGAACAGAATATGATTAATTGGGATCAGGGACTGATCAGAAGAAAATGAATTAAATGCCAGGCAATATGGATCCCAAATTGATCAGAAAATACTGTTGATCAAATGGAAAAACTAATGTCTTTGGTGATTAGAGAGCGATAAACTTATGGTCAGTGACTGCTAAAAAATCAGATTATGGCTAATTAGGATCAGGGACTGATCAGAAGAGGATGAATTAAGTGCCAGGCAAGAGCTTATTGGATTCAAATTTTGCCAGAAAATAGTTGCTAATCAAATACAAATTGGTCACCATGTATTCCAAATTATGCATAAGTGGATTTGAAATTCGATAGGAATCAAATTATGATTAATTGGACAGGAGCTGATCAGACAATTGGCTGGTTACATTAATTGATCAATTAGGAAAACTGATCAGAAAAATAATTAATTTGTCCGAGAACGTTAATGGTTCTTGAACTTAAAATCAACGCACAGGTGCTTTTCAATGAGGATGCTTCTTCCAACAGTGATGAGCCAAGCAGCGCTTGGACTGCAGCCGGACTTCCCTCGTCGTCAATCAGTGGCGCCTCTTCGGGATCCATTTTTGATCAATCACCTTCACGAAGTGAATTATTTAGGGATGGCATTGGAATTCTTGAGCTTGCCTATTGATCAGCATTGATCAGATTGGGATAAAGCCACCCTAGATTTAATTAGCATTCGAGATTTGAGTGGCGGAAAGCATAAATCATTTAGGGATGGCGGCACAGTTCTTCCGCTTTTCCCCATTGACCGGGCTTGATCATAGTGGGATAAAGCCTTCCTAGAATTTAATTAGCATGTGGGATTTTAATGGCGGTGGGGGGAAACCAAATCGGTCAAATCACATTTAACGATTCAATTAATGGGAATTTGGCAATTATAGTTGATTGGAGATTAAAATGGAAAGTTAGTTGTGCAATTAATTGATGGGTTTTACCTGCCCAATTAAATTAGCAAGCGATTAATCAATCTCTTGATCAATTAAGGCAAATGGGCAATATTAAATTTTAATTTTTTGTGCCAGTATCTTCCGCCGATGGCATTGGCACTTCGTCTTCATCATTGACGACACCGAATTGGCTTCACCCCTTCCCGCATCAGCTGCAACAGCACTCGAAGGTGATCAGAATGGACGACCTGGTGATGGACAAGGCCAAGCACAGCAAGAAGATGACAACGAGTTGAAGCTGTACATGCATGAATTTTGAAAAAGGAAAATTGATCATTTAAAAATATTCATTTTTTAATAATAAAAATTGAAAAAAAAATTACAAAGTATCGGAAAACAAATTTAATTGCACGTGTTCATCTACACATATAATATGGCCTGATCATACCAGGATCTCTTTTTTTTTGTACAAAATAAAAATCATGAAAAATGTTGTGCCTACTTGAGACCCTGGACTTATCGTTTTTCTAGTGGTGATCTGAGGCGCTGACATTGGCCTTTTTGACTCCTAAAGACCGAAAAATTTTTCGAAAAAGACATTTTTTAGCAAAATTTTGTCAAAAAATAGACCTAAAATTAAATTTTCTTAAAAATTAGTTAATTTATGTCAAAAACAAGCAAAAAATGAAAAATTTCGATTTTTTGGTCGGTTTTCTCATTAAAATTTGTCATTGAAACCTTCGGCAAAATGAATAAAATAAAATTTAAAAATTTAATTTAGTTAAAAAATGGCACGAGGTCGCTTTTGTTGTTGTTGATTAGGTGAAACTGAACTTTGTTGGCAAATTCTTTTTTTAATTGCTTTCAATTAATCAATGTTTTTTGCGGCGCACGGCAATTGCGTCCACCACACAAACGCCGCCCATTTCCATCATAATTCTGTGTGAAGGGGTTCAAATTTTATTTGGGAAAATTTTGAAAAAAATGGCAAAATGCCCGCAACTTCCCAAGGCGTCTCACTCACCCAAATTTCCAAAAAAAATTCACTAAATTTTTAGATTTAAAAAATATGGTTAAAAATCTCTATAAATTATTTGATATTATCGGTCGTACTGATCGAATACAGTAGTAGTAAAGGTGACGAATACTAAAAAACCCACAAAAAACAAATAATTTTTGCTTAATTATCATCGATAGCCCTAAGAGTTCTCCATTATCCTGACAAAATTTCGTTAAATTCCCAAAAAGTTATGACTAAAAATGCTCAAAAACCCTTTTTTTTTGAGTTCTTCTGGCTATAACTTTTTTGAAATTTAACGAAATTTTTTAAAATTTGCAGGCTAATAAAGACACTTTGGGCTATTGAATATGATTTCAAGAATTGTCTTGAGCAAAATTACGAATAATTTTTTGTCATATGAGTAACGAACGACCCAACACCGAAGAAAATCCCGAGATTGGGCGGAGGGGGGAAGGGCGGAGTACGGTAATACCGAGGAAAAATACAGTAGGAAAAAATGACGCACTGTCTTTTCAGCAACCGATTGCATCCGATCGAATTCTGCGGACAGCAGCACGCGTGTTGTGGACATTGGGGTGGACAGAGTGAGGCATGTGCCGCGTTACATGGACCATTTGAGCAACCGCTGGACGGCGTACACTGTGGCAAAATGGGAGTGATCAGAGTGATTGATCACTAGCGATCGGCATGATCGATAATTTATGATATTTTTTGTGGAATTTTTGGTCGAGAAACATACAGTGTATTTTGAGGCTTTTCACCAAAAAATATACAGTATTTGAATTTTCAGCGAGAAATATACAGTATTTTTTTAGGATTTTTGATCAAAATGTACGGTATTTTTGACGATTTTTAATGGAGAAATATCAATTGACTATGCTCGAGAGTCTTGGTCGGGTAAATTTTTTTGTTGGCATCGATGATTTGAATTTATTTGATGGCACTTTTTTTTTTGAAAATTCATTGGCCATTTCTTTCATGGTGTCCCCAATATTACAGTATGATGTATACCATTTTTTGTTTACACTTACCCGATAGCATCCCGAGCTGGGACATTCAAACACTAACTGGAGCTCTTGTTGCTGTTGTTGTTGTTGTTGTGAATGTACGGGCGGAGGTGGACAAGTGGAGGGATCTGTGAACAAAGAAAATCGAAAATGAAAATTATGTCAACCCGAATCCCGAGTCTCGAATCCCGACATTTTTCTCGTCCTAAATCCTGACCCAAACTTTTTATTGGGTGCCCGCCCGGCCTCAATCCTGAAACTCGACCCTGTTATCGTCCCGAATCGCGACAAATTTCTGTCTAAATCCTGACTCGAACTTTTTTTTTATTGGGTGCCTGGCCCGAATCCTGAATCCCGACACTTTTCTCGGCTCGCGACAACTCTGGTCTCGTGTCGCCCCGGACAAAAATTAACTCACTGCACTGTGTGCTGCACGGGTTGAAGTTGACCGGGAAGCACAGGTTGCCCTGCTCGTTGAACCAATTGCCGGCACAACAGCCGCCGTTGTACGCCACTTGGTTCTGTTGCGCGCAACAGTCGGCGCCGCCACCCCAGTTTTGTTGTTGAACACCGTTGTTGTTGCCTGAAGCGCAATTAGTTCGTTAGCTTGATGGGGTGATCATGACAGATATGTTTGTTGGGTTGAAAAAATGGGGGCGGGGCTAGCATGACATGTGGAAAATGAAGAATTGACAAGGGATTTCCAGGATAAAAATGCGTTTATCGGGGCGGGGGGAAGAGGGGAATCATGGCCCACCTATTTTCCTGGAAAATGAATCGGAAAGTGATTTCCGGGACTATGTAAAATCCGATTTGTGGAGAAGGAGGATCCTGGCCCAGATTTTTACGAAAATTTTCCCGTAAAAATTCTGGCAAAACCCATAGCTTCGTCCAATCCTATACTGTTAATCACTTTGATATAATCATTGATTATTTTAACTAGGCACACTGTTTTGAAAATATGAAATTTCACGTCTAAAATCCTGAAAATTTCCCAAAGATTAGGGGTGCAAATTTTCAAAATTTTTAAATTCGCTTTAGTCCACCACCTCCGCAACATTGACCGCCGCCATAATTGGCACAACATTGTTGTTGCTGGAAGCCACTCATGCCACAACAGCCTCCACCTCCTCCTCCGCCTTGAGGACGAAGAAAAAATTAATAAAAATCTGAAAATTTTCTAAAAATTTCAGCAACCTCCGCAACATGGGCCTCCGCCCCCAGAAGCGCAACATTGTTGCTGTTGAGCACCGCTGAAGGAGCAGCAGCCGCCATTGCCACCACCTGTTAATGTTTGAATGAGAAAATGCGGCGGGCATTTTGGCAAAATGAAAATTTAAAAAAAAATTTAATCACATTGCTTCGGCGGAGGTCAATCAAGCCAATTAGCTTACGGTAATTACAGTAATAGGGATTAAATTTAACATGAAATAACATCTGTATTTGCCGCATATAAACGTAAAATGTGACAACTAATATATCTAATTAATTTTAAATTAAAATTGATAAATATTTTAATTTCGCATTTTAAATCCATTGTAATTAAAAAATTTAAATTTTTTAAATTAAAATTAATTATTTATTCATCTCACCCCCTCCGCCGCCTCCTCTGCAACATTGTCCCCCATCTGTGCCCATCACACCGCAGCACTGTTGCTGCTGTTGCTGGTCACTCATTGCGCAACACTCGCCGGCTGCCGCGAGTCCGGCGTCGTCGCCGCCTCCGTCGCCAGCGTCGCTGCCCGGCGCAATCGCTGCCTCGGTGTTCTGCAGCGACTGTTTCGCCTGCGACTGTGACTGGGCCTGTTGCTGCTGCTCATGGGCCTGCGACTGTGGCGCCGGTGTCGCTGATGGCGCAACCGCCGGCGGCGGCTGCGGCGGGTGAGCAGCCGGCGACACTTGGATCAGCGACGGGGGCGGCTTTTGTGGCTTGACCACTTTCTTTGGTGGCTGCACCGGTCGGGCTGGCGATGGCACTTTTTGCTGCTTCGGCTTTGACGGCGTTACTGCAACTTTTTGTAGTGGCTTTTTGGGTGGTGCCGGTGGAGGAATGAGCGGTCGCGTAGGTGGCGCTGTGGCGTTTAGGGAATATATTATTTAATTAGAATAATTAAGGTAATTAGAGATGGAGGGATGCACTATATAATTAGGGTTGCACTTATAATTAGAGAAGGATATAATTAAGGTAATGAGCGCGTAAGGGATACATTATATAATTTGGATATAATTTAGAATGTAAGAATGCACTGTTATAAATAGCGTAATTAAAGAGATTTGTATTAATAATGAAGGATAATTAGTATATAAATGGGTAGTAAATATTTAGGACAATTACTAATTAGGGTGTAAAAAATATTTGTGACCAAAATTGATGATTCCGTCTGATTAGAAGACATCCCCTTTGTACACATTGCACACTTACCCGTGTTCAGTTCCGCCTGGTATGAGTGAAGTTTGTTGGCTGAAATTGAAAAAAAATTTTTTTTTTTAAAGAAAACAAAAATGGCACAACTACATCAACTACAAGTACTGCTCGAGAGTCTCGGGTTTGTTTCACAAAATTTTGCGGATTTTTTTTTGAACAATTCTCGACAAATGGCGGAGAGTTGAAACTCGCGAACAGCAAGCAGTTCACGGAACAGACTTACCGGTGCTGCCCCATTCGGCCACCTTTGTCACCTCCGCGGAGAATTCGTCGGCCCTGCCCGCCTCGGGCACTTCCGGTTCCGGCACTTCGTAAGGACCTTTGAGCATAATTTTTTTTTGAAAATACGGAGCAGGCATTAAATTCGAATGAAAATCAATGGGAAAATTAATGATTAATTAAATTTTTTAATGAGATTTTGTTGATCACTTTTCCTTACCAAGTGACGAAGGTGCAAATGGATGAGGAGGAAAAGGAGGAGATGAAGACGAAGTGATGGCTCTTGTGGTGGCATTTGTTGATGGTTGTGGTGCGTTTGTCTCCTCCTCGTACTCGACAGCCGTCTCCTTCAAATGGCAATGTTTTATATCACGTAGATTACGTAGAATGGCACAACATTTTTTAAAGTTTTGGGGACAAATTTCCGACAATTTTTAAAAAATATATTGCGCTGCATTTTTTAAAGGGACAAATTTTCCAACAATTTTTAAAAATTTCTTCAATGGCACAGTGTTTTTTTAAAGTTTTGAGGACAAATTTCCAAAAATTAATAAAATGAATACAATGGCACGGCATTTTTTGAACTTGGGGACAATTTTCCAAAAAAAAAATCCCCCTAAAAAACCTGATTGCTCTTCTGATCAGCCCCACCAGTCCACAAATTATCACTGTATAACCTAAAGAGATATGGTGATTCCTGAGTGATTGTCGCCAAGGGAAGAACTTGACGAAAGAATGAACGAACGACCGCCACATTTGCGGCGTTTCGTTGATTTCGTTGGATTCCCCGCCGGCGACGGCGGATGGCGTTTTTGTGGTCGGCACAATTGGCGCCGACGGCGCTTTGCCTGGCGGCGACGGCGCCGCTGGTTTTGGGGCAGCGGCACTGCTGCTGCTGGGGCCAGCCGGTGCTGGAGCGGGAGGAGGCGCTGGTAGTTTTGCGCTTGGGTAAGCCGGCGTTTTTTCGGGTTTTGGCGCCAACGATGATGTTCCGCCTCCGGGAGGGGGCGCTGTCACCGCTTTTTCCGGCACTTTTGACGGCCCTGCGGGTGCCACCGCCTTCCCAGGCGATGATGGCACTGTTCCGGAAGTGGACGGTCCTCCGCCGTATGCTTCAACTGCTAGTGACGGTGTTGCGGCAGGCGCGGGGCCACCATCAGCAGCTGCTGGACTCACTGTTTGCGGCGGTTGCTTCGACGGACCGGCTGGCAGCGATGGAACTTCCGCAACGGCGCCTGGCAAATTGGTTTCCTCGCCGTAATCCGAGGGCGATCCATGCGCCGCTTCAACTTGTGACTGCGCAGCGCCGCTGCCGCCCGCCTGCGACGGAATGCCGGATGGACTGTTGGCGGTTGTGCCAACGGAAGCGGCTGCTGTCGCTGCCGCCCCAGTGCCATAAGCGGAAGGAACAGCTGGTGCCGATGCTGCACTTGATCCGGAGAATGAGGCACTTCCGGAAGCCGGAGCCGCGGGATAAATTCCGGCAGCGGATGAAGCAGAAACGCCAGTTCCGGAAGTCGGGGCGGAAGAAGCTTCGGAGGAAACGCTTCCGGAAAAGGATTCCGAAACAGCTATTTCTCCATATTCGGGTGAGACTGACGCTGCACTTCCGGAAGACGGAGCCGCGGGCGAAATGCCGGCTGCGGCTGAAGCAGAAGAAGCGCTTTCGGAAGCGGATTCCGAAAAGTCAATTTCTTCTCCATATTCGGGCGAAATTGACGCGGCACTTCCGGAAGACGGAGCCGCGGGAGAAATTCCGGCAGCGGATGAAGCGGACGCCGCATTTCCGAAAGTCGGGGCGGAAGAAATTCCGGAAGAAGTAGTTTCAGACACGGATTGCGAAACGGCTACTTCTTCTCCATGTTCGGGTGAGACTGACGCGGCATTTCCGGCACGCGGAGCGGCAGAAACACTTCCGTATGATGGGGCAGCTGACGGAGCACTTACAGGAGGCGGTCCACCAGTTTCGCCAGGCCCGGAAGCAGAAACTGAAGCGGCTCCTTCTTCAACATATCCGGGCGATCCGGACGCGGCACTTTCGGGAGACGGAGCGGCGGAAGAAACTCCAACAACAGATGAAACGCTTCCGGAAGCGAATTCACTTTCAGTCTGTTCGTGTCCGGGCGCTGCGGACGCGCCACTTCCGGAAAACGGAGCGGCGGAAGAAATTCCGCCCAAGGACGGAGCGGGAGAAGCGCTCCCGGAAGCTGCTGATTCTTCACTGTATCCGGAAGATGCAGATGCGGTAGCTCCTGAAGATGGTGCAACTGCAGGTGCACCAACTGCTGCTGAAGCCGGCCCATCTGCTTCACTACCGCCAATGTGTATAGCGGGAGGGGAAACGCTTCCGACAGCAGCAGGAGAGGGGCACGACGTAGTGGCGGAAAGCGGTGGAACGGCCGAAGCGGTACCGGTAAGCGGAGCGGACGAAGAAGCAGCGCCGCCCTCAGCAGATGGAGACGTTGGCGTCGAAGGCGGCACAGTGTCGGAAGAAGAAGCGGGCCCATCGCCGCTGACCGCTTCTTCCGCGCCGTACGCGGCGGACGGGGCGGCCACTGCCGGAGCGGCACTTATTCCGGCACAAACTGTTGTTGCTTGTTGTCCTGGCGCCGGACTGACGACAGTGGCCGGTTGTGGCTCAGCACCCGATGTCGACGCGGCGCCGTTGTTTGTCTCTTCGCCGTAGTCAGCGGCAATGCCGGGCCCAATCTGTGCCGTGGCCGGTGCCGGCTTCACCTCCACACCTACTGGCACATGTTGCTGCTCAGCAGGGCCACCGGCTGGCAGCAACGGTGCTGCGGAAGACGGGCATGGCGCACCGGATGAAGCTTGCGGTGCCGCCGCTGTTATGGGTGATGATACAGCTGCTGCTGTTGTGACAGCCGACGATGCCGTTACTCCACCAGCTGTTGTCGGCACATTCGTCTCTGCGGAACCGCCGTCTCCACCGGCTGGCGGAGCGGTTGCTGGTGCCGCGGCACCGACAGAAGAAGCAGCGGCTGAGGGCTCAGCTGAATGGTTGGGGTTATCTGATAACAATGATTTGATCGGAAATTGAGCTTAAAACTGAATAGCCGAAATATTAGCGCATTTGATCAGAAAGAAGGAAAAATAAAATGACCAATTATCAGTCAAGTTGTTTCAATCATTTGGATTTTACCTACTTCCTCTGATCAAATGACTAACAATTCCTATATGAGCGACCAATTAATGCTCTGATCAGAAGCCGAGAGCTTCTCACACATACTCACCTTCCCCACCATACGTTGATTCGGCACCAGCCGCTGATGATGGCACGGCAACGGCTGGTGGCGGCACTGCCACAGTGCCGCATGGATTAGCAGAACCGCCAACGGCTAGCGGCACAACAGGCGGTGCCGGAGCAGGTGAAAAAGCAGCAGCGCTGCCAGCCGGCGACTGTTCTTTGGCAGCTGACGGCAATGGCTTCCTGTTGGGCTTGTACTCGTTGGCACCAAAGCCGGGAATGCCCTCCGGGTTGGGGCCCAGGTTGCGGATTTGGAAATGCAATTGGGGCGGTGCCCGTGCCGGTAACGGAGGTGGCGAAGTTTGATGCTGCGTGCCAAGTTCGTTTTGTGGCTCGGGCCCAGCGGAGGCTGGCATCATTGGTACAACCGGCTGATTGTTTGGCGCAACACTTTCCTCTGCCGGCGGAGAAGCGGCTGGCACCAGTTCTTCCTGTTGTGGTGGTTGTTGCGGCGCTGGTTGTCCTTGTGGTTGTCGGTCTGAGTCGGCAGCGCTGTAAAAAGCCATGCCATTTCAGCGCCGAAAAGCAAATGAATTTCAAAAAAGAGGCAAATTAGTCTCCAAAGAAATTAAATTAATTAATGCCAAAATAAGCCCCGGCATTCCCGTCCCATAAAAACCTTTCAAATGCCTCGAGCAAAGTTTGATCAATTGTTTGCCGAAGAAATAATGATTGACCGGCTTATTGATTGAGTGATTGATTTAAATACCGGTTGATTGGTTTAATTGATTGACCGACCGATCGTTTTAATTGATTGATTGGCCTACCCGTTCAGCTGCACCGGCACCGGTGCCATCGCTCCGCTCTTTAACGGCACTTCAGGCGGTGGCAAATACAAGTCATTGGTGGCCGGCAACACCGGCGAGTACACCGCTTTACCCGCGCTCGCGTCAACCCCGCGGGCATTGATCAGAATGGCATTTTGAGTGCCGGGCGGCGCCCGGCCGTAGCCACCATCACCGCCGCCCGTGCCGACACCGTCGACTGAGTCCGAGGCATCCACCAACGGCACCGCCACACCGTTCCGACCGTACTGGGCGTATACGGTAGTGGGGACGAGTGACAATAATAACATTGTTATGATGCTGTTGGTGATCAGCAGCGGCACTGTCCTGATCAGGCACAACAGATTTGACCGACTGCTGCTGCTGCTCCTGGTGATCATTGGCATGCCAACCATTTGACGTGATTGAATTAGCAAAATTGATCAAATTGCTAAAATTGATTAGGATGGCATTCTGATTATTCCTATTTTCTTTATTTTAAAATCCACTAAGTAGAGAATTGTATTTTACAAATCTTTAGGAAAATTTGGAATACATTTGGCCAACTTTTTTTAAAGAAAAAAACGAAATTTCTTTATCTTTCGCTCGGACCAACTCTGATCATAGAATTCCTGATCGTTGCAGATATATGATCAACTTTGTCACAGACTTTGGCGAAAGCAGACCTTTTTTGAAATTTCAAGGCACTTATCAATGATCAACCCAAGCCTGGATGTCTCTAAACATAATTTATAAAATCATTGACAAGGATTTCTTGATCCCATTCGTCGTTAATTATGCTTTTTGTTTCGATGGCGCCGCTTTTTACCGCTAAGGAATGCGCCGCCTATTTTTAAAAATGGAGAAAAAGCCCCGCGGGGCGGATCGACGTAATGAGAAGAGACAGCAGCAGACGGACGGACAATGTTAGCCCGTTCCGAAAACCCTGTAATCATCGCATTAATTAATTCGCATGGAATGTGTTCATTGTGAGTGTGTAGCATTTTTGGCGCGGTGAGGGGATGCAGACAAGGTGAACAAATTAGACAAATATAATTATAATATTGATTGCAAATCAGAATGTAGGAATGGGAGATGATCAGAGTGATCGGGCTGGTCAGTGTTCTCCATTCAGGGGACTGATCAAAATAATAGGACCAATGATTGAGTGATCGGCGTGGTTGGTTGAGGGAAGAGTGATCTATCGGTGGATAAAGTGCCGGACATAATAGAAATTGAAATGATCAGAGAGATCGGCTGATAATTTCCCTCCATTATAGGACCAATGATTGAGTGATCTGCGTGGTTGGTTGAGGGAGGAGTGATCTATCGATGGATAAAGTGCCGGACATAATAGAAATTTAAATGATCAGAGAGATCGGCTGATAATTTCCCTCCATTATAGGACCAATGATTGAGTGATCGGCGTGGTTGGTTGAGGGAGGAGTGATCTATCGATGGATAAAGTGCAGTAAAGAGTGTGTCTAAATGATCAGAGAGATCGGCTGATAATTTCCCTCCATTATAGGACCAATGATTGAGTGATCTGCGTGGTTGGTTGAGGGAGGAGTGATCTGGAACTCCATTGTGAACAGTGACTGTTATATTGTCAATTCTCCCATTGCGTTGTAAATTTAAAATATTCGGATTCAGCTCCCCGTAACAATACAATACACGCTCAATTGGAGGAGTGATCTATCGATGGATAAAGTGCCGGACAGCATGGGAATTGAACTGGTAAGAGTGAGTCTGAGTGATCAAAGTGATTGGTTGAGGGAGTTATTAAAATGTTGGTGGGTCGTTCTTCCAATTTCTTGAGGGCGTAGTCACAGTGACCGATTGATCAGGGAGGGACATGCTAATCGGTTGAGGCTATGATCAGTGAGTTTGCTGATCAGGGCTCAACAATTAGTGGAAAGTGAGTGATCAAAGTATTCGGTTGATAATTTATGTACAGCAAAAGAACCAAATGATCATATTCACATATTCAAAGGAGAACACTGATCGGGAAGCACCACTGGTCCAGGTGATCGAATGGGAAATGAATGAGCGGGGGGAGCCGAATTAAATTGAACAAAGTGAACACAATGGCAATGGCAGTGACTGATTTCTCAGCCACCGATTGGTGCTATAAGCAAAAGCAAATGTGATGGGACGACGCTTTTGCTTTTAATTGCGCGGGGTCCGCTTGCACAATGACAAAAAATAAGCGCTAGCAGCACAAAACTGGGCCTGCTGCTCTGCTGATCACATTTATCACAGCTTGCTGCTGGAGGCGGGAAAGTGGGTGGAGGTGATCGGCGGGGTGGATCATCTCATCGGCAGCAGGATTGGCTAATGCGCGCGGGATCGACACTTTTTGGTTGCGATATCCCGAGAAATCGGGCAAAAAGGGGTAAATGGTGTAATCACCGTTAATCAGTCCCCCCGATCGGACGACTGATTGATGGTTGGTTGACGAAGGGGAAAGTAGGTAGGTAGTATATATGTATGGTGGTACTAGTTTAAGCGGGCAGGGCCGGGATTGCTCCACAAGTGCCTTTGTTCTAGCTCTGATCAACCCATTGATCACCGCGCTATATTAATGGGGGCTGATCAGCAGAGCTAGCATGGACCAGTGATAAGTGATCAAGACCATTTTGCGTCGGCTTTGGGCTAGCAGTTGACTGACTGACTGGCTTTTGCTCCACGTCCAGCCCAGCAGTGATCATAGATAGATATAGCCCTGCTGATCAACCCCAGCGAAGCGAAAACAGCAGCCAAATTGTGAGATCAAACAATTATTGCATCCGGCATCGCCCGAGGCGAAGTCGACAACAAACAGCAAAGAAGCGGGACGGAGATGACCACAATTCGTTTTGCTAATCAACAACAGATCAGCGCCAGCTGCTGGTGGGATTTGTTGCGTCGCACCGTCGCGTCGCATTTGTGGCTTTGTGTTTGTATTGGCGCTGATTAAAAAACAACAGTTTCTTTTTTGTTGCAACGTGTCTCATCTATATCTCGGGAAAAATCATTATAACTGGTGTCAATTCAATTGATAATTTACACAATTTATTTCAATATCTCTCAAGTGTGATTCCCAAATTTTTTCGTTGAGATTATAATTTTTTATTCATTGATAATAAATTTTCAAAACCATCCAGAATAACCCGGTCGAGTTGGGTCAGGGTCAATCAATGTTCTCTTTCTTCGTTCAGCCGTAGGTTGTATTGGTGGATGTGATACATCCTCCACATATCCAAATGGTCGTGTTTGCATTCCCGGTCGAACACGGCCCTTGGCGTAGAAAGGTCTGTAGTCTTTGTGGGCCTCGCAGGTGTATACGTCAGAACGGACATTTCGGTCAATTTGCGGGAAAGTTACTCGGATGCAACGATGGGCTCCACCTCCTCCGTACACGTAGAGATCATCGTTGTCGATGACGTCATCACTAAAATTTAAAATTATTAGTTGTGAAAATTAAAAAAAAAAACTGACATAGGTCCGTCAATGTTATATGTAGCCAGTGTCAGATCCTTCATTGCTTCAAAATTCAGTAATTGTTGAGTGGCGTACGATAATCTGAAGCTTCGTATTTTTAGGTTGGCCCGCTCATCAGTTCCGTCTCGTGCCTTCATCTCGCCCCAAAAAACGGGTATTACGCACACCACCCACGCCCATTGTCAGAAGTCGCGCCAGCTTGTATGATGTGATGCTTCTCCCCCCAGCTATCGTGTTGCTGCTAGCCGGATCGTCCCCGTTGACCATCCGGGGGGACCGTCCGTCGTGCCCCCGGGCGCGCACGGAGAGCCAATCAACATTATACATAATAATAATCAATTAGTACCACGTCCGCCTCCTTTTCACCGACGAAACAAATGGGAAAACAAGCCGAGCCCAAGAGGGGAGAGTGGCGACGACAGGGGGACCACCTTCGCTCTTCGCTGTCCGTCGTCCCCTCTCTTAATTACTTTTGCAAATTAGCGACTTTCCCTTTTTGCGTTTATCCCCCGACAGAATAAAGGAGATGAGATAGAGAGAGAAAGGAGAGAGAGTGAACGGAGATAGAGAGAGGGAGAGAAAGAGAGATAGAAAGTGCAATGTGGTAATAAAATAAACAATTAGCTGATCGAAACTATGCCATTGTTGTGTGTTTGGTTGGTGGGGTGATCAATGAATGAATGAGTGCCCTTTCCCCCGACAGTTCCATCAATCACATGCAAAAGCATCATTAATTTGGGATGGGCGCTTAATTGGGTCCACCCCAGGGCATATGTTAGCATTAATGCGGGAAAAGCGGGGATCGGAAATGGGGCTTTTTGTTCCTCCTCAACAATTAACCGCATTTTTTATTAATGCCCCCCCCCCCCGCTAATTTGACGTTGGCAAAATGATTTAGTGGCGTCAAAAATGGCGGAACAAGAAATGCAATGATGATGATAATAATGAATATACCAAATCAACCAACAATAAGCATTCACTGCTTGATTTGACTGAGGAAATTTATTTTTATTTTATTTTTTTTAATTTTGGATGATTTTTTAAAAAATGCATTAAAAATAATTTTTATTCTAAACTTCTCACAAAAATTTTCAAAAATAATTGAACAAAATGTATTTATTGCATTAAAAGAAGAGGAATTAATTGGCATAAAAAAAATTCTTTGGTTAATTGAAAACCCATAGAAAATTTCATCAAAATTAAAATGATTTTGAAAAAATGCCAATCATTTTTGTCAAGCGTGGCTAATTTGGCATTTTCCATCCCCAAGCGTGTTCAGTTGTTGCTGTTGTGGTCCGGTACATTCCGACCGCTTTGCCTCCTCGCGGGCGTAGGTGGACGCGTAGCCGCCTCGTTTGATCACTGCCATTGAATGGGGGCCAAGACGAAGGTTCAAGCGGGTGCCGAACTGGAAAATAAGTGCCATTTTTACAAGGGCCTGTGTTTTTCCTAGATCCAGGCCCAGAAATCCAGGTGCCATTTTCAGCAACCTGATTTTTCGGGAGCAGCTCGTTTCAAGAAATCTTAAAAAGTTTTTTTTATAAGAAATCCAAGAAAAAAGAATTCTCAGAAATTTTTCTGCAGTTTATTTTTAAGAATTTTTGAAGTTTTAGTGATTCAAACAAATTTTATGAAAATTTTTCTTCTTGGAATTTTCTTATAAACAAGTTTCAAGATTTTTTTCTTGAAAGATTTATGTGTTATAAAAAAAAATTAATTTTTTCGGGAGGGGGACTGATCCAGGGGGATACGTAGGCACCTGAATTTTTCCTGGATTTTCTTGGATTTTGTCCAGGAATCCCTTTCCATGTTTTTTTCAAAATGTCGAGCTCTAATTTTTCCCAAAAATGATCAGTGATCAAATTAGGTATAGAATGTGTGACCGATCACACAGTACACCGACCTTTTCGAACACCGTAAGGTCATCCTTGTGCGTGATACAGTACCAATTGATGCACGTGAAGGAGATGAACTGTAAAATGGGATTGGGAAATAATGATCAAATTAAAAATTTGAAAGTGCCATGGAATGTGCTTTTAATTGTATTGGGAATTTTTCGTTAAACTTTTTTCGTTCGAAGTTCCTTTATGGCGGGAGGGGGGATTAAGTGCACCAAAAAAATAAAATCTTTTTAATGAATTCGGCGACTTTCATTGGCTTTTTTGCTATTTAATTGCTAATTGATTGTCGGGTCCACTCCTAATTAGGTCAATTATTGACCAGACGAAAAAAAGAACTCACAAAAAGGATGAGCGCAAAAATAAATGCCACCTGAACAAGAAAAAAAGGAAATGAAAATGATATATACCAACGAAACAGACCAAGATGGGTGAAAACATGTCCAAATAGTCAAAGTCCACCTTCGGCATTTTTGATGGTACCCAATTAAGTGGGAGGGAAAAAAGCGAATTAGTTAGGGACGGTAATTAGCCAATGTTGGAAAATGTGTTAAGGCTAAATATTCAAGCCTGGAAAATCGTAAATGCTCATCATTTTTTGGGTCAATAAGGCCCGTATGAATTACGGTAATTTTTATTGCATTTACAGATCGAAGCGTGTGCCAAGGAGATCAGCAGGGCTGTATATAATTGAAAGCCAATTACGCAGAACCCATACAAAATCCGTAATTACGGAGGACTGTAAAAAAATTCTAAAATTTTTCAAATCCCCCCCCCCCTTTTTCCTTCCCTTGCCAAAAGAGGAGGGGAAAAGAGAAGAATCGGTGTCATGACAACTCAATAAGAGTTAACGCGTACAATGGCTTAGGCTAGGTCAAACTTTAGGTTTAGGCCTAAACTTTAGGCCAGGCTATGCTTAAGCTTAGGTAAGGCTTTATTTTATTTTTTATTGTACAAATTGCCATTGTACGAGTTGCCATTGACTCGGAAGTAGCAGGAGTGGAGCTCGGACATGAAAATCTCCGCGCTACGCGGATGGCAAATTGTCGCATTAGCGAATCGCGGAAAAAAATGCGCGGATTGCGCGTGTAATGGCTCCATTCCTGGATTGAGAGAGAGAGAGAATGGAGAAAATAGAGATAATCGCCCCGCGGCGTTTCTTACGCCATTCGCCATAAAAACGATTAGTGATTATTATGGAGGACAAATTTTTTCCATATTTTACGAAATGAAAATGAAAACGAATGAATCGATTGCACCACTCAATGCACCACAACCACCACCGCCTCTAAACTAATGTGGCGAGTGTTTTGAGAATTCATTTTGCGATGTTTTTAACACTTCTTTCGTCCGCGGGGGGCAATAAAAAAGGAAAACGGGGGAAAATAGGGGGAAAATATGTACATTTTCCATGAAAAAATAGCCAAAAAAAGATCAGGCCATGATTGTTGAGAACATTGGTCCCGAAATTGTTTTTTAATTCATTTTTTCTAGTGGTGATCTGAGGCGCTGACATTGGCCTTTTTGACTCCTAAAGACCGAAAAATTTTTCGAAAAAGACATTTTTTAGCAAAATTTTGTCAAAAAATAGACCTAAAATTAAATTTTCTTAAAAATTAGTTAATTTATGTCAAAAACAAGCAAAAAATGAAAAATTTCGATTTTTTGGTCGGTTTTCTCTAGAAATTGTCTTTTTTTCTTTTAAAACGAATTCTTATACCGTATTTCACCATTTTAGATTTATTTTAACTAGAATTTAATGAATAAAATTTCTAGAAATTTTCAAAAATTTTTAAAATATTTTTGAAAATGAAAATATGTAAGAAAAAAGTTTAAATACATTAATAATAAGCAATATTTATTGTTTAATAGATAATAAATAGTACAGGCCAATCAGGGTACATGTACAGGTTTTCAAAATGCCAAGCTCTATTTATTATAGAGCAAATAAATTAAATAATAATTAAATTTAAATATTTCAATTCATTGTTACTTTTGACACTTCGTCCTAGCATCTATGGCAAAATATAAACAAGGAATCAGGGATGGGCCAAATCGGAAAATAAAATGCGAAACGCGAAATTCCAAAAAACGCGAAATTGCGAAACGCGAAAGCGATACAACTTTTTTAATAGTCAAAATCATAAAGCAAAAATCATTTTTTGTAAAATTTTATTCCAAATTTAAAAAATCAATACAAAGCTTTTTTGAGGCGCGCTTTTCCAAAAAACATTTTGGGAAGAGGGGGCAGGCAGCGCCGGCAGGCGCCGCCGGGAAAATTTTTGAAAATTTTAATAAAATTTGTTGACAGATTTTCACTAAAAATGATCAAAATTTGCGATTTTTGTATAATTTTTCTAAGGAAAAATAAGAGTTTAGGGGCGCGGCGGTGCCGACAGGCGCCGCCGGTGGAAAAATTGGAAATTTTGATCATTTATAAACAGGTTTTCAGTGGGCGATTTTTGAATTTTCCACTTTTGGTTCGAATTCGGGTCCGGGATTTGAAATTGATTAAAACGAATTTCAGATTCGTGATCACTGATCAGCTATCAATATAATCATTTTTGGTGATTTCCAAGAGCAAAAAATTTTTCCAATAAGGGGGGTGGACCAAAAATATTTTTAATTTGTCTTCTGAAAATTTAGCGTTTGTCGTTAGTTTCAATCACAATACGAACGTCAAACGCCAAATTTCAGGAGACAAACAATAAATTTTTAAATTATGATTGGAGATAATGACAAATGACGTATTTTACGACAGATTTGGCGTTTGTCGTTCGTAATTCTGATTGGCCCCGGATGGATCCTTTGGCAAAATTGGCCCCTTTTTTCATGTATGAAAATAATGGTAAGCCCTAATTTATTGATTTGTGAATGAACAAAAATCAAATACAACAACAATTAAATAACAACGCTCAACATTTAGGTCACATAATCGCATCAATCAACCAATCAATTCATTTCTGCTGTTTCTGATCAGTGATCACCACTCGGCCCGGGCAAATCCTTGAGAAGACTTCAAAAACAAAAACAAATTAAATCAAATTGAATTAATTAAATTGATCACCCATTGTCGACACAGTCCTTTGTGATGGAAATCTCAATTTTGTTTTTTCGTCCGTCTATCAATTGTTCAATCTCCTCTTCCAAATCACTGCCTTCGCCAATTGGACAACGGACAAGCATAATACCATTTCCATAATGTGACAGTGCCAATTTCTCCCCAGTCAATTGGTTGGTCAGTTCAAATGGCACAAATGAAGAAAGTGAAGAGGACGACTCAGAGTTAGAGTTAACAGAAATGACGAAAGAAACAGGAGAAGAAGCAGAGGAAAATGCCTACAAAGAAGACAAATAAAAAAAGAAAAGAAATATGAGTAGTCGATTAATAATCACCGCTTTGATTTGTTCCAATGTTGCCAACCATTGGTCAACCGCTGAGTTCTCAACCGATGAGTTCTCGATAATGAGAACCTTCCGCAAATTGTCGGGACGAGGCGTGAACAGCCATTTGGCCACCGTTTTGCCATTCGACGCACTGGCACTGTCATAAGGCGGCAATTTGGGCAAAATGGTGCCATCGAAAGCAACAACGCGAAGGGATGGACAATCGTCGAGAATGGACGGGGCCAATTTGCGCATTTGACGGAAGGTGTTGGTGTTGAAAGACATCACACGAATGGTGTCCTTGAACATTGGCCAAATGGTGAGCACAACGAACTTCAAAATGCGACCATCAATAATGGCCTTGCGACCTTTAATGCTTTTTTCTTTGTTGATGTGCAATGTTGTTTCACATGAAGCAAAGAAACGGTGAAAACGGCCGAGAAAAGTGAGCACATTTTGGTTGATGAAGCTGAAAATAATGCGAAAATGTAATGGCACACAATCATTTACAAATTCAATTCAATTTTTACTCGATCGCAATGCTTCTGAATCCGATGACTTTGTTCGGCAACGGATTTTGAGGGATTGGCAATGCTTCTCGAACAGAATTGACAATTTCCATTTCCCTTTTGCTTCCAATTTTCATTTCGCCCAATGTCCCTTTGCGCGTTTTGAAATGTTCGTCGACGTAATGGTCAAATCGGTGGCTAATCGTCGCAATTTCCAGTCCAAGCTGAGAGCGTGGAAGCAAATCGAACACTTTGAGCCAACAGTCGGCAGAAATGAAGCTGAAACTACAATGTACGAGTACTTTGATTATCGATTTTTTTCAATCCATATTTTCGGACCCCCCCCCC